>OU342743.1:371586139-372110777 GCA_910589775.1 Avena eriantha
GTGGATGCAGCATTTAACCCTGACACAGGTGATGCAAGTACTGGGATAATTGCGAGGGACTGCAGAGGTAGCAATTTATGCTGCTTGTAAACGCATTCCAAAGTGTGCCTCAGCTGTCGAAGCGGAGGCTGCAGCATGCCTATTTGGAGTTACAGCAGCAGCAGAACGAGTTCATATGTCGATTATTCTGGAATCGTATAATGCAGAACTGGTGGCAGCATTAAATGGCTCTGAACCAAATCGATCATCTTGGTCGCCGGTTCTAGAAGAGATCAGAGGTAACATGGCTCGGATTCAAGATGTGCAGGTGCACAAAGTGAAGAGAGTTTGTAATGGAGTAGCGCATGTTTTGGCTAAAATGGCTACGGGTTCTGAAAACAATCAGGAGTGGATTCTTCAAGGCCCTCCGATGGTTTTGGAACTGCTACGCCTTGAGTGTAATCCCTTATTCAGATAATCAATAAACTCTCTTTACCCTAAAAAAAAGCCTAGCAAATATACTCCATGAAAGCAGACCGTCAAGCATATTTAAATCGAAAAGCAGACCGCCAAGCATACTTAAAATCTGCTCCATGAAAGCAGACCGTCAAGCATACTTAAAATATACTCCATGAAAGCAGACCGTCAAGCATACTTAAAATCTGCTCATCTAAGTAAATTGATCCCACAGCCGTCTGAATTCCTAAAAGCTTATCTTTGCTTGGGAAAAGGCCTGAATTCCTAAAATCGGAAATTCTACAGCTAGGCTTCAGAAAAGCCTAGCAAAAGTGCAAACGCCATCTAATTCTTCAGAAAGTATCTCTAGATAATCTCAGTCATGCAGATATGGCCAAGCAAATATCGACACTTGATCTGTGGTCTTACCTGTAGGTTGACCTGCAGGCGCCATGGTTGACATCTTGTGCAGGGATCGTCGGTGACGGATTGAAGGAGGGGAACAGAGGCGACTGATTGATGGAGGGGAACGATGGCTTGAAGCACTGAAGCTCGGCGTGAAGGCGAGTCCAGGCGACGTCGTCCCAGGCAGAGGTGATTCCAGGCGGAGGCGCTACAGGCGGAGCCGCCGCGGCGTCGCCTCTCTGAGGCAGTGGACGAGACGAACTGGAACTGGCGTTCGGGGTGTGTGTTAGCTTGTTAGGGTTAGCTGGTTGGATTAGGGCAGGCCGCTGGGCCAAAACAGGCTAGAATGGGGAATGAGCTGGTAAAAATCGACTGGAAAAATAGGGTCGCTACGTGTTAAATATTAAATAGTGCTCGTAGCGCCGTATTTAACGGGCGTAGCACCTCTCGAATACATAGCATAGCGTCAAAAACGCTATAGCGGAGCTAATAGCGTTAAATAGCTCGCTATTTTTTTCGTTGCCTCCAGTTCATACTGACTTCCCTGTCCTCCTGCTCGGTCATCCCGAAGGAGGGCGGAGGGGATTTGATTGACTTTCTGAAGGTTCCTGCCTGTTTCTTTCCTAGCGTTGCAGCCGTCGGCCGCTGGCCTCGCAAAATTTTCTCTTCCCAGTCCAGATTAACTGGAGATTTCCCAAAAATGGCTGGACATATTGGGGTTGGTTGTTCAGTTTTTCTCAGCGGTCGCTCCTCTTGATCCCTTCCACCAGTGACCATATCTAGCTTGTTGTAAGGGGTCGTCTGGTTTCCCTGCTCACCAGCTGACTTGAAATAAAATTGGACTTTGCATGTGGACCTTTAGACGACATAAGAGACGTTGGGAAATTCCCTGAAAAGCAACGTCACGGGTTGGTCACAGCATGAACAATGGTGCTGCATGTGAGTGCCTTCTACTTGCCTAGTCGTTTCTTAGAAAAAGTTCTAGCTTTATTTGTATATATTGGCCAGTTTCCACCCGTAGCAAAAAAATCATCTAATTCCATGGTTTGTACATCTAAATAGAAATTGTAATTGGGTAGCACCTTCTGATTCCAACAGCTAATTTCAAGCCACCCAAATAACAAAATTTGAATTGTTAGCCATTTCTTTTCCAATCAGGATTTGAAATTCCCACCTAATTAAATTCCTAAATTCAATTATGTGCATCCAAACAAAGCGTAAAGTGTTCTCGAGGATTTACGATACACCGCTAGCATGGGATAATTAATCATAATTAGGATAATCTATTTATTTCATAATGATATGTGTGGAGAGAGCTTAATAATAAGATTTTGACTACAAGACTCGTGGGCGGTCGCTTTCTTGAGTCGGGTAATGCGATCACCTCTAAATAACCACTTCGATGACTGAGACTTGTCACTCGTACAAACCACCACAATTAAAGGGTTTCCTCATAGATATCGTAATAAGCTTAGTGAATCTCTCTTTATTCCTCCTTTCGACCGCGCAGGTTATAAGCCAATGCTTGTAGTCACAAAAAGCAACACCGGACATAATCCCATACACACCCTAAGGGTATCACCCTCTCTTTAGACGCAGAGGCAAATATGATACTTTGATCCGGATTACGGATGTAGTGTAACTTCTTTTTTCTAGTAGACCTAGGTTATCGAATCCTCGAGAAGTGAATGCATAGTGAAGTTACTTTAACGGACCTTCGAGAGTTTTAGAATTAATTTTATGTTTTTACCGGACCAATAGCTTGCGTCTTTTTGTTGTTCTCGATGATGGAGAGAGAGGGTCCAGGGCGTTTGGTTTCACCTGTAGATGTGCAAAACATCTAATGAAAATAAAAGATAAAAATAAAGTATGCATGTACTTATTAGAGCAAGATAAATTATATGTGGGCAGTGCATCCATAATTGCTATTGCCTCCGCAACTTCTTATAGTAATAACCTACTAGTCTCATCCATAGAATAAAGAGAACTAATGATATGCATAGTGATATCACCATTAGTCCTAAGTAAATCCCTCACATATAGCCGTACTACCCCTTTTGTCACTGGGGTTCCCAACCTGTAGATCAGTCATTACTCATACTCCCTATACATGGATCAACCCTCGGGGTCTTGGATACCTAAAAAGTCCTTGGATTGAGGAAAGAGAAGATACAATAATCATCATGTGATACAAACTAATACATGATCCCATCTATGATAAATAACATGCACAATTGTTACATGGCTAGGCCAAAGCCCTTAGCCCAAGGAGAATTACTCACACATAGAGATGAGATCAACAATCACAAACATTGTAATAAAAATCATAAGATTGATAGCAATAGTCTTACAATGTCGCCAATCGAAGAAGAGATCTACTATTACAAGTGGTGGAATATGGCTATGGAGATGGAGAAGGGTTTTGAGATCTGGAGGCGGCTGGAGATCTATGACAAAGACTTTTTGGCAAGGTCTTCCTTGTTTTCTCGTCGCCCGAGGCCTCTTTATATAGAGGTCCCTTCACAAAAGTTGTTCTGTTTGACCTAACGGTGGTGGCGCCAACTATACGACCGGAGCTATACGGCCGGAATTTTTGCTCCGGTCGTATAGTAGGTCGTTAAATCGTCTGCCTCCGTCTTATGGCTCCTGGTTTCTTCTGGTTGTTGGAAATCTCGTATATTTGACTTTAATATAGTGATTCCCATCTTCCAACGACATTATCTATGCAGGAAAAATATAAAAGAAAGGATTGCATACCCCTATGAATATTAGGCATTAGTGGCAGGGTTTAGAGAGATATTTCACCAAAATTATGAATAATATCCAGTTTAAATATGGACGTAGTTGGATATATTTTAGAGCCATCAACCTCCCCGAGCAACAAACCAAAATCAAAAAGGTACTCAACATTTAAACTGAAATAACGAGATGGTGATCTTACTCATGATTGGTAGAGTCATGTTTCCTCCACTTCATAAACCTGAAAAACTTCAGCATAGATAGAGTAATGGGAATCATATCATACGGGTTTTATGCATCCTTATAGTGCAGCAAAATTATTGTTACCATGGATGATTCAAAAGGAGTAAACTTTATTCCATATCATGTAATCAACTCATAGGCTTGCCTTGGAATCATAAAGCATAATCATGTAAATTAAGAGTGTGAGAGTTGTCATGAAAGCATATACACTAGAGTATCTCAATTCTCCCACATCAATAAATCAAGAATTTTCAAGCACTATTTTTCTATTCATTGTCCTTCAAGAATTTCAGTTTTTAAGCAATTGAGAGCATGGCAAAGATTTTTATTAGTTTATCGAGCTATGATAGACACTCGCGGCATCACTAAGTTTTTTGTTCCTTTTGCATAATGATTACTCATAATAGCTAGATGAGTGATTTCATCATGATTACAACTATTTGGGAGTGCCAAGAATTTTACCCACTATAGCATTTGTTGCTACTAGTGTTTAATCAACTCATAGCTGAAATCTAGGAGTTTCCTCCATGAAGATCATTCGTAGGCTAGCGGAGTTGTTGGCATCTCATGAAGTTTGACACGCATAAAGCTATATCATTCTTATGATTAACAAGTAAAACTTTGGCATGCTCACAAAAACCGCAAAACATTAATTCAATCGACCAAATCCTTTTAAAGAGAGAGCTATCAAGTCAATCAACATTTTCAGTGGTGTTTAGTGTCTGTAGAAATAAACCTTTCAAGACTAAGCACTACAACACCCAATCCTTCAATTGTGAGACTGTTTCTTATTACAATTGTTTAGCAATTTTAGGCAAGACTTGGTTAATTACGAGAGCTGGAACAAAATGTACCCAATTAAAAACCCATGCAAACGAAAAACCTTACTATGATACAAAGACTCACTCCACCAATATAATATCTCAACATTAACTACTAACTAGCATGGGTTTCTCAAACTTCAAAAGTAAGGAGTCATAAGGCATACCTCTTGATGGCTCAATGCATGGCGCCCAGAAAAGTGCTGGTGCGTGGTTGATGTAGAGCTCGTTGGGAACCCCAAGAGTAATGTATGATGAGCACAGCAGCAAGTTTTCCACAGTTATGAAACCAAGGTTTAATTGAACCAGTAGGAGCAAGGAAACACCCCAAAGGTGTTACTAGCTGAGCTTTGGCAGGGCGCACTACCGGTGCTAGTAGCAATGTGGAGACCTGCACAACACAACCACAGAACTTTGTCCCCAACTTGCTATGAGGTTGTCAATCTCACAGTGTTTGGCGGAAAACAAAGGATTAAACTTATCGAATGGAAAGAAGTAACAGTTTGCAGAAAGTAAACACAAAGCAGTAAAAGATTGTAGATTGAATGTAAAAGACAAGGGCCATGATCCATATTCACTAGAGGTGGCTCTCCTTAGATAGATAACATGCTGGGTGAACAAATTACAGCGGGGCAATTGACAAACATCAAGAAAGCAATACATGCATATAGTAATCATCTTGACTCTTTTGAGATTCGATTGGGCATTACAACATTATACATAGACCGCCATCCAACTGCATCTATGACTAATAATCCACCTTCAGGTTATCATCCGAACCCCCTCCGGTATTAAGTTGCAAGCAACAAATTATTGCTTTACGAACTGCGTGTAAAGTAAACAATACGATTGTTTTATGAACAAAGGATTGTTGTTTTCTCCCTAGTAGCAACAGCACATCTAGTACCTTAGAGATTTCTGTCACTTCCCCAGATTACTAGAGGCATGAACCCACTATCGAGCATAAATACTAACTCTTGGAGTTGCTAGCATCTACTTGGCCAAGATAGCTACTAACAACGAAAAGCATGCAAGATCACAAATAACAAAGACATGATAGAATCAATAATCAATCTTAAATAGCATCTCAATATCTATCAGATCCCCGCAAACACAACATGCAGAATTACAAATAGATGATCTTGATCATGAACGGAGCTCACAAGATCTGGACATGAAAGCACAAAGGAGGAGAACCAGCCATCTAGCTACTACATGGATCAGTAGTCCAAGGATGAACTACTCAGGCATCACACCAGAGGCTTGCATGGTGATGAAGAAGGCCTCCAGGGTGAATTCCCCTCTCTGGCAGGGTGCCGGGAAGAGCTTCAGATCCCTCCCGATCTAGGGATGAAGATGACAGCGGCTACAGACTGTTTCGTGGATTTTTGATTGGGTACTTAGGGTTTACGTCCCGAGGGCATCTTAGAGTCAGAAGGGGAGGCCGAGGGGGTGCCAGGGGCCACCACACCACCCCCTGGCGCAGGCCCAGCCTAGTCGCGTGGCCAGTTGGTGTGGCCGGCCTCTGGCCCTTCTCCGTCTCGTATTCTGGCATCTGATGACTTCCGGAAAAATAGACACTTTGGCTTTTGTCCCGTCCAATTCCGAGAATATTCATTTTCTGACTTTCCTGGAACCAAAAACAGCAGAAAACAGGCAGTTGGCACTGTGGCTCTTGTTAATAGGTTAGTCCAAGAAATCATATGAAAAGTACTCCAAAATGTGGACAAAACACAAGAAAGTGGATACAACCAAGCATGGAACATCAAAAATTATAGATACATTTGCAATGTATCAACATCCCCAAGGTTAACTCCTGCTCGTCCTCGAGTAGGTAAGTGATGAAAAGAAAGAATAATTTTTGAGGTGACATGCACCATCAAAGACTTGATCAAAATATTCGTAAAACACTCAAAGCTGGGATCATAGTACTTCAATCATAACATGAAAGACAAAGTTCTAGCAATAAGCAAAGAAACTATGATGCAACATGAAAATGCACAAACAAAAGATTCATGAATAACAATGCTTTGCAAGACGTTTGTTTGTTTCACATAAAGAAAACATAGCATAATAGTATTCAGCTTGTCCCTCAATAGAGTAGCAAATATAAATGCATAGGACACCTTCAAAGTTCATAAGAGTGACTAGATACAATAGTTTAAAATAAGCAATATCAAAGTATGCATCAATCAACTAGTCTTGGGACAATGCACATAGAACTAAGAATGGATACTATGCTCTCAAAGTAGGTGCATAAAGTTAGAATGTGGAGACTCAATATAATAGTGGAAGAAAGCCCTTTATAAAAGGAAGTAGGGATTCAAGTCTCATAAAGAGCTTCCAAAAATTATGGTACTTATAGCTTTCAGCTCTCATTGCCCCTATCATAAGCATCTTGAAGCGATTAAGGTTAAAGTGAACAAACTATGGTGTACATGTTTGACGAAGTATAAGTCAGAAATCTCATTTCCCTTGTATACGAGGGCCGCTCCTCATGCTACTCAAGTTTAGTCACCGGTAAGTTCTTGTCATCGTAAGTACATGTGTATCATAGAGAACCGCCAACAGGGTACCCCTTTCCCGATGATACAGAAGAATCCCCATATCAAAATGACAAGGCAAACAGACAATGAGCATCTCAGCATTCTTCTTATTTACCATGGGAATATGGTTCTTTTTTCTCTCTTTCCTCTTTTCATAGTATCTTTTTTTCTCTTTTCTCTTTTCTCTTTTTTCTCAATATAGGACTCTTTTTTTATAAGAAGAATGCTTCATAGACAGCTCATTATGGTTACGCTGCAGGTTTCCACCATGTCAGCATGGATTAGACCAGCGGCCCAGGCGTTTCTCTAACACATATATATAACTCCATGGACTTACAAGCTCCCCTTTCATTTCACACCGACGACGTCCATATACAAAAGAGCATGATATCAACTAGGTACAAGTACCAAGTGCAATGTTGAAAGCGTTCCCCATGAAAGCCTGGTTTTGCTAATTCCCAACAAATAAGTGCAAGCATATACAACATAGACGACACAATGGTTCAAGTTTATTAAGGGCAAGAAAAGTAAAGTGTGCCATCAAGTTCGTGAGAGCTTTAATCACTAGTTTTCTCATAACAAGTTTAATTTGGAAGGTAAACAAAAGCATGAATATACTTGGAATAGCATAAGCTAGTAGGTAGGTATGGTGGACTCTTTGGAATAACTTGGTTTAGGGAGTTGGATGCATGAGTGGAACTCATACTTTGTTGTGGAGGCTAGCAAAAGACTGGGAGCGACTAACTAAGAGAGCAATAATGGCCATAATCATGCAGAGCGACAAAACATCATTGATCAAAGCATAAAGTGATACTACAAGTTGAAAACTAAAGGATCATAAAGGCTATGGTGACTTGAGATAGTCATAACATGGTGTGAGCATGCGCCAAGTCAACCCAAATAAATCATCAAAGGGGAATACCACTATACTATGCCTTAATATGCTAAAACAACGCATGATTCATCCAAGGCACATTAAGCAATCTCAATTGTTTATAACAAGTCATGCTACAAAAAAGAATACTAAGCATAAAGCCAAAACAATATCAAGCATGGCATGACAAAGCATAGGCCACAGTCAAAAACAAGCTCTTTTTACCACATAAGCATGAACTTTCCTACTCTTTTCCAAACCAAACCAAACTATTTGCAAACCAATGTATGAAAGAGGGGGTCCAACCAATTTATTCAGCAAACTAAGCAAACAAAAAATCAAAACGAAAACGAAAAAGAAGACGCTCCAAGAAAAACACAACTGTGCATGAAACAATAAAAATGAAGCGTTTGGAAGAAACCTGAGATTTTTATTGATGAAGAGGGGGATGCCTTGGGCATCCCCAAGCTTTGACGCTTGTAATTCTTAGATATTTATTGGGGTGACATGCGTGGCATCCCCAAGCTTGAGCTTTAGTCCATCCTTCATCTCATTACTCATTCCTTCCATACACCTGAAATTTTTCTTCATACAAAACTTCACACAATCTTCATTAGCAACATTAGTGCACTCAAGATAAATAAGTCTTAAGGTTCAGTTATAACACCAAATAAACTTCCATTAGAACACTAGATACTGTAGCACTTCCCTAACAAATCTCAATTCCCCAAAAACTCAAAAAGGAACCGACAAGAAGCAAATGCAAAAAATGGCAGAAATCTGTCAAAACAGACCAGCAGGTAAAGACAAATTGTTTCGAAGACCTTCTGTTGGTCAAATAAAAAAGTGTTGAACTAACGAAAGTTAGATAACAACCTGGGACAGAAGCACAAAAATTCACGCCTCAAAAAGACGTACAGAGATTTTACATGAATTTTTACGGTGAAGCACAGAAATCTGTTTTGGGACAGCAACTTTCCCAATCATTACTTCTCTCTCATTAGAGGTTACTCTTGGCACAAAAAGCAAAAAAAAAAGGATAAGGAGAGGTTATTACTGAAGTAATAACTTTTAAGACTCATCTAAAACTTTTGGCTTATCTCCCAATAAGTACTTTTCTTTAACGCCTTTAAGTTAAGCATAAGAAGCAAGAAAGAATCAAGTGTTCTCAAATGAAGAAGCATTAAAACCAAATTTTGTTTTCATAGGAAAAAGCAAAAGAAATCTTTTCTCTCTTTTTAGGAAAGTGTTCTATACCTATCTTGAGTGGGAGTTGATATTTAATGGTGCCTTCTTTCATATCAATAATGGCACCAACAATTCTAAGAAAAGGTCTTCCCAAAGTAGTAGGACAAGAAGCATTGTATTCAACATCCCAAAACATAGAAATCAACGGGGGCATAGGCATTGTTAACCATAATAAGAACATCATTAATACTCCCCATGAGTTTCTTTTTAGCATTATCATCAAGTGGGATATTCAAATAACAATCTTCAAGTGGAGGCAAATCAAGCATATCATAAATCCTTCTAGGCATAATAGAAACACTACTATCAAGGTCACATAAAGCTTTGAAATCAAAGTCATTCACTTTCATACTAATGATGGGTTACCAACCATCTTCTTGTTTTATAGGAATAGAAGCTTTATGTTTCACCTTTTCTTCTTTAATCTTTATGAGAGCATCAGTAATGTGTTTTGTAAAGGCCATGTTCATAGCACTAGCATTAGGACTTTTAGCGAGCTTTTGTAGGAACTTAATAACTTCACAGATATTGCAACCATCAAGATTAAAATCAAAATTATCATCTAAAGAAGTAGAACTATTAGTAGCCTCAACACTAGTGGTGGTGATAGTAGAAACACTAATGTTTCTAGCAATTTCATCTTCTCTTTCCCACTTAGCATGTAATTCGGCTAATAGTCTAATATTTTCATCAATTCTTACTTGTATGGCATTAGTAGCTGCAAAGGGATTATCATTGGTTTCAAGTTTAGCAGCCATTTTATTCAAAGAAGCTTGAGCTTCAGCCAATGATGCTATATTTCTTTCAACATTAGAGAGTTTTACCTCAATAGTTTTATTGAAAGCAGTTTGCTTACTAATAAAGTCCTTAAGCATAACTTCAAGTTCAGAGGGTGCACTCCTATTATTGTTGTAGGAACTTCCATAAGCATTACCATTGTTGGGAGGATATGGCTTATAATTGTTGTTACCAAAATTATTCCTATAAGCATTATTGCCAAAGTTGTTATTTCTTATGAAGTTCACATCAACTTGCTCTTCTTGAGCAACCGAAGAAGTTAAAGGAACATTATTTGGATCAATATGGGCTTTCCCATTAACAAGCATAGACATAATAATATCAATCTTATCACTCAAGGAGGAAGTTTCCTCAACAGAATTTACCTTCCTACCTTGTGGAGCTCTCTCAGTATGCCATTCAGAATAATTAACCATCATATTGTCTAGAAGTTTCGTTGTAGCACCCAAAGTAATGGTCATAAAGGTACCTCCAGCAGCAGAATCCAATAGGTTCCTTGAAGAATAGTTCAATCCTGCATAAAAAGTTTGGATGATCATCCAAGCAGTCAGTCCATGAGTGGGACAATTCTTAACCAAAGATTTCATTCTTTCCCAAGCTTGAGCAACATGCTCATTATCAAGTTGTTTAAACTTCATTATTTCACTTCTCATGGATATAATCTTAGCAGGAGGATAGTATTTTCCAATAAAAGCATCTTTGCACTTAGTCCAAGAATCAATACTATTCCTAGTTAAGGAATTCAACCACTCTTTAGCTTTTCCTCTCAAAGAGAAAGGAAACAATTTCAGCTTAATAATATCACCATTTATATCCCTATGCTTTTGCATCTCACAGAGTTCAACAAAGTTATTTAGATGGGAAGCAGTGATGTGCTCGTCGTTCGACGTAGAGCTCGTTGGGAACCCCAAGAGGAAGGTACGATGAGCACAACAGCAAGTTTTCCCTCAATTATGAAACCAAGGTTTAATCGAACCAGTAGGAGCAAGGAAACACCCCAAAGGTGCTACTAGCTGAGCTTTGCCAGGGCGCACTACCGGTGCTAGTAGCAACGTGGAGACCTGCACAACACAACCACAAAACTTTGTCCCCAACTTGCGATGAGGTTGTTAATCTCGCCGTGTTTGGCGGAAAACAAAGGATTAAACGTATCGAATGGAAAGAAGTAAAAGTTTGCAGAAAGTAAACACAAAGCAGTAAAAGATTGTATGTAAAGAAAAAGGACCGGGATCCATAGTTCACTAGAGGTGGCTCTCCTTAAGATAGATAACATGCTGGGTGAACAAATTACAGCGGGGCAATTGACAAACACCGAGAAAGCAATACATGCATATACTAATCATCTTGACTCCTTTGAGACTTGATTGGGCATTACAACATAATACATAGACCGCCATCCAACTGCATCTATGACTAATAATCCACCTTCAGGTTATCATCCGAACCCCCTCCAGTATTAAGTTGCAAGCAACAGATTATTGCTTTACGAAGTGCCTGTAAAGTAAACAATACGATTGTTCTATGAACAAAGGATTGTTGTTTTCTCCCTAGTAGCAACAGCACATCTAGTTCCTTAGAGATTTCTGTCACTTCCCCAGATTACCAGAGGAATGAACCCACTATCAAGCATAAATACTAACTCTTGGAGTTGGTAGCATCTACTTAGACAAGATAGCTACTAACAACTGAAAGCATGCAAGATCACAAATAACAAAGACATGATAGAATCAATAATCAATCTGAAATAGCATCTCAATATCCATCGGATCCCCGCAAACACAACATGCAGAATTACAAATAGATGATCTTGATCATGAACGGAGCTCACAAGATCTAAACATGAAAGCACAAAGGAGGAGAACCAGCCATCTAGCTACTACATGGATCTGTAGTCCAAGGATGAACTACTCACGCATCACACCGGAGGCTTGCATGGTGATGAAGAAGGACTCTAGGGTGAGTTCCCCTCTCCGGCAGTGTGCCGGGAAGAGCTTCAGATCCCTCCCGATCTAGGGATGGAGATGACGGCGGCTACAGACTCTTTCGTGGATTTTTGATCGGGTACTTAGGGTTTTCGTCCTGAGGGTAATATATCGGCGGAAGGAGAGGCCGAGGGGGTGCCAGGAGCCACCACGCCACCCCTGGCGCGGGCCCAGCCTGGCCGCACGGCCAGGTGGTGTGGCCGGCCCCTGGCCCTTCTCCGTCTCGTATTCTGGCACTTCATCCCTTCCGGAAAATAGGCACTTTGGCTTTTGTCCCGTCCAATTCCGAGAATATTCATTTTCTGACTTTCCTGGAACCAAAAACAGCAGAAATCAGGCAGCTGGCACTGTGGCTCTTGTTAATAGGTTAGTCCAAGAAATCATAAGAAAAGTACTCCAAAGTTGGAACAAAACACAAGAAAGTGGATAAATCCAAGCATGGAACATCAAAAATTAAAGATACATTTGCAATGTATCAACATCCCCAAGCTTAACTCCTGCTCGGCCTCGAGTAGGTAAGTGATAAAAAGAAAGAATAATTTTTGAGGTGACATGCACCATCAAAGACTTGATCAAAGTATTTGAAAAACATTCAAAGCTGGGATCATAGTACTTCAATCATAACATGAAAGACAAAGTTCTAGCAATAAGCAAAGAAACCATGATGCAACATGAAAAGGCACAAACAAAAGATTCATGAATAACAATGCTTTGCAAGACATTTGTTTGTTTCACATAAAGAAAACATAGCATAATAGTATTCAGCTTGTCCCTCAATAGAGTAGCAAATATAAATGCATAGGACACCTTCAAAGTTCATAAGAGTGACTAGATACAATAGTTTAAAACAAGCAATAACAAGTTATGCATCAATCAACTAGTCTTGGGACAATGCACATAGAACTAAGAATGGCCACTATGCTCTCAAAGTAGGTGCATAAAGATAGAAGGTGGAGACTCAATACAATGGTGGAAGAAAGGCCTTTTGTAAAAGGAAGTAGGGATTCAAGTCTCATAAAGAGCTTCCAAAAATTATGGTACTTGTAGTTTTCAGCTCTCATTGCCCCTATCATAAGCATCTTGAAGGTGATTAAGGTTAAAGTGACACAACTACGAGGATATGCTTGACAAGTTATAAACCGAAATCTCATGCCCCTTACTTACGAAGACCGATCCTCATGCTACTCAACTTTAGTCACGAGTAAGCTCTTGTCATTGTAAGTATATGTGTATCATTAAGAACCGCCAACGGGGTACCCCTTGCACATGATACAGGAGATTTCGCATAATCAAAATGACAAGGCAAGCAGACAATGAGCATCTCAGCGATCTTTTTATTTGCTATTTGCATAGGTTTTTATTGAGGATGCTTCATAGAGTGCTCATTATGGTGATGCTGCAAGTTTCCACTATGATTAGGCATGGCTTAGGCTAGCGGCCCAGGCATTTCTCTAACACACACACAAACTCCATGATCTTACAAGTTCCACTTTTATTTCACACCGCCGGGATCCGTAAGCAAAAGAACATGATATCAACGGGGTACAAAGTACAAGTGCAATGTTGAAAGCGTTCCCCATGGTACATGGTTCTGCTAATTTCAACTTATAAAGCGCAAGCATATACGCAACAAAGAAGGACCCAATGGTTCAAGTTTATTAGAGGCAATAAAGTAAAGTGTGCCATCAAGTTCGTGAGAGCTTTAATCACTAGTTTTCTCATAACAAGTGGAAGGTAAACAAAAGCATGAATATACTTGGAATAGCATAAGCTAGTAGGTAGGTATGGTGGACTATTTGGAATAACTTGGTTTAGGGAGTTGGATGCATGAGTGGAACTCATACTTTGTTTTGGAGGCTAGCAAAAGACTGGGAGCGACAAACTAAGAGAGCAATAATGGCCATAATCATGCAGAGCGACAAAACATCATTGATCAAAGCATAAAGTGATACTAAAAGTTGAAAACTAAAGGATCATAAAGGCTATGGTGACTTTGGATAGTCATAACATGGTGTGAGCATGCGCCAAGTCAACCCAAATAAAGCATCAAAGGAGAATACTACTATACTATGCTTTAATATGCTAAAACAACGCATGATTCATCCAAGGCACAATAAGCAATCTCAATTGTTTATAACAAGTCATGCTACAGCAAAGAATACTAAGCATAAAGCCAAAGCAATATCAAGCATGGCATGACAAAGCATAGGCCATAGTCAAAAACAAGCTCTTTTTACCACATAAGTATGAACTTTCCTACTCTTTTCCAAACCAAACCAAACTATTTGCAAACCAAAGTATGAAAGAGGGGGTCCAACCAATTTATTCAGAAAACTAAGCAAACCAAGCAAACTAAAAACCAAAACGAAAACAAAAAAGAAGAAGCTCCAAGAAAAACACAATTGTGCATGAAACAATAAAAATGAAGCGTTTGGAAGAAACCTGGAATTTTTATTGATGAAGAAGGGAATGCCTTGGGCATCCCCAAGCTTTGACGCTTGTACTTCTTAGATATTTCTTGGGGTGACGCGCGTGGCATCCCCAATCTTGAGCTTTAGTCCATCCTTCATCTCATTACTCATTCCTTCCATACACCTGAAATTTTTCCTCCATACAAAACTTCACACAATCTCATTAGCAACATTAGTACACTCAAGATAAATAAGTCTTAAGGTTCAGTTATAACACCAAATAAACTTCCATTAGAACACTAGCTACTGTAGCACTTCCCTCAAAAAGCTCAATTCCCCAAAAGAACTCAAGAAGGAACCAACAAGAAGCAAATGCCGAAAATGGCAGAAATCTGTGAAAACAGATCAGCAGGTAAAGACGAATTTTTTCGAAAACCTTCTGTTGCTCAAATAAAAAAGTGTTGAACTAACGAAATTTAGATAACAATCTGGGGAATAAGCACAAACAATTACAGATCAATCCGACATACATATCTCTCTCACTAATGTTTACGGTGCAGCACAAAAATCTATTTCGGGACAGCAACTTTCCCAATCATTACTTCACTCTCATTAGAGGTTACTCTTGGCACAAAAAGCAAATAAAAAGGATAAGGAGTGGTTATTACAGAGGTAATTACAGAGGTTATTACATAGGTAATAACTTTCAAGACTCATCTAAAACTTTTGGGTTAACGCATTTAAGTTAGGCATAAGAAGCAAAGAAAGAATCAAGTGTTCTCAAATGAAGAAGCATTAAGACCAACTTTCTTGCCCTTACCTCTCTTACTTTTATTCTTAACCTTGGGGAAAATATGATTGTTTGGTGGAGAAGAAAGGTACATGGTCCCTTTTCCCACATCTATTATTGCTCCAAGGAGTTCTAATAGGGACCTTCCAAGTGTAATTTGTCATTTTCCTGCACAGTCAATAACAAGATAATCAATAGAAATCGGTTTCCCAAGGATCTTTGTAAAAACTCCTTCAGCTATTTCAAGAGGTAATATGTTAGTATTATTAGCAAGAGATATTTCCTTTCCTCCCTCAGTGAGCCCCCAAGTATTCAGAGATTTATAAATATCTTAGGGCATAAGGAAAAATTCAGACATGATATCACAGCGAGCTTGAAAATTTTTAGTGTTCATCTCAATCTTTACTGTAGGGAACCACTTTAATGGTTCAGAGTTTATTGGAACATAATCGTAATTCTCCCTAAGCGTATTATTGCAACTTTTTAATCTAATAGTGCTAGCCTCAAGAGTGTCCAACCTAGCAAATATTTTTGCGAAGGAAATATCAGTTTGGCTAGGCATCTTGTAAGTGAGGATCAATTTCTTTATAGCATTAATAGCATCATCCTTATTACACTGGAGGAAATCTCCTCCCACAACAACATCTAAAGCATATCTATAGCAAAGAGCAATCCCAAGGTAAAAACTGCTAAGGAACAAGCTTTGAGTCATTTTAGGCTCAGTTTTTTCTTGTAGATCAGATATTCTAGACCAAGCTTCCCTAAAACTTTCGTCAATTCCTTGTTTAAAAGAGAAAATCATTTTCTCGAGTGACATAGTGACTGGAGCAAGGCTAGACATAAAGGCAACTAGGATAGGAACTTTTTTTTGTGTGTTTTTGAAATAAGAAAGCAAACTTGTAAAACTATTTTTTTTGTGTTATTGAAGAACAAAACAAGCAAACTAAGCAAAAAGAAAACTAAGCAAAATAAAAACAACAAGATTGGTTATGAGGGACTCCCCTTGTGAAGATGTCCTTGACTCCCCGGCAAAGGCGCCAAAAAATCTTGATGTGCTCGTCGTTCGACGTAGAGCTCGTTGGGAACCCCAAGAGGAAGGTACGATGAGCACAACTGCAAGTTTTCCCTCAGTTATGAAACCAAGTTTTAATCGAACTAGTAGGAGCAAGGAAACACCCCAAAGGTGTTACTAGCTGAGCTTTGGCAGGGCGCACTACCGGTGCTAGTAGCAAGTGGAGACCTACACAACACAACCACAGAACTTTGTCCCCAACTTGCGATGAGGTTGTCAATCTCACCGTGTTTTGCGGAAAACAAAGGATTAAACGTATCGAATGGAAAGAAGTAAAAGTTTGCAGAAAGTAAACACAAAGCAGTAAAAGATTGTATGTAAAGAAAAAGGACCGGGATCCATAGTTCACTAGAGGTGGCTCTCCTTAAGATAGATAACATGCTGGGTGAACAAATTACAGCGGGGCAATTGACAAACACCGAGAAAGCAACAGATTATTGCTTTACGAACTGCGTGTAAAGTAAACAATACGATTTTTCTATGAACAAAGGATTGTTGTTTTCTCCCTAGTAGCAACAACACATCTAGTACCTTAGAGATTTCTGTCACTTCCCAGATTACCAGAGGCATGAACCCACTATCGAGCATAAATAGTAACTCTTGGAGTTGCTAGCATCTACTTGGCCTAGATAGCTACTAACAACGGAAAGCATGAAAGATCACAAATAACAAAGACATGATAGAATCAATAATCAATCTCAAATAGCATCTCAATATCCATCGGATCCCCACAAACACAACATGCAGAATTACAAATAGATGATCTTGATCATGAACGGAGCTCACAAGATCTAGACATGAAAGCACAAAGGAGGAGAACTAGCCATCTAGCTACTACATGGATCCGTAGTCCAAGGATGAACTACTCACGCATCACACCGGAGGATTGCATGGTGATGAAGAAGGCCTCCAGGGTGAATTCCCCTCTCCGGCTGGGTGCCGGGAAGAGCTTCAGATCCCTCCCGATCTAGGGATGGAGATGACGGCGGCTACATACTCTTTCGTGGATTTTTGATCGGGTACTTAGTGTTTTCATCCCGAGGGCAATATATAGGTGGAAGGAGAGGCCGAGGGGGTGCCGGGAGCTATCACACCACCCCCTGGCGTGGGCCCAGCCTGGCCGCACGGCCAGGTGGTGTGGCTGGCCCTTGGGCCTTCTCCGTCTCGTATTCTGGCACTTGATCCCTTCCGGAAAATAGGCACTTTGGCTTTTGTCCCGTCCAATTTCGAGAATATTCATTTTCTGACTTTCCTGGAACCAAAAACAGCAGAAATCAGGCAGCTAGCACTGTGGCTCTTGTTAATAGGTTAGTCTAAGAAATCATAAGAAAAGTACTCCAAAGTTGGAACAAAACACAAGAAAGTGGATAAAACCAAGCATGGAACATCAAAAATTATAGATACATTTGCAATGTATCAAGCAACATCTTCATTACCAATACCAGAAAATTGCTCTCTCATAACAAGATTGAGCAAAGCAGGTTTTATCTCAAAGAAAGTATCTTTAGGCAAAGGTGGCGCAATATGTGTGCTCATAAAATCATTGTTGTTGGTGCTAGTGAAGTCACACAACTTAGTGTTTTCAAGAGTAGTCATTTTTTTGGGTTTTCAAATAAGAAAGCAAACTTGTAAAACTATTTTTTTGTGTTTTTGAATAACAAAACAAGCAAACAAAGCAAAAAGAAAACTAAGCAAAACAAAAACAACAAAGTAAAGAGATTGGTTATGAGGGACTCCCCTTGTGAAGATGTCCTTGACTCCCCGGCAATGGCGCCAGAAAAATGCTTGATGGCTCAATGCACGGCGCCCAGGAAAGTGCTGCTGCATGGTTGAGGTAGAGCTCGTTGGGAACCCCAAGAGGAAGGTATGATGAGCACAACAACAAGTTTCCCTCAGTTATGAAACCAAGGTTTAATCAAACCAATAGGAGCAAGGAAACACCCCAAAGGTGTTACTAGCTGAGCTTTGGCAGGGCGCACTACCGGTGCTAGTAGTAACATGGAAACCTGCACAACACAACCACAGAACTTTGTCCCCAACTTGCGATGAGGTTGTCAATCTCACCGTGTTTGGAGGAAAACAAAGGATTAAACGTATCGAATGGAAAGAAGTAATAGTTTGCAGAAAGTAAACACAAAGCAGTAAAAGATTGTAGATTGAATGTAAAAGACAAGGACCGGGATCCATAGTCACTATTGGTGGCTCTCCTTAGATAGATTACATGCTGGGCGAACAAATTACAGCAGGGCAATTAACGAACATCGAGAAAGCAATACATGCATATACTAATCATCTTGACTCCTTTGAGATTCGATTGGGCATTACAACATTATACATAGACCGCCATCCAACTGCATCTATGACTAATAATCCACCTTCAGGTTATCATCCGAACCCCCTCCAGTATTAAGTTGCAAGCAACAGATTGTTGCTTTACGAACTGCGTGTAAAGTAAACAATACGATTGTTCTATGAACAAAGGATTGTTGTTTTCTCCCTAGTAGCAACAACACATCTAGTACCTTAGAGATTTCTGTCACTTCCCCAGATTACCAGAGGCATGAACCCACTATCGAGCAAAAATACTAACTCTTGGAGTTGCTAGCATCTACTTGGCCAAGATAGCTACTAACAACGGAAAGCATGCAAGATCACAAATAACAAAGACATGATAGAATCAATAATCAATCTTAAATAGCATCTCAATATCCATCAGATCCCCGCAAACACAACATGTAGAATTACAAATAGATGATCTTGATCATGAACGGAGCTCACAAGATCTAAACATGAAAGCACAGAGGAGGAGAACCAGCCATCTAGCTACTACATGGATCCGTAGTCCAAGGATGAACTACTCACGCATCACACCGGAGGCTTGCATGGTGATGAAGAAGGCCTCTAGGGTGAATTCCCCTCTCCGGTAGGGTTCCGGGAAGAGCTTCAGATCCCTTGCGATCTAGGGATGGAGATGACGGTGGCTACAGACTCTTTCGTGGATTTTTGATCGGATACTTAGGGTTTACGTCCCGAGGGCATCTTATAGTCGGAAGGGGAGGCCGAGGGGGTGCCAGGGGCCACCACACCACCCCTGGCGCGGGCCTAGCTTGGCCGCGCGGCCAGGTGGTGTGGCCGGCCTCTGGCCCCTCCCCGTCTTGTATTCTGGCATCTCATGACTTCCGGAAAAATAGGCACTTTGGATTTTGTCCCGTCCAATTCCAAGAATATTCATTTTCTGACTTTCCTGGAACCAAAAACAGCAGAAAACAGGCAGCTAGCACTGTGGCTCTTGTTAATAGGTTAGTCCAAGAAATCATATGAAAAGTACTCCAAAGTGTGGACAAAACACATGTAAGTGGATAAAACCAAGCATGGAACATCAAAAATTATAGATACATTTGCAATGTATCACCTCTCATGTTTGGTTCCACTTCTCTCTTCCTTTTTTATTTGTTTCTTGGAAACTCGAAGTCGATCACTCTCCTGCAAACATATGAAGACCTCGAGGTAGAAAGAAAAGAAAGAGGAAAAATAAGGAAAAAGGGAGAAATCTTTTTGTGATTTTTAAGAGAGGGAATTTACAGAATAGAAAGAACTAGAAAATAAATAGAAAGAACTAGAAAATAAAGTGTTGGGGAAACCAACACGAGTGCTTACAAACTCAAATAAAAACGGAACCTCAAAATAGATAAAAGCAAATATACGCCAAATAAAGATACATGAGGAAACTTCCCCAAGCTTAGGCTTTTGCAAGCCCTTCAAATCATTGTGGTGGTGGGAAAAAGACGTTACTCAAGTTTGCAAATTGAGTTAAGAGGTTACTAGTTGATTCTTTGAGGTTCAAAGAGAGGCTATGCATCCTCTCCACATTCCCTACAAGTCCTTGGAAATCTTGGTATGTGGTAAACCGGGTTTGTGGCTGCTCCTCTTGGTAAGGAACTTCTTGCTCCTCCTCTTGGTCCTCATCCTCCTTCGGAATCTCTTCCTCGAGTTGGTGTTGCTCAACCTGCAACTCATATAGGTAACGTCCTTCCTTGATAGAGAAAAGACCATTAGACAAAGGAGCGGGGTAGAGATGCCCATCAAATGCAGATAATAAACACCACCTCTCTTAGTGAGCATTCCACATGCTCTCAAGGTGGAGAAACCAACACGTGTCTCACTTAGTACGGGTTGCAACTCACCTAGGTTAATGTCTAGGGCATGGCAAAGCACGGTGATGATGCCTCCTCCTGCGATTGGCCCTTGGCTTTGGGAGTCTTGGTGCTCCAGGTAGCGCACAAGGATAGCGCCCAAGTTGAGTGACAGGTTGCAATTGATATAAGTAGACTTTGCGAGGACTAGGATGTCCTCCTCGCTGAGTCTTGTGAACTCATTACGGGCCTGCAAGGTGTTAGCAATAATATAGAACAAATAGCGAATTGCAGGATGTTGCATATTCTTCCCCTTGTTCACTCTAGTAGTGAAACTTATTCCATTATAGTATTGTTCAGGGGAAGGACTTAAGCCAGTAAAGGATGCACGTAAAGCATGAACATCATTGTTTGGAAAATTAAAGCATGCGCACCATTCTTCTAATGTTAAAGTGTATTTGTTGTTCATCAGACAGAAAGAAATAGTGTCCTCTCCTTGCCATTGTTTAACGGTGCTTTGCAACAAACTTAGAAATTCAATGGTTAAGCGACGATAAGTAGGTACATCATTGTACACAAATTTTTGCAGGCCAGCTCTATTGCAAAGTAAATTAAAGTCATCAGAAATACCGAGTTGGTTCAATATAATAGGGCAATCCCACTTGGTGGCCTTCACTTGGCGGTTCTTGATCCTGTTGAAGCGATCACGATGGGCCTCATTCCTGAACCGTATCCCCATGCATTCCTGAGCGGCTGCCCAAGAAGCGCTAGCGGTGGCACGAGCACGAGTTTAGCTCCGTGTGTTCATCATCTAAAACATTGAAGAAAGACAAAAATAAAACTTTTTGATTCAACAACAGTAAGTATAATATATTCCTCATCAAAACACACTAAAGAATCTCCTCAAAATAATAATCTAGGCAAGAAAATCACGACAATTGGTTCATAGTAGGTCTCACCCTAGATTGATAATGACAATAGATCCAATATGAATTTGCAAAAAGTAATTGGGGGATTGGAGGAGAAACATAGCGTAGATCACTAGTGTGCGAGGAAATCGAATGAAATTGAGTGGAGATGAAGATCTCTTGAGGTTTTGAGAGAGTTTGGAGGTAGGAGAGAGATAAAGGATTGAAGTTTTGGAGTTGGAGGTACCTTCCCGCGCGATTTTGTGGTCGGACACAACTATACGGGCGCAAATATACAAGCGGAACATGTGTTCCCGCCGTATAGTTGGTGTTCTATCAAAATTTCCTCCTGGCGGGGCAGCTATACGGATGCAAATATATGGCCGGAACAAAATGTTCCCGCCATATAGTTGGTCGTTAAACTGTTTGTCCTTACGAAATAAAATAGACAAAGGCATCGATATCTACACGACCGGAACTATACGGCCGAAATTTTTATTCCCTCCGTATAGTTGGTCGTTAAACTCTCAGTACATTAGAAAAGAAATTGTACGGAGGCACTAATATCTATACGACCGGAGCTATACGGCCGGAATTTTTATTCCTGCTATACAGTTGGTCGTTAAACTCTCAGCACATATGGAAACAAAATTGTCGATGGCAAAGATATCTATACGGCTATATGGCCAGAATTTTTATTCCCCTCGTATAGTTGGTCGTTAAACTCTCTGTACCCATCAAAAAATTATGTTTCTTCAAAAACTTTTTTTTCCTGTAACTTAGTGATATACATTGTTTATGATAGAAAATTGACAGTAAATATTGTTGACCAACAATAGCATGAATAAAGAAGAATTTCAAGTATTACCGAACTTCTTCTCCTCAAATGGGGTTTCCTAGCACTCTTTATTAAACATGAACTTAAACTTAAACTAAAAACTTAACTCAAACCTTTATTTAACATGGGTTTTCTCCCATGGAGAGATCTTTTATGGTCAATAGCTTGACCTTAATGATACTCACTTGGGCCAGATGAGTGTAACACCCACTCCAAAGTAATTGGCCTTCAAAGTGATGGCCTCCTTCTCATCATGTTTGGCTTTCTTTTTCCAGGGGAAATGTATAACAAAAGGATCCCACGAACGCAATTGCAACTTCACGTTCCCTTAATGAAGGTTAATTAAAGCCTTTATAGTTCTCAAGAAAGGATGGCCTAGTATTATAGGAGCAAAAGCATCTTCATGCATGTCAACTATAACGAAGTCAATTAGAGCAGGACAACCTTTGATTTAAATAAAGTGTTCTCCTTAATTCCTATAGCTTGTTTGTAGGTAGAATTTGCTAGATGCAATTTTAATTCAGTGATTTCAAGGGAGACAAGAGTTAACTTGTTAAAAATACTCTTTGGGATTGTTGAGACGCTTGCACCTAGATCACAAAGTGCAGCTATCTCATTAGTCCCAATCTTTATCTTAATAGTAGGCTCAAATATGTCATCTAGTTTAATAGTAACTTTTCAGCGATTTTCTTGTATTCCTCTTCAAGCTCGCGTACCTTAATTGATACTTGATCAACAAAGTGTTGATACATGGCTTCATCGTTACCTTCACTTACTGGAATTTTGACATTGATCCTCTTTACGAGGTATTCGATGGTGTAGCTTGGTGAAGGGGCATTACTATAATCAAGTTCTTCAGGCTCCTCCCTTTGGATCCTCATCATTTTGAGTTCTTCAACAGGATTTGTCTCATCTTTACCTGCAAATTTAGCTAGAATGAGAGTTTGAATCTCGGTTATCTTACCTAGATGTGCCTCAACGATCCTCGTTCTTTCTTGGAGCACCTGCAAATCATTTCTCAAACTAACAACTTGGTTAGATAATTTACCAATCATGGCATCATGGTTCTCCGTTATTTTAACAAGAATATTGTTTTTTTCATTTTGTGAGTCTATTAAAGACTTAAGTGTTTCTTGGAGACTACCATTACTAGTTCCCATATTATTATTAGAATTAGCTGCAAGACTAGAATAATGTTTCTGAAAGTTAGGATTGTAACTCTTCTTCCAAGCAGGGTTATAATGATTACGATCTACGAAGTCTATTTCTTCAATATTTGTTTCAGGGGTGGCTCTTACCTGGGTTTCCTTACCTTTTATAGCTAGTGTGAGCTCATCAAACTTAGCATTGAGTTCTTCATTTTCTTGTGGTGAAATGGTGTTCATCTTCTTCGTGTTTGATCTTTCCACATTCCATTGGGCATGGTTGTCTTGCATATTGTCTAACAGCTGGTTTGCTTCGGTAATTTGTTTACCCATGAATGTTCCTCCTGCTGCAGTATCAAGTATAGACTTAGATACAGGATTAAGAGCATTATTAAATAAATGAAGGATTAACCAATCTTCCATCCCATGGCTAGGACAGTTTCTTAGGCATTCTTTCATCCTCTCCCATGCAAGAGCTAGTGGCTCATGCTCTTCCTGTCTAAATCTAGTAATATTAGATCGGATTTGCATAGTCTTTGTAGGTGGGAAAATTTTAGTCATAAATAAAGAAGTACATCCCACCCATGATGTAATAGTATTTCTAGGCAAATATAGCAACCATTCTTTTGCTCTCCCTCTTAGAGAGAAAGGAAATAGACGTAATTTGACCGCATCAGGGTCAACATCTTTTATACGCATCATATCACATATTTCAGTGAAAGTATTTAAGTGTATACCTGCGTCCTCAATAGCAGAGCCTCCAAATTGATTCTTTTGAACCAAACTTAAATAATGGGGCTTAATTTCAGAGTTATTAGCAGCAATTGCTGGCTGAGTAATAGGAGTACATAAACAATCATTGTTGGGAGTACAAAACTCCCCAAGATTCTTTTCAGCCATATTTCCTATGCTTTTGGGTTTTCTTAAACAAAGAATTATAATAGTAAAAGCAATAATTTAAAGGCTAACTATTTTTTTGGTTTATCAAATAAATACTGAAACCAAACTAACAAAATTAAAAAAAAAGAATAAAAACTAGCAAGGTTCCTAATAATCTCACCAGGGTAGCTATTGCTTCCCCGGCAACGGCACCAGAAAAAGGATTGATACCTTCGATCCGGATTATGGATGTAGTGTAGCTTCTTTTTCCCTAGTAGACCTAGGTTATCGAATCCTCGAGAAGCGAATGCATTGTGAAGTTACTTTAACGGACCTTCAAGTGTTTTAGAATTCCTTTTGTGTTTTTACCAGACCAATAGCTTGCGTCTTTTTGTTGTTGATGATGATGGAGAGAGAGGGCCTAGGGCGTTTGGTTACACATGTAGCTGTGCAAAACATTTGATGGAAAGAAAAGATAGAAATAAAGTATGCATGTACTTATTAGAGCAAGATAAATTATATGTGGGCAGTGTATCCATAATTGCTCCGCAACCGCTTATAGCAATAACCTACTACTATCATCCATAGAAGAAAGAGAACTAATGATATGCATTGTGATGTCACTATTAGTCCCAAGTAAATCCCTCACATACAGCCGTACTACCTCTTTTGTCACTGGGGTTCCCAACCTGTAGATCAGTCATTACTCATACTCCCTATACATGGATCAACCCTCGGGGTCTTGGATACCTGAAAAGTCCTTGGATTGAGGAAAGAGAAGATACAATAATCATCATGTCATACAAACTAATACATGATCCCATCTATGATAAATAACATGCACAATTGTTACATGGCTAGGCCAAAGCCCTTTGCCAAAGGAGAATTACTCGCACATAGAGATGAGATCAACAATCACAAACATTGTAATAAAAATCATAAGATTGATAGCAATAGTCTTACAATGTCGCCAATCGAAGAAGAGATCTACTATTACAAGTGGTGGAATATGGCTATGGAGATGGAGAAGGGTTTTGAGATCTGGAGGCGGCTAGAGATCTATGGAAGGGACTTTTTGGCGAAGTCTTCCTTGTTTTCTTATCGCCCGAGGCTTCTTTATATAGGGGTCCCTTCACAAAATTTGTTATGTTTGAACTAACGATGGCGGCGCCAGCTATACAACGTGAGCTATACGGTCGGAATTTTTGCTCCGGTCGTATAGTTGGTCATTAAAGCATCTGCCTCCGTCTTACGGCTCCTGGTGTCTTCTGGTTGTTGGAAATCTCGTATCTTTGACTTTAATGTAGTGATTCACATCTTCTAACGACATTATCTGCGCAGGAAAAATATAAAGGTAAGGATTGCATACCCCTCTAAATATTAGGCATTTGTGGCAGGGTTTAGAGAGATACTTCATCAAAATTAAGAATAATATCCAATTTAAATGTGGACGTAGATGGCTATATTTCAGAGCCATCAAAATGATATGTGTCCGAGTACACATACCATCTAGAGAGAGAGAGAGATCAAACACAACATCGTAGATCAATGGATCGTGGACCAAAGTAATAGATCATCTTTATTTCATTTCATAATAATGCTAGAGTTTCTCCATCTCCCTATGAACAAAGGGAACTACCCACACATGGAAGCAATCAACAACATCATCATATTCGAATAGATGGATAAACGAATGGAGATAAATCTAGTGCAAACCACAATTTTATTTGGAATTACAACAAGATCTAATTATGGGAGAGGGGAATGGTGATGATGATGGAGATATAGTGGTTGATGATGAAGGGGATGATGTCATGTCCTATGATGATCCATCAAGCAGCAAGGATTTCCCTCCGTCTAGTTCCTCCTCTAGATCCCTCTCTAGCGTGGTGTTTCGAGGCTGTAAGTTTCTATGAATGTCGGATCTCAGATCCATCTTCGTGATGTGAGATTATTTGATGAGACAGACGCTCTGATGGTGGTACGGCGAACGATACGGGAAAGCTCCGCCCGTACCAGTGGTCGTAAAACCCTTTGTAGGCTTCCTCCACATTTGCTATTCTCCCAGGTGCGAGGAAAAATTAATTAAATGATATTGATCACTGAGAAATATCATACAACTGCATAATATGATAGCCCCAATTGATATGTTCACAAAATACTTAGTAATTCGTGATCTTGTTGAAACAAAAACAAAATATGCACGCGAGCGCAATAAAATACCAAAAATCATATTCTACTTATATAAAAACAAGAGGTAAACATGCTTCAATTTTGGACTCATCAGTAGGTGTGTATTTGAGTAACGAGTTTGCTATGCATATAAAGACGCGTGGAATTATTTCACAACTCACGCCACCAGGAACACACCACAGCATAATTGTGTGTCTGGACGTCAGAATCGTACTTTAATAGATATGGTGGAATCTATGCTGTCTCTTACTAATTTTCTACTATCATTTTGTGGTTATGCATTAGAGGAAAAAAGGAACCATATAAATCCATTGATATGACAACATACGAGTTGTGGTTCAGAAAGAAGCCAAAACTATGATTTCTTAAGGTTTGGGTCTGTGAAGCTTATGTAAAAATCTACAAACTGATGAGATCGAACGCAAAGTAGAAAAATGTGTCTTAAAAGGATACCCTAAAGAAACAATTGGGTATAGATTCTACCATAGAAAATAAGGCAAGATTTGTATTGCCAAGAATGGTTCCTTTATAGAGAAGGACTTTCTCTCAAAATAAGTTGATACCCGTTGATGCATTCACGAGTGGCCCGATGATCATGGATTCATGGGATTTGAGGGGGATTCAAGGGAAAGGCAGAAGATGCAAAGAACACACACACGTAGAGATAAATAGCAAGGCAAACGTGTAAAAACGATCTTGGCAATAAACCCCAATGAAGTAACCTCCAGAACTCGAAAGACAAGCTAACCCCTGCTTTAATTGAAATTGATTATTTCTCACCAGACAGTCCAACGATCCAATTGAACCCTAGCAAGTAAGAATAGAAACCAATAGAACACAAGGAAGATTATCACTACTAGAACCTTGATAGTGAACATTGGAACATGCATACTAGAATCCACATGGGGAAAGTGATGCATACCATCCTACCGATGACTCTACATCCACCCTGCCAAGTCCCCCAAGTGGACCAATGACCTGTGCCCGAGCCAAGCTCCTAAATGATAAGGTGAACTCGCTTCTCTCTATGTGTGACTTTGACTCTACCTTGGATGGATTAATACTCTCTAACAATTCTTTATGTATCCTCATGTATGAGCCCCAAGAGCTACGCCAGGTTGGACCATCATTACGCCAAGATGGAGGCAAATACCCTGATTCAGGCGAACCGGCGCCAAAACTAGAATGTCGGATCCACCACCACAATGGACCATACGAACCAGCAATAGCTCAGCAAGAACCTAGCCCAAACCAGTGCCCTACCGAAATGGCCTTCGGTATAGCGGTTCGGCAAAACCAGAACCAAACCGGTGCCATCAAACGGAATCCGGCGCCAGGTTCGGCATGCCGACTTGACAATCAACCCTATCCAGTGCCAGGTCTAGTGTCGGTTTCATCCAGTCTGCGCACTACTTTGGGTTTAATCCTTTTACCTACCCCTTCGCCCCAAGTACTATAAATATCCGCTATGGCCCATCTTTGTCCTTTACACTTGATAGTAGAAATATAAAACCCTAGAGTGTATCCAATCTAGGTTTGGTCCCATCTTCCTCCCAAGTAAGTTATATTATCATCCAACCTCTTTGGACTTTTCCCTTGGCATCCAAATTGTACAAGGACTTCACTTTGAGTGATATCTAGTGAATGTGTCAAGACCCTCACCAAAGTTCTTATTCATCTCCATTTGGTATTGAGAGAATGATTTATTATATACTGATCCTAGGGATTGTATTGGGTCGGTAACCACCGGATTGAGCCAATGGCTTGTATCATGTTGGGTTTTGCGTGTGTTCATTGTGTTCTATGCATGGTGTAAGTTCGATCCCATATCCTCTCTCCTTTTCCTCGTGAATCCCCTTCTTCCCCTCTAGAAAACATGAAAGATCAGGCCAACCACGTGGTTAACCGACAACATATTAGAATCAAAGCCTTAAGTTTCTCATGGATTTCTCTTCAATTTGGTCTTTCCAACATAAATTCGAAAATTTCCCAAAAATAGCACAAATTCGTGTTTTGGATCAATCTGAGATTTGACTATGTTTGGGTAAGTTTTTATCCATGGATTACTTGCAAAACTTGTTAATCTACCATCCTTTGTGTTCACATATCCTAATTCCATCATTCCTCCTCCTATTTGTAGTTTCCCTTCGAGTTTTTCAAGTTTCATGAACTTGTTCCGGCGCCAAGTTCGGCGCCACCGATTCGCCCGTCGGCACCTTCAGCTTCCGCACCATTTTGCGCATAATGTTTGCATTCGGAGTCGGATTTTTGTTCTTTAGCTTGTTTCAAAGAGGAGAAGGAGCTCTACATCATCATCATGATTCCAATGAAATATACTTCAATCCAAATTCCTTAAGCAAGGAGGAATCCACAAATAAAGGATGAAGATTGATGGTGAAAGGTATAAAAATTCCTCGTCTTCAGCGCATTTGCAATGAGCCACACTATATTTTCAACCTACAAATACTTATGAGACTAGTTCCTCCTATGATTTCTTGGGATTTGCACATTTAATACCTTGTAGAATTCTAAGCAAAATTTATGAGGCACTATCTCATATAGTACCTTGTATAGTTGTTGGCACAAAGAAGAATCAAGAGAAAAATAAATAAAGAAAGAAAGAAAGAAAAAATATAGAAAAGAGAAAAGAAAAATAAAGAAAGAAAGATGCATGTTCCATATAGAATAGGAAGCGCAATATTGACGAAGATCTTGCAGGTGTGGTACTTATTGTGCAAATCTATTAGCCCACCAATAATATCCAAGCGAACTAGCATCTCTCCGACATGAGCTTATAGTCTTTGCTAGGTCATCATTTGGTTCTTAGCTCACTTTCTCCATACAAGTCCCATTTATCCCACCGTGTGTGTTTCCTTGTACATATTTCCTGTATTATGGATTAAGTTGTTTTTGTTGTGTGATCATCATGGTTCTTTACTTTCCATTACAATATCTTGTTTTTAGATCATTTCCTTTACATGCTAATTTTCATACCGATCCATTGTAATCATTTTTAGTGTTTGTAGATTTTTTAGTGTGAGGTTTTCCATTTTCCTTTCTCTTTGCAAGTCTTTTGTTGTCAAGGGTGGCTACTTATTCAATACGATGTCGCCAAGTTAAGGTGAAAGGACTAACCCTCACCACATATACCACTTCATACACACCTTTCGGTCATGTGAAACATGTCTAGGGATAAGGAAGACTATGATGGATAATCCAGGATAAGCCACCATGACTATGACTCCACGAGAATAGATGACATGATGGAGTACTACAATTACGATGGATCCACATGCCTGGATCAAATGGAGTACAACAATGACAATGATTTCCCGAGCATGGAGGGAATCGAGCACGACAATAACTATGGCTCGCCAAGTTTGGAGGACATGGAGTAATATAATGATGATGACCTCTCAAGAATGGGTGACAACATCGACAACTCATCGAAACCGTGCAAGATGTGGTGCACCATAAAAACACCATCACCTTCAAGACTGACATCAACAAGTACACCAAATCGTGTAACGCTCCATCAAGCTCCACAAGGCACCAAAACAAGAGCATCATGGATCTTCATAACCAACCATCACCTCAAGATCACCTAGAACATCACTACAAGACTTACTTCACCAAGTAAAGTGAATATCCATCATGCTCAACAAGGCGCCACAAGACGAGTACACATAAACATGCTCATCGTCATTAAAAACATCATATGGATGAACAAGTGTGTCACCAAAATGAAACATCATCAAGGCACGCCAATGACAAGATCCACCATAAAAGGGACATGTTATATGATAAAATCAACAAGGTCAAGTACCTCGTGGATGAATTTTTCAAATGAATAAGGATGCATTAAGCTCATTAAAGCGCCTCGAGAAGAAGAACTATGCACATGAGCATTTCCAAGAGGACAAAGAAGCAAGCCTTCTCCCACGCCATCAAGATCCAGTGACAAAACTTCATGTCCAAAATGAAGCATTCAAATCCAATAACTTAAATGACAATTCTTCATCAACAAAGAATACTACACGAACTCCAAAATTGCCAAGCAAGAAGTAAGAAGTGGATCTCTATTTCGCCAAGTTAGATGAGTCCTTCACGAAGATGACCCCACATGAGACGGAAGAGTTCAATTTTTATTGCAAGCAATGGGATGAATATAAAAAGGTGGCGTATGGAACAATGAAGCCTCATCATATGGCATCTTCTACTACTAGTGCCACCATGACAATGGCAGCAAGAGCAAGCGATCACCCTCCCCAACATGTGGTATATCCTTCTAGTGCCACCACCATAATTGAACTCCAAGTACAAAAGGATAAACTTCTATTGTCGCGTCTCACCTACGCTGACATCGGGGATGTTGGACACCCCCTACTTGTTCAGTAGTGGGCAAAAAGGCATTCCGGCCTCAACGTCGGTGAAGTAACCTACTGATACGAGCATACTACACACACATGCATATTTTACCCAGGTTTAGGCCGCCCTTCGGCTAACAACCCTACGTCCTGCTTTGGTGGATTATGTGTGGTGGATCAAGGTACAAGAAGATGATATCTATGGTACCGAGAAGACGCTTTATCTCTAGCTTGTACATTCCCCAGGCTTCCTCTTTCTTTTCTCACTTCCCTTCTTTCTCCCTCCAGCTCAGGACTCCAACATTCCTTCCCTAGATCCCTTCCAAGACCTCTCCAGTTGGCTACTAAGAATCCCTCTAAACCTCTATCCTTCCCAAAAACCCCTCCTCCAACTCTTGGCCAAGTGCCTCCTTTTATACACCAAGGGGTCACCACAGGGTTGGCATGGAGCACCATCCGGGGTGTTCCTAGGCTCACTCTCGGGGTTCCATGCGGTCTTCAGGCAGATAGGCAGCGCCTGTGGCCAATGGATTGCCAGGGGCGGTGCTTAGATGCACTCGATGGCCAAGTGACATCTCAGGATCTGAGCTGTCACCCCTGTCGGTGGTGCGCTACAGTGAACTGCAACGCCATGATGATGCCCAACAATGCTGATGCATCACCGGTTCCCAAGGCTGGGCCTAACACGCCTTGTCAGGCACGGTTGACTCTGGTTCCCGGGCCATGCCCTGCCCAGGAGGGGTGCTCCCACGGTCCTTCCGAGGCTCGGTCGAGGTCGCTCCTCGGCCTCACTACCTCCAATAGTGCCCTCGCCCTCCTTCTGGGGCACCGCCCGAAAGGAGGGGCAGGATCGCCTTGCGCTCGTCGTTGTCCTTTCCTCCTTGTCTGTGCCCGACTGGCGGATCGAGGCATGTCTCGTAGCGTTCGTCTCACCCATAGGCACCTACAACATAGCTGATACTTAGTCTCCGTGGGATCATCATGTCAATACCATACCTGCTTGGAGCACACGATGCTTGTATCCTGGCGACGCCCTTGCCGGCCAGGCCACACATCTATTGAGTAGCTGACCGGTAGGTCCTGGCCCACATCCTAAGGCGCAATGCGGGGGACCCCTGATCCCATTATGCTGACAGAAGCTGCTGTGCGAGGGCCGGCGACTTGCTCGATGATACCTCGAAGTTTAAGCTTGTCATGTTTTGATGAAGAGGTCGTTGTCGGGCTTTGCCCTCCAATAGCGCGGGGGCCCCAAGCGACATACGGTATGCGACATGATAGCTCACATCGGGCTGGCATGCAGGTGCGCATAATTACGTCTCGCTGAATCCGTGGTGCCGAGGTCTGACCTTGGCAATACCACACTTTGATAGCGTCATCGTGGATTCATGCAAAAAGTAAAAGCGAGCACACAACCGCCTTGGGTGGCTCTGCCAAGTGGGGTGTGCTGCGGTTAAATGGGGGTACGCTCCCCTCTCTCCCCCACATTTGACTTCTCACACATTCACAGGCAGAGTCTCCATTCCCCTTCCTCAAACCTCTTGCCTTCAGATTCATGGTGCCCAAGAAGAAGACCCCCGCTCTTGTGCCAGCAGGCAAGAAGAGTTTCGTTGCCCCGTACGAAGGGAAGGGCGACCCGACCCACCTCAACAAGTGTGAGCATTAGGAGGCAGAATGGCGGACATCGGTCCCCTTCTTTCCCAAAGGACTGAGGACGGAGGGCGCCGGTGAGTTAGCTAGTGTCACGACCTCATCTCGGAATGAACACGGGGGGACCCGTCTTCTATACACCAGATCTCCGACCTGTGAAAGGATGACCTCTCTCGCCGTCATGTCATTCAGGAGTATATCTCCCATTGCATCGCTCCCCTCCAGGAGCATTCCCATCCTGCCTAGGAGTACGACGGCCTCTCTGACCATACTCGTCTCTCCGTTGGCCCCTCCTGCAAGACTGAAGTTTCGATGGTGAAAGCGACGGTGAACTGGCTGCTTGGGGGCAAGGCATACCCAGCACCGCTCCTCCTTCCGTTGTTCCCCTTCACCTTGACAAGGAGAACAGTGACACCGTGCTATCGTCAATGCCTCAGTGCAACGAATTCAGGTTCTAATGTGTGTGGCGTTCCTTGTCGGAGTTCATCACACAAAAGGAGCACCGCAGGGGGCTACCAGTGCCTCACCAAACCTCCTGGCTCTACTGCCCCTCAACAAAGAAGATGGCTCCTCGGGTTGCTGGTGCTTGATTCCTCCGTTGGCCAGTGACTGCCTATTGGGACCGGCTTCTGAGGGCGCTGCCTCTTCATCCAACGGTAAGGATGATATTCCCACCGGCGGCGCGGTTGCCCACTGCACCCGTTCTGCCAAGAATTTTCATCAGGCTCCACCCGTCAAGGGGTGTGTCTCCTTTTCGAAGTAACCTTGTCGCTTCGTGCCACCAGCTTGTAGAGACCTAGCGCCACCGCCCCCTTCGGGTCCTTCATTAGGGTCTACCGGGAGTGCTCTCCTTAGTCGCAGCTGGACCTTTCACCACAACTGGGATGAGTAAGCCGCTTAACCCGGTGGTCTCCTTATGTGATGATCTTTGCTTTGCCATCTTGTTCTAACCATCTTTCTCAGCCTGCTTCCCAGGACGCCGGAGAAGACGGCCACAGGAAAACAAATGGCGTCGTCACGCCAATGTGCCCTCCGCCTTCTGCCAAGAGAAATAGAATCTAGTCGCCGATCTTTCGGACGAGGCGTCCACCCTACCAGAAGAGATGGCTGGGGGAGGTCTCAATACCTCAGCCCCCAGCATCCTCGCAGGGTTTGGCCAAGCATGCCGCTCCCGAAACCGCACTTGTCACAATGGTGGACCCACCAAGTGTCGGTAAGCCGTCCTTGGTCTCCCCAAACTCAATAGTTCTTGGGGTTTTAGGCGGTCATTACCTCACCTCTTGGCATTGTTCTTCAGGTACCAATCTTCCCACCAAGTCTGGACCGACAGGGGACTCAGTAATGGAGGCTTCTGACTCAGAAGCCAGTGATGGCGGAGCCCCTTAGGACCCTGGTTGTCCTTCACCGGTGGGAACGGGTGCCAATGACAACCTTTCTCCCAACCGTTGGCCGAGTTGGTCCTGTCGCGATCTCCCTTAGATGTCTATCACGGATAGGATGGCTCCTTCCTGTCGGGACATCATCACACACAGGTACAGCCACACCCCAGCGGGGTTGTCCCTTGACCCACCGGTTTTTGAGGAAGCACGCCAGGCTCTCGCTAGGCTAGAATCCCAGCAGCACCAGCTCGTAGTCCACGCGGTGCACATGGAGGAGAGGCAGAAATAAGACCGATGAGGTCCAGGCCCAGTAGCGCCACGAGCTGGATGAGCTGTGTCAGGACATTGCCAACGAGCGAGATCGCCTTTGCATGGAGGAAAGCACAGCTTCCCAAGCGAAGGGTAAGCTCGAACATGTCCTGCTCGAGGTGCTGGAAGGTAGGAGAGATCTTGTAACATCCCAAAACTTTAATCAAGGTTAATCAAGATCCAAATCACCCAATTTAGGGTTAACAAAAACTTTTTCCCATTAAAAGAAATAAGAATGTATGTGTGTGTTGCATTAATTAGGAATTGTTTTGAATTGCCATGTTTGTTTGTTCTAATGATTGTAAAATGACTCTAAGATGAATGACACATCATCTAGATCATTGCCAAGCAAAATCCAAACAAGAAGAAATCAAAAGGAATTAATAATGGAAATGGTCACTTTTGCCATTTTAATCCACTAGCCCACTTTGGGTGTTCCTAGCACTCATTTTCAAACAGAAACAATTATGGATCTTTGCAACCCTTGCTAGTACAAGTAAAGATGTACCAAGGCCCACTTTGTGATCTTCCAAAAACATTCAAACACTAAATCTAAAATACATTTGAAAATGGAATCAAGTGTATGTACCTAGATCCCACTTTTTAAAAAACCACTCAAATGAACTCAATTTGAAAATCCCAAGAAACCGGAGATGCTCAAGCTTAAGATCAACAACTCCACCAAAATTCATTCAAAAATTCCAAAGTTTTCTTCATGCGGCCATTGTGTCGAGCACCTTGTGAGCAGAATCAAACTGGCCTAACTAATACTGTTTTGGATCAAAATTTGTTGAGCTATTTGAGCATCATTAACCATCTTTGTCTCCCTAGTCCCAACCAGGCCATAACCAGCCCACTCCCTAGTCCCTAGCAGCAGTGCCGCGCCACCCCGAGGCCATGATCGCCGGCCGATCGTGCCCAAGCCACAAGAGACCACCAGCCCTTCTCCGCCGCTCCAGGAAGGAAGGCATGATCACACCGCCGTCCATGGTCCACCCCACGGCCACAACCAGCCCCTGGACCACCGAGGACAAGCCCCCTACTGATCCTCTGCACCGCGCCAGCGCACGCTAGAGCGCCATCACTGGCAAGGCAGCACACACCGCGCCTCGACCACAGCCCGCACGCGCCGCTCCGCATTGACCACCTCACCCCGTCACCGACGAGCTCCGCCCATGCCTCTCTGCCGCCTCGCTGAGCCTATATCAGGAAGCCTCCCCAACACCATTTCTTCACACTCCCACACTCCCCTCTCGCCACTGGTCCTTCCCCACCTCTCGCTGGAGCTGCTCGAGCAGCCAGCCGTTGGAATTTTTGCCGGAGATAGCCGTAGTAGAGGAGGAGATGCCCCCATCGATTTCGTCCACCCCCGGAGCTGCCACGACCTCGCCTGAGTCCGCCGTCGTCTCCTTGTTCAAACACCCCAATCCCCAAGCTTGCTGGAGCCCTAGTATGCCCCCACTGCACCCCCACAGCGCCTCTAGGTTCGACGTATCCATCGTCGATGATGAACGTGAGCCGTAGATCCTAGTTCTAATCCTATGGTCCATGATGCCCCGTACCGCTTCGCGTTTAATGAGCCACTAACAGGCGGGCCCCCCTGTCAGCAGTCCTCAGCGTCGTGGAGTGAAACTGGGCCAGCCTATTAGTGTTCCCGCGTTGGCCCTGTAATTCAAATTTAGATTTTTCCTTTTTAGCTGAAACTTAGTTTTGTCCCTTAGTTCAAAATTCACTTCAGAGAGTTTTACCAATGCAATTTGAGTGATTCCAATTTTGTTGGAAAGGTAATGAAAATATCTATTTGAGCCCGTTGGATTTAAATTATTTAGAGTTAGAGATCTCTCCTAGCAAAAATAACAAGACAGAGGCTTTTTCACATTCAAACATTTTTCTAAAATCAACCATAATAGCTTTTGAGTTGATTCCAACTCTCAAAAATCACATTTAACCATACCTATATGAATGTGAAATAATATGAAGGTTTGCATGCAGTGACTTTGGACTAGTACCAAAATAATGCTATATAGGCATTTCTAGTCACTTTAAATCATTAAATATTAAACTTAAACTTATTAAAATGTGATCAAACCTTTAAATCACATTCCCATGTGTTAGAATATGTGGTGATGACATGTGTACACATGATCCCATATTTTAATTGGAGAATATTAAATCTTAGTTAATTTCAATGAGTAGAAATTACTTTTCTCAAATAAAATAAATGAAACTAATTCATTAAACCTTGTGATGTTAGTGATGTTACTAGATCATCCAATGTGTGCCTTAGTGTGCTAATAGACTAGTTAAGTATTGTTTGTTGATTGTGTATTTCGTATGTATTTATAGACGATAGTACCGAACAAGTCTTCGAGGAGGAGGAGTTCTACCAAGAAGAGGAGGAAGCGAATTTCAACCACTTCACCAACCAAGGAAAGCCATCATTAACAATGCAAGCTAACCCTTGCAAGCTAGAATTATACAAGATGACCTAAGCAAGATGCATTAGGCATGCTTGGTTATATATATTGACTTATACCTACCCCAAGTTTTACTTACAAGCTTTACTTGCTTTTACTTTACCAAAGTTCTTTACTTGGTTTATAGATAGCATAAAGAGTATAAAACTTGGCCTATCTAGTTAGACTTAGATGTCATTCTATGGCATGAGATTGATCTTAGCATCCCACATTAGTGAACACTCTTAACTTAGTGATTAGAGCCAAACCAAAAACTTGATCACTTTAGATGAGAATACTTGGTGAAAATGACTTATGAAAACCTTGGAATGATGAGCCATTCTATTGAGATGTTTGACATGTGTTCAGAAACACCAATGGTTTATGATGATGAAAATGTTGAGGCATGAGCCTTAGCCCTTGTATAAAAACTGATGGTTGGGTTCGGATGCGATACCATTCCAAATTTACTATACAACCACAATACCTAAATTAGGTAAGGCTCAGCCGGAAGTTTATATGCATTAGTATTAGTTCCCTCGCGGGAGAGGTTTGAGATGAGGCTACCTCTCAATGTTGTCCACCTATGCAGTGTCCAGGATGGCAGATGGCCATGGCTGGGAGGCCAAGCTCATAGGAGATGTGCTTATACTAGAGTGTGTAAAGGAAATGTTATGTTTGATTATCTGCATACTAAGTATGATGATTCAGGGTTATCCCTGACAGATGTATCGTATTTTGTGGTGAAAGTGTACCACCTTTGCAGAGTGTCAAACTATTCGAATAGCCGCATCCGCGGTTATGGACAGTTGGAGTGGCCATACTGTTCTGTTGTCAAATGTTTTCAAAATGACTTATGAAATGAATTGTGACATGACTAGACCACAACATGGTTGTGACTATGACAACTAAGTTCCCACTTAGGTGATTTAAAAACCTTATTTTATCTTTCTTTGTTTCTGAACTCATCTTAGGTTGCAAACTTAACTTTATAGATAAACTTAGAGCTAGCATTCCTACTAGAACTACCTTGTTAGTGATAGTTTGCGAGTACTTAAAGAGTACTCATGGCTTTTGTCCCTGGCTATTCCCGTGGCCAGACTATGAGGAGGACTACCCTGAAGGAGGACAGCAGGACGGCTACGACAACTAGGTTCATCTCCCATCGTCAGCATTGCCTGTGACACTGAAGATGGACCCCACCGCTACGCTTATTTTTCCGCTACTTGTTTGTATTAAGACTGGATCATGAGATCCTTTATTTGTGTAAGACCTTATTATGGTTTGTAATGGATGATGTAGTGTGATATCCAATCTGTTATGTCTCGCAAAAATGGTAATCCTGGAATTGCGATGTATGGCATAACAGGCATTTGGGATTAAAAATCCAGGTGTTGACAGATCTCCAAGCGGGCGCCACTCCCTCCATTCTGGCACTGTAGGGACGCATGCAAGAGCAGAAGTGCTTTTACGAGCGCGAGCTAATGCATTGTAGCACCTCGGGAAAACCCTCGGTAGAAAATCGTGTGTTGTTTTTATTTTGTGCATCATCATGACCGCATGCTAATGTCATCATGCTACATTGCATTTGAGCATCTTCATGCCATCATGCGTCTTTTGCCAAAACTATTTTATAAAAGCCTGTATTTTTTTCTAAATATCCCCTTCTTATTTCCAAATTATAGAACTCGGTCCTTTCAAATATTTTTATTTGCCTCAAAACAATTTGCAGAAGTCTCTTAAAAAGAAACTAAATAAAATAAATGTTTTCGGGGGAGGCCACCACCGGCCAGACCCAAACGGCCCAGCTAGTAGCGGCCTACCACCCCGATTGGCCTAGCCCGTTCCACCCAAACAAATATTAGACTAAACCCTAATATCAAACCCTAACCCTAGCCCCCACCAACCCCTCCCACCGCCACACGCGAGCTACTGCCAGTCCCTGGCTCGCAGCCGCACACACCCCAACCTAACACGCACCCCCCATAGCAGCTACAACATGCAGTGCCTGACACCCGCACTCATCCATCACCTAGGCCCCAGCTCCCGACACGCTAACACGACGTGTCCCGCACGCCGCGATGCACGCTCCACTCGGCCCCACCCTGCAGCGCGTGCCCCAGCCTGTGCGACACGCCCTGCCGCACGCCTCACTCGCTCGTGTCCCACCCCATCTCTCCCCCTATATGCCCTCCTTCCCCCTAACCTCTGCTTCCTCTCAGACGCGCAGCGCCACCGCCTCCCTCGCGGGTGCCGCAACCGCCTCCGGCACGACATCTGCTAGAGATCGAGAGCCCGCCGTCCTCCGGGCCTTAGTTCCTTGACCCACCGGCCTCTCCTCGTTGCCCTGGCCGCCGCCCAGACGGCCTCTCGGTGTCGCGCTTCGAGCCGACCTCGCCCGAGCCCTAGCTCTTCATCGAGTCGCAAACGGATCACCTCGACGCCACGCGCGCGCTGCTGCCTGGCCACCTCGTTGCCGCCCCCGTCAATCTCCCTTGTCTCTGTCAATCCTAGAGCTCGCCGTCACGCAGCATCGTGCGCTGCCGTGACCTGGCCCTTCTCTGCCTCAGTGCCCCTGCTTCGTCTGGCCTTCCTCGTCCCGTGCTCTACCTCCAAGATCAACGATGGCAGGACCTCGCCTGTGCCGAGCCGTCGCTGCCCTTCCCCTCGCCCGCTCCCTCGTCGGCGCCCCTCGCCTCCCCAAGCTCTGCCTCGCCACGGTCGCATCGCGCCACCGCCGCGTCACCCGGCCTAGCTGGCCCCGTCCTCCTCTACCTCCCTGCGGAGACCGCTCCCGCGGGGCCCGGCCCTCCTCTGCAGCAGCTCCAGCGAGCCCCACGAGCATATCCAACGAGCCCGCGAGCCACCTCGACGTTCCTCTCCTCGTGGCCCTCCTACCCACCTTTGGCAGTAGGTCGCAGCCGCGTGCCGTCGAGTGCCCCTCCAAGTCGTCACACGTCGACCTCTGATGCCTTGCCTGTTGTGTTCATGACGTTTTGTTCTACACTACGGGAAACATGGCGTTGCCGTGCGCCAGGCCTTTGTCGTGTGTATGCGCACGACAAAGATACGTTTGCCGTGCGTCCTTCTGAAAAATACACGGCATAGGGATAACGCACGACAAAACTTTACAGGACACACAACAAGGAGAAAACAGACGGCAAAAATAGACAAAAACACACAGCAAAGAACGGCGCATGGCAAAACAGTAGAAAAGCACACGGCAAAGGAAAAGCACACAACAAACTGGCAAGGAGGGCCCACATCCTTGTCCAGCTGACGGTGTCGACCTGACGGCAGGACTTTGCCGTGTATCACCGTCAGACGCATGGTAAATTTTCAAATTTCTATTTTTTTACGCGCGAAATTTCCATGCCTTATATTTTATCCTGCGCGCGAATTTGTCCCATGCAAATTTTTAAATGGCTCTGCCGTGTGTTCATGGCCGAGGCCACACAGCAAAGGTGTTCAGGCAAGACACACGGCAAAGGATCTTTTTTCGTTTTTCCTGCCTCCTTTTGCCGCCATTTTATTTCAACACACATTTCATCTCTATTATTATCTATATTGCATCTATGAACATGTGCGCACATATCCTACGTCAACATGCAAGTTTTCGTGGGATCCTAGCGCTCTGACGGTCTTTTTCCAGCGAAACACCGGTATGCGGACCCCGACGGTCTACCCATATAGCTATCTTCGCACAAGGTTCCACCAATGTATTTTTTCATTGGTTTAAGTTTGTTTAGGACATAGCTATATGGAAAATAAATTTTAGAACCATGTACCACATTGTAGTCCCTGGTATACCCGCAGCGGGACCGTTTCCACCTACACATGTTCAGATGTTGCACTCAATTTATAGGAAACGCATGCACTCAATTTTCAGGACTTTGATATATGCCTATTTGCACAATAGAGCTGGTCTGTTCAGGGTTGTTCAATATTTTGATAGTTCGCTGGTTGTGATGTACATGCAGTATTGAAAATCTTGCATATCTTTCAGGTTATCGGTGGAGGAGGAGATAAAGGGCACAAAGCGGGAGTACCAGGAGGTGGCGTTGAAGGGGAACCGGAAGGAGGCGCAATTGCGAACGACATTGGCAACGTCTACAAGTGCAGCGGGGAGCTGCTTTGGTGGCTGCGGATAGACTACCTGGTCTTGCCCGTTGCTCGACTCTAAGACCCTCGCCTGCCAGGTTACCGCCATTGCCATTCTCTATGTAGTGCAGTAATAGGATTCTATAGTTTCTATACATAGAATCACTACACACATAGGTTTCTATACATAGGTTCTATACTTTGTCATATGACATGTGAATCTCAAGTCTTTCCTTTCAAACTTGTACAATTTGTCGTGTCTTGTGAATCTCATGTCTTTCCTTTTGGATTTGTAGGACATGCATGAACGATGAAGATCTTCAATTTGTAGGACATGCATGAACAATGAAGATCTTCGTTGTTTGTCGTCTACATGTGGATTCTATGTATATTGAACTTTTACGGACTCTATTTGTAGCTTGTATGGACTATGGACTCTATGTATGGACTCGTTAGTATGCATATGGAACTTGTATGTTGTTCTGGATCTATTATGTGGTGCTACATATGTTGTTATGGATCTATCTGCTGCAAGATATGGTGTTATGAATATTGTGTGTTTAAACTACATGTATTAAACAAAAAAGGCAAAAAAATGATGGGCCTTTGCCGTGTGTAGACACACGGCAAAGAACTAAAGGAATGCGCATGGCAAACGAAGGCACACGGCAACGACAGATGAAAAACACACGGTAAAAGAATGGCGCACGACAAAGCACTGTGCCAAGGTTGACCTGGTGATTGGCAGTTTATCGTGCGCCCCTTCAAGACACACGGCAAAAACATGTCGAAGACACACGGCAAAGACTGATGCACGGCAAACTGACATGGACGACGTTATTGGGGCAGCTACCATCGTCAAGTACTTTACTTTGCCGTGTACTTAGAAAAGCGCACGACAAAGGCCTTTGCTGTGCGTTTTCCCCAAAGCACATGACAAAGATCATTTGCCGTGCCTTTCTTTGTCATGCGACGTTTGTCGTGTGCGGACACACGGCAAAGGCTTTGCCGTGTGGATTTCCTATGTTGCCATGTGGATTTGCCACACGGCAAAGATCTGTTTTCCCGTAGTGCTAGTGCCTTGTTGCTGCTGTGAGTGTGGAGACACCGAACAAAATAAATCTATACCACAACCTGCGACCATTGTCTACTGTGAGTGATTACGTAATCACGGTTCATCCGAGCACTGGGTCTCCATGTCCGATCCCTGGCGCCCAAGACCGGCCTCAACAAGATCTACATGGGAACCATGCACCCGTGAGGCGACAAGATGCAACAAGGTCTTCACGTCGGCCTGGTACCTCGGAAGATGTGCACGGTGATACTCGATGACCATCGACAAGTACTGTGTCACGGAAGACCATAAGGACTTTGACATGGCCAAGATCTACCCGATGATCCGAACATCGCAACCCAAGTCCGACACCGACAAATGAAGTCACAACCACCAAGACCTTTGTCACGGAACGCCAAGTCCTCCATCCCGGATCCGAGACCATTCCCGCTCAGACCTCGACCCTCGATCCCCAAGATCTTCGGACCTTGATGTGTGACCCCTATTCGAGACCCTATTTTCTTAATATATGTCATATACCTTGTTGCACTTAAATCATTTATGCTTGCATCTCATCATGTGGTTTGGGGGCTTTTAGTCAATTCATCTCATAATTAAATATGGAGTCCATATGCGGACTTTCCTAATCTTATATTGACTCCATTTAAATTTGTGTAGCAAACCGATGCCATGGTTTGCCTTGTTAAGACAACATTTAAATTGCGGGGTACCTAAACAATATGAACTATCTAATTAATAGTCGGGACCCTGGTTCCGCTTAATATTGCCTAGCTGCACCACATATTTCCCATGTCATACATCATACATGCATCATGCTCGATCTTCTGACGTAGTATTAAATAGTGCATCCGGTGTTTGTTTAAGTGTTTTTCTTCTTCATGGATTAGGCCGTTGAGCTGATGCGAGTATCGACAAGTTCTTCAGATATGAATCTTTGGTAGTGTTTCCCAGGCGAGAAATCTCCCCCTTTCTACCTATTTTGTATTTATAGTCTTTACTTCCTCCTGTTGATCTATTGCTATCCGTGTTGCGATGATTTAGTTTCCATGAACCATTTATATTCCTTGCAGCCTCTATATTGCCTTGGACACATCCTATTGCTTGTTGTTTGATAGACAATCGGTCTTGCGAGTCGTAGTTGCTTGCTCAGGTGCTTCTTCACATCGGTGTTGATCCACCATTGTTGGGAGGTTGGCACATGCTTAATGGTGGAGATGATCATGGATTTAATTACAACTTGATAATTAAAATGCTAGAATAGACATACCTAATGTAGAGGCACCGATGGGCAATAGCTAATATTTGGTTTTTAACCGCTCACTTGTGTCCCGTAGACCCCGAGTACTTGATATTTGTTCCTTGACTATCTCACTATCCGCATGTGGGACCATGAATTCCCTTAGCCAGAGCTTGATTCATTTCTTATTTCTTGGAGCCCCAAACTAGTTTGGGGCTTTATTACTATCATGTACTTATGCCATGCTTTACTGATTTATTTATTATTGCGTGTGGAGCGCCTTTACTGTTTAGGAAGCCCGTGCCACATTTATGCTGTATCGACAAACCCATTCACACTTTCGGGTCCCAGTCATTTACAGCCGTCGCCACACACCATAGGTGCGTCGCGGAGCCGGACGACTTCGTAGTGGGTAGCTGGGGTGCCCCCGAAATAATTTTTGAATCATATGAATGCTTTATCGTGATGCCTCGTTGGGTTGTATTTGGTTTTTTCCGAGGTTGATCGTGCGTGTGTTGCTATTTGTGTACCCTGCAGGGTAAATCTTTTTGAAAGCCGTATTCGCGGTTATGGACGACTTGGAGCACAATATCTCGATCATAGACAACCATAACTAAAGTAGCGCTATAAATTTTACTTTGACATGTCTAGTAATCAGTTTCACTACAATAGAATGAGTAAATAAAAGTGCCAACAACTACAGGATTTGGGATGTCTCATGCTAATTGTATCTGACTAGTAAGTATTACAACTACAACGGAATGGTTAACTTAAACTGCCCAACTACCTATGATATCAGGATGACTCATGCTATCTATATCTGACTAGTAAGTGTTGTAACTACAATGGAATGAATAAAACTGCCAATGGTGTGGGTTCCTCAGTTTCACCTCCTCGTTTGGTCTTGAGGGGGAAATATCAGGATGGGTATGTTTGGTGTTAGTCTCAGGTTGGTTCCGAATAGGTTTTTATTATCCCTCTCTGATAGCCGCCAGTTGTATCGAGTCTCTATAAGTTGTTTAGTGCATGATTTGCTGCCGCTTCAGTCCACCATACCTATGTAGGCGAGAGACGCCGGATTATAGACTCATAGTGTACTGGCCTCAGTACTGACCACTCCCTTTTTCCTTTGCCCTTTGTTTGCACCCCTTTTGTTTTAACATGTATAATTTCGACGTCGTTAGCAGGGTTACCCTTCCAGCTTGGCCTGGGCAGGGTTATGGATGCCATTGCTATTTTTCAAGGCTCTTAGCCCCATTTGCATCTTATCTATACTCAGATGTTATATTGTTTTCAAGGTGATTTGGGTCTTTGTAATGTATATCTGTATTCTTGACTCGATGAGTCCTTGTTGTATATGTATGTTCCATGGGTTCCATCGTGAACTATTGTGTAATGATGTTACTTCATTTTCCACCCGCACGCAAGTGGCTGGTGGGAATCTTTAAATCGTTTCTGTGCGGGTTTGGCGGGAATCACTGAAATATGCATAGGGCCGATTCGAGGGTGTTACACGCGTGCCATGGAAGAGAGGAACTCCCGCGAGGTGGAGCATTTCTCCACTGTGGGGGCCCTTCAGGGTCAGATCCGCAAGTGTGAAGAGACCTTGCGAGCCTCAGAAGCAATGTCATCTTCTCGACTTTAAGATATAAGGTGCCGCGAGACCAGCATGGCCTTTAGCGCAGCGGAGCGGCAGGAAACCCTGTGCCAACAGTTCTTGGCTGCCCAGCACCAAGCCACCCCTCGAGAGGCAGATCTACAAAAGAATCTTGATGAAGCGCTTAAGCTCACCAGGCACTCTAAAGAGCGCATAACGCAGTGGGACTGCTAGATTGCGCACCTTCGCAAGGCACGAAACGAAGTCGAGGCGATGCACCATGACTGTGCTAGGAGGCTAGATTAGCTTTCGGCCCTCTGTCATGCCGAGACCAGTGCACTGGCGGGTATCGCACACACCGCGTTAATCCCAATGCACATGTTGGACATGCAGCCAGCGGTCGTGAAATGGGACGGATGTCTCATCCCTCATTCTGTTCTTCGATCGCCTAGTGATAGAGCTCTAGGCCCTGCGTGCGAGGGTGGATGAGGTGCTATAGGAAGACGGTGGACGCGTCACGGAGACCACCGCCAAGCTCATCCTTCCCCGCGTGTATGCCATGGTGCCCAACTTCCCCTTCTAAGAGCTACTGGAGCCCTTTGATGACGGGCTAGCGCAGCTTGCTGCGGAGAAAGTTGTTGCCCGGTTTATTGCTGTTGTAGTAGCCGGGATGAAGCGTGACGCGTAATGTTTAGCACATCCTTTCCCTTGATTTCCCTGAAACAAACACCCTTATTGTGCCATCAGTCTGTAATAATGAACTTTTTTCCCTTTTATTATACCGGGCAGGCTTCCTTTCTGTCCGTCTTCTCCTCTTTTTTGAAAAAAAGAAGCATGCCGCTTAGACACCAAGATGCATCTTGACCTTGCATAAGACAACTCCCTCACTGGCAATATGAAGGTTGGATTTGAGTGGGGGCACAACAAGCGGGGTGTATCGAGGAGTCCCCCACACCTAGCCCCTTGCCTGCACTCAACTCCAATTACTGCTTGCGCCATTGGGAGGTTATGAATGACAAGGTCCTCAGATGTTCCAACACTGGGAGGTTTTGATGGCGGAATCTTGTCATTGATAGGAGTGAGGAAATACCTCGGGGTTACAGCAGTTTACACTGGGTTGGCTAGACCCCGTAACGCTGTACTATCGGTCTTGCCAGGAAAATCATGTTCCCGGGCTTTCTAAGGTGGCTTATATGACTTCAAGGACACCTTATATAGGCTTAGTTGTCCTGCGCACGTAATTCACCGATTTTTACGTGCAAACTCCTGTTCTCTGGCTTTCTACAGTGGCTTATGTGACTCCTAGGACACCTTATATGGGCCTGGTTGTCGTGCGCACGTAATTCACAGATTTTGCCCAGAAAACTCCTATTTTCTGGATTTTTTTTGAAAAACAATCGTGAACAGAACCATGGTTCAGATGGTTGGGTGTTTCAGGGGTAGTATTTGCAGAGGTGGTACTTATGCAGGTGCTCGATATTCCAGGAATTCAGCATGGGCTGCTATCCTCATACTCAATTCGGACTGCGCTGGGTCTGGTTATGTGTGCTACCCGGAAAGTCCCCTCCCACTTAGGCGACAGTTTGTTCATTCCCTTGGTGTACAACCTTCGCCTGAGGATTAGGTCCCCAGGATCTAGTTCACGAGGGCAAACTCGCCGGCTATGATACCGGCGTAAGCTTTGTTGATAACGGGCTTGTCACTCCACTGCTCGACAACGTACTTCTTCTAGGAAGTTAACGTCGTCGATCCTTTCCACAGGCTGGATGGTGTAGTCGGATTGATGCAAAGTACGCCATGAGGGGGTCCTCGAGGTGTGCAGAAGAGAGGGGTGTGAGACGTACGGTATTCCGGGACGATGAGCACACAAGTTTACCTAGGTTCAAATCTGCCGGCGTTGGACGGATGCTACTCCTGCTAGCAATCTAGTAATACGACGGAGCCAGAATATGGGTTACAAGGGTTTCACCATTCGAGTTGAGATTGTAGAAAATTGTGGGGTGCCCTAAAGGCTAGTCCCTAGGACGGGTTATATAGATATTTGGCCTAGGGTTTATCGGCGAGACCTATCCGGCTATGACTAAGAGTCGGTTACAGAGTACATCTTGAACTACAAGTAACACTACATGCCTATGTCGGTAAGTCTTCTGGGCCTTCCCATAGCCGGACTAGACTCCGTCTCTTCTCCCTGACTGGGTCGCCCGTGAAGCAAAGATCTAACCCAAAGTGGGCCACCCTGGTCAGTGAGGCACAATGAGGATACCCGGAAAGGATATCCCCAACAGTAGCCCCCAGAAGCCTCCAAGATCCAGAGTCGGATTTCATCATCGTCTAGCTTGATCCATCTTCGGCTTGTAGAATGTTGCAGGGTTCCCGAAACTTCAAAAGAAAGGATAGGATCCAAGTCTTAAAATAACATGGACCCATGAGTATATCATTCGGGTTTCCAGCTTGAAATTCAAACTAAGCCAGAACTTGGTCTCTGACGTAACCTGACATCAGTCAAGGTCAAGTCACGTCACTAACAGACATTCCTATCAACACGACTGTTGGTGGGTCCGCCTTTTGCAGAACCGAGGTGTCATTTTAAAGCATGCGTGGAGATCAAGGCGACGTAATCCTCGCGAGGAGGTTACCCAGCTCCTTCCACGACGCGTGGCATGGTTATTGTTTATCTTGCACGAATCTTGACACAAGTGAGGGATATAAGGGGTCAAAATCTCTTCCTTCCTCCTTACCAACACCATCGCCTTCTCCTTCCTCTCGATGCTTCCTACGAAAGCGTTTGTCTGCCTCCCCCAAATCTCACAATGCCGCCCATCCTAGGTCACCGATGACCCGAAAAATGGATGAGGCTTCATATTCCGGCACGGCGGCAATGGTGGCGACGGCTCCTGCGGCGGAGAAGGAGAAGTTTCGCGAGGTCTGGATCCCTGCATCCTTGACGATGACAAGCTCCACGTTGTCGAGAAGGAAGGCCTCCTCCGTGCTGGCGACTGGCGGAGTGGCTTCGAACAAACCATCCCCACCCCAACGCCGACAAGTGAGTACACTTCGGCACCCACCTAGATAGAGGTTTGAGTTTTCCTCCCTCAGATTTGTTTTCTGAGGTTATAGATCACTACAGAGTGCAAGTCCACCATCTCCCCCAAACTCTCTTTTAGAAATGAGCACTTATGCCTCTTTATGTCAGGGGTATCTCGGTATTAGGCCGAGTCTTATTCTTTTTCGGTATTACTTCCATACCCGGAGAAATTCCATCACTGCCAGTAATCCATAGATTATGAGAACTCTTAGCTTTTCTGTTAGGAGAGAGCGAGTCTATCCTAGGATTAAAGCTAGCGAGTCGGTGAAGCAGTATTTGTCCATATTCTTTTATCACAAGGACAGACTGGCTCCTGGTAGAGCAACTGCTTTGCTGGTTTTTGTTGATGGCGCTGCCATGCCCCAAGTGTCCTAGGACGCAGATGCTCCGGCTCTCACTGATGATCTTCTTCTTGCCAAGAGGTGGATCAAATATTTGATGAAGCACAAGGGTCTGTAAGGATCCAACTTGATCCACTGCTAGCTGGCGCGCCGGATCCAACCTCTCCAACATCATGGTGATCGGCTCATGCATTCAATCACCAAGAGTAAGACGGCCTCTCTCCGGATCAGCTCCAGACCTTATTCAAAAAAGGACTATGAGTCCCAGATCAAATGGTTAATTAGGGAGCGGATCGAGAGGAAAATCCCAGAACTTTCCTTGGATATTCATATGGCTGACGATCTTGTGATACCAGTAAGTTTCCAGTAGTTTTACTCGAATATGTGCTCATCCATGCTTTGTTATATCTTTTTGTAATACTGAGGTAATCTTTCTTCTTTTAGCTTGCTGACCTCCTCGAGTCGTATCTTGCTCCTCTTGAGGGATATTCTCCTGAGCTCTCTCAGGATGATAGAGAACTAGTTCCACTGCTGGAGACTCTTACCCAAAAGCATAAGATTCTGACTGTTTCTATCGGCACAAAGGAAGTGCCCATTGTGAAGAAGTAACTTTCTTCACAAGGTATTTGTATCTCATTTCTTATTCTTTCTGAAGCGTAAAGATCTTGTCCTGTCACTTCTTCAGAGCTAAATAGCTCACCAAGGGCAAGGGGAAAGGCGCCCAGTCAAAGCCCCTATGCCAGTCAAAGTTAAATTTGACTTCTCCTTCCGTAGAGCCTCCGGCTCCTACCCCAGAGACTTCTGCAGCACCAGAGGTTACTCCATCTCCAAGTGTTGCAGAAGATCTGGCTTAGCATTCTGAGCCAGCGAACCTTGGTTCACAGACCGATGTCACCATGAGTGACCCTGCGACTGATAAGGGTGAACTCGTAAAGGGTAATGATCCCTCGAAAGAGGTTTTTGTTGATAACCTTCTCTACAATTCGGGTATCGCCAAACTTGTCCTTACTCGGAAAACTGCAGAAGAGATAGATAAACTGGCTCAGCAATGCCTGGAGAGCCAGAACATCACAGCCAAGGAAGAGGCACAAGAAGCCGAGGACGTAAAACTCTCCAATCTTCTTGACCAAGTTCGTCTTCATGATGAGAAGCTGAAGGTAGGTGTGGCTCCGCCACCACCAATAATCCCGCTGACTCTCACCAAGAAAGTTACTACTAAGGTGAACATAAGTCTAAGCAAGCTTACACACGAGCAATATGTAAGTCGGAATTCCAACTCACTCTTTTACTTTATTTCATATCATATCCTCTGGCCCCCAAGCATGAATTTGCACAGACAATCCAGATTTATGCTTTCATAGGATGCCAAAGAATGAACTAGTGTATCCCCCAAGGCTCATGATGATATTAGATAAAATATTAGCCCGAGTATTTAGTAGACTTCCGACTCTGGGTATTATTCTGACTTACAGAAAGTTAATGCTTATAACCAGGAATTATTAAAGAATATTTGCAATAAGCGGAGAGAGATCAGAGCTCTCTGACTTGAAATGCTCAACTGAAGGTCTCCAAGGATGAGGCTGAAGGTAATCATTTCAGTCCTTATCCTTGTTATTTTTGTCTTCATAGCCGAATTCTTATTCGACTGTTATCGTTGGATTACAGAACTGGTCAAATAGTCATGTAAAATGATTGAAGATGCCAAGAATTTCAAAACCCTAGAGGTGGAAAACACCGACTTAAGGCATGAACTAAATGAGCTTAAGGCGGATCATGAGCGCAACATTGCCAGCGTTCTTGAATCCTCCAGCATGGCCACCGAAGAAAATGATCGAAAGATTGCCATCCAGGATCAGAGAATTTTGGATCTCAATGACGAGCTGTTTAGAGAAAAGGACATCACCCAAGCACTCCAGGCTAAACTCTAGAGCCTTAGGGCAGAGAAAACCAAAGTTGACGATATCTTTGGTATATTTCATGTCTTTTGACTTTTCGAATTTCCGACTCTAGGAGATCGGATATATTTTCTGACCTGCTTTATATACGCATGTCCTCTTAATTTATTGGATTCCTCCTCCACCGAGTATTGCACCAACCGGCTTACCAAAGTCGGTGATTTTCTTCATGATTTCTGCCAGTCATTGGAGGATATTGGCGAAGCTCTTAAAGTCCCGTACATGAATAGAATGTCCGCCTTTGAGGTGCAAGATAAGGCGAAGGAGATGCCCTAGCTCATTCAGGACTGGAACATGTCCTATGTGCGAACCGCAGCACAGAATGCCCTCACCATGGTTATGAGCCACCATGGAAGCATGGAGATCTGGCAGGTAACCAGGGGTTATTCAACTGTGGACGAAGATGGCAAGGAGAAGAACATCAAGGCCATCATGGACTCCTGCGCCAGTTATGGATGTCACGTAGCTGATTTGACCAGTTACGACACTCCTTTCTTCACTCGTGTAGAAACGCCTCCTCCGCCTCCCGAAGGAATAGCTGAGGTTTCCGACGATGAGCAAACCGAATCCGATTTGCCTATCTTGGAAAGATAACAATCGGATTGTAAACAATGTGTTATTCTGAAACAATCGGATTGTAAATAAGTAGTGTAATATTTTACTAGTACTAAGGTTTGCAAGAACTGATACTCTTTGCTTCCTTTTAGCACTTTTGGTTTTATTTTCTGGTGCCTGAATTTTACATAAGCACTTTTTGTTTTTGTCTATACTTATCCCTTTTTCTGGCTTTCCGCCTCGTCCCTTTCGTGAGCCGGCAAACCTTCAACACGGAAACTTTGCCAAGCAATAGAGCTCAATTGGTAAACCAATTTAAACTAGGAAACAAAGCCGGCTTCCAGTATCAACAATTCACTACTCGGAAAATGCCCGCATCCGGCAATCAAATAAAGAACCAAAGTATAAACTAGAAAATTTAGACTTATACCTGAAGGTAGCTTTTTTAGAATCGGAAATCTAACCAGAACAAACATGAGCATGAAGTACATTCAAGTATTCTGGGATTTTCGATTGTGACATGATCATTCGGAAATAAGATGGTAATATAAAACTTCTCAGAAAAAATATTGAGGCAACCAACACTTTATTTCTCATTGAACATGTACACATATATGATTACAAAGAAAGAAGTTTTAAGAATAAAAGGGACCTAGCTGAGCAATATTCCACGGTCTGTCTAATTCGTCCGGGTTTGTACTGCCTCTAGCTCTCTTTCTCTTCTTAGTTGAAGGTCTTTCTTTGACTAGCCGCATATCAATTAGATAGTAAGAGCCATTGTGCAATACGCGGCTAACCAAAAAGGGCCCTTCCCATACTAGGGAAAGTTTGTGCTTTATTTTCTACACAAGGCAGAGAACCAAATCATCTTTATTGAAAGAGTGGTTTCTAACTCTCTGGCTATGATACTTGCGTAACTTCTGCTGATAGGTTGTTGATCTCTGCTCATCAACGATGCGAACTTCCTCGATTAAATCGAGATCATTTTGTCGAGAAATTTCGGCATCCTCTTCGATATACGCAACAACTCGGGGAGAAGTATGAATTAAATCACTAGGAAGAACTACTTATACACCATAGACCAAGAAGAAAGGTGTGTATCCGGTTGACCTGTTTGGACTTGTTCTTAAGCTCCATATTACATACGGTAATTTATCTGCCCAAGCCCCCCACGGCACGACGAAAAGTGGTGCTTCGATTCTTGGTTTGAGGCCTTGTAGGATTAAACCATTTGCTCTTTCAAATTGTCCATTAGCTTGTGGATGTGCGACTGACGCAATGTCAACCCGGATATTTTGTTCATCGCAGAATTCGGAAAGTTCTCCCATAGAAAAGTTGCTCCCGTTGTCTTTGATAATACTATGAGGATAACCGTATCGGATTATAACATCCTCGACAAATCTTCTGGCTGTGGATCCATCACAACTTGTGATGGGTTTAGCCTTAATCAATTTTGTGAATATATCCACCATCACTAAGGGGTGAGTAAATCCACCTGGAGCTCGTTTAAATGGCCATACCATGTTAAACCCCCAGACCGCGAAAGGCCATGTTATCGGAATTGTTTGCAGCTGATCAACCGGAACATGAGCTTGTTTGGCGTACTTTTGGCAGCCTTTGCACGTCTTGACCAGCCGTTCGGCATCTGCCTTGGCTGTAAGCTAGAAAAATCCATGTCAAAATGCTTTTGCCACTAAAGATTTGGCTACAACATGATGGCCACATTCTCCTTCATGGATCTCACTTAAGATTTACACTCCTTCTTCCGGAGATACGCAGTGCTGAAAGACCCAGATACACTCCGCTTATAGAGCTCTCCATTTATTACTGTATAGATTTTTTCTCGTCGGACGATCTGTCGGCTCAGAACCTCTCCTTCGGGTAATTTTCCTTCTACCAAGATATCAAGGTAGGGTTAAGTCTAGCTGGGGATTATAGCCAGAACTGCCACTAAAGGTGACTCGGATTTGGTTGGATATTCCTCATCTACTCCTATTATAGAGGGAACTTTGAGGTGCTCTAAAAAAGCGCCATCCAGGACCTTTTTCCGTGCAGAGCCTATTCGAAATAATGCATCTACTTCCTCGTTTTATGTTCGAGGGATGTGTTGAACGTCAAACCCTTCGAACAATTTAGTAGTTCATCCACGACAGCACTATATGCTGCCATGTGTGTATTTGTATTACAGATATCCGAAACTTGTTGAGCAACAAGATCCGAATCTCCATAACACATAAGTCACCGGTTGCCGATATCCTTAGCAATCCAGATTCCATGCAGCAGTGCTTCATATTCGGCAATGTTGTTTGTTGCCGTGAAGTGAACTGCAACACATAGAAAAGCTTATCTCCTTGCGGTGATTAAGCACCACGCTAGCCACCAAGCGCTTTAGACCCGTCAAAGTGCAAGGTCCAGTATTCCGACTCTGGGAGGGTCATATTTTCCGTTGTCTCTATCCAATCAGCTAGAAAGTCAGCGAGGATTTGGGATTTGATTGATGTATGAGGTTTGTACTCAATGTCGACAGATGAAAGCTATATTACCCATTTTGCGACACGTCTTGTAGCGTCGCTGTTGTTAATTATGTCTCTCATGGGAGCTGTGCTCACCACGGTAATTTGATGCTCCTGAAAATAATGCCATAACATCAGAGATGCTAAGAACACACCATAAGCCAACTTTTGATAGTGCAGATACCGCTGTTCTGATTCGGTTAGGACTTCACTGAGGTAGTACTTCGGACGCTACACCAGGTGTTCCTGTTTTTCCTCTAGTCTTTCCACCACCATGACAACACTGACGACCTTGTTTGTTGAAGTGAGATAGTGTAACATCGGTTTGCGAGGTTCCTGTGCTGCTAGGATAGGAGCGAACGAGAGTACTGCTTTCAGGTCTAGTAGTGCAGTTTCAGCTTCATCAGTCCAAACGAACTTTTTGGTCTTTTGTAGGAGCTTGTAGAGTGGTGTGGCTCTTTCAACGAGCCAGCTTACAAATCGACTGACTGCAGCAATGCAACCAGTTAATCTCTGAACGTCCTTCAGGCTAGTCGGCCTAGAAATATTGAGTATAACCTTAATTTTTTCCCAGTTCACCTCTATGCCTCTTTTAGACACAATGAAACCTAACAATTTTCCGGCTAGTATTCCAAAGAAACATTTCTTTGGGTTAAGCATTATGTTGTATTTTCGTAGATTATCGAATGTTTCCTCCAAGTCGGAAATTAAGGTTTCCTTATTTTTGGACAACACCTCTATGTCATCCACATATGCATGTACATTGCGTCCGATTTGATCGTGGAGGCAACGCTGCATAGTGTGCTAGTACGTAGCTCATGCGTTCTTGAGCCCAAAGGGCATCGTAACAAAATAGAAGGTTCCGAAGGGGGTTATGAATGAAGTTTTGACTTTGTTTGATTCCTTCATCCGTATTTGGTGATAACCAGAATATGCGTCGAGAAAAATAGGAGTTCCGAGCCTGCCATAGAATCGATAACTTGATCAATTCTAGGCAGAGAACGGATCTTTAGGACAAGCCTTGTTCAAGGCGGTATAATCAACACACATCCTTAATTCAGAGGTGTCCTTTTTAGGGACCATTACAGGATTGGCAGACCACTCAGTGTGGATGACCTCTTCTATGAATCCGGCTAACTCGAGTTGGGCTAGTTCCTTAGCTATTGTTTTTCGCTTTTCATCTCCGAAACATCGTAAGGACTACTTGACAGGTTTAGCATTTGGGTGTACATTTAGAGAGTGCTCGGCAAGTTCCCTAGGTACTACGGTCATGTCACATAGCTGCCATGCGAAGATATCTTGATTTTCTTGGAGAAACTTGATGAGCGCACTTTCCTATGCGCTATCTAAACCTACACCTATCTAGGTCACCTTGGAGGGGTCATCACCCTTCAACGGCGTCGTCTTCGTCTCTTCTGATGCCTTGAACTCTAGAGTTGGCTTTGTCACCTCCTTCTTTGTCGTGGGCATCTCCGATGGGTCGATGGTTTTCTTGATCTCCTGGTACTCCTGGGCGTGTAGTATGGCTTCAGCAAAGGTGGCATTTCCATCCTTGCCCTCTCGTGCTTTCTTCGGGTCTCCCTTGATGGTGATCACGCCCTTTGGACCTGGAATTTTCATCATATTATAAGTGAAACACAGACGAGCCATGAAAGCCCAATAATACGGCCGTCCGAATATAGCGTGGTATGCGCTCTTGAACAGGACCACTTCAAAGGAAAGTGCTTCCGTCCGATAGCTCCTTGGAGTTCCAAAAGTAATATCCAAAGTGATCTCTCCCAGGGAATTTGCTTGTCTTCCTGGGACAACTCCGTGAAAGATCATAGAGCTGTGATTCAGCTGAGTTTCCGAGATCCTCATCCGACGCAGCATTTCGATGTAGAGGATGTTGATGCTTCTTCCGCCATCCATGAGGGTCTTGGAGAAACCATAGCCGTCAATAAGTTGATTGATGACTAACGTGTATTTTCCTCGCCTGTGCAACTTAGGCGGATGATCAGCACAGTCAAAGGTCATTGTCACTTCCGACCAATCCAAGAATTGAGGGACAGTCGGAACAGTTGCGTTGAGTTCGCGCAAAACTGCCTTCTTGACCTTAGCTGGTTGATACCCAAGGAAAGTGACATAAGTGTCCTTCTTCATTGGGAAGTTCTTCTTTCCATCGGACTTGGGATTTGAAGGTTTTGCTTCCTCCATGTTGGAATCTTCCTTTGTCTCCTTTTGTTTTCGAGATTCTTCTTTCCCTTCTATCGCATGGCCCTATAGCCAGCGGATTCGTCTTTCTTGATGTCGTCATTAAAACGACACTCGGCGTTTGTGTGGGACGAGCCCCCGTTGGCATCTAAGTGATGCACACACGGATTGTTGGCAATGTCGTCCCAAGAGTAGGTTTTGCCAGGTTGTTGGTCTCCTCTACCCTAGACTCTTGATGTCCCACGACCGCGTTCGCGGCCGCCTCTGTGCCCTCCTCGTCCTCCAGACCCAAAAGTAGCAGTGACAACCGCGGTTTACATGTTGGGATTTTCTTATGAGATGTTCTTGCGCTTCTGAGATTTTTGCTTCGGCTATTTTTCTGACTATGGTATAGCAAGGACGTTCAATAGTCCCTCTGCGTCATCATCGGCATCTGCATACTTACTTGCCGTCTCTATAATCTCTCCCAGATCAATGACCTTGTCACACTTTAAACGGTCACGTAGTAAACCGATTGGGAGTCTTTCAATGAAAGCTTCAATCACAGTTTGATCATTTACCCCTTTGTAGGAGTTCTTGGTGTCATCCATCGTCCGAGATAATCTCGGCAAGTTTCTCTAGCTTTCTGGGTGCAACGTTGTAGGTCTCCCACCATATAGGGCCTCAATGTTCCTTTGAAATTCTGAAAGAACGCATTTTGCATATCATACCAGTTGTGGATGGTGTTTTCTGGAAGTTCGTTGAGCCAAGTTTTCCTCAACATAAGTGGGAGATACCGGGTCGTGACCAAGCTAATTCCGCCTTTGGTGATGCAGCAAGCCTGGAAAAAATCTTGAAGCCAAGTATCTGGCCGGGCCACACCGTCGTAGGCTTGGATGTGTCTTGAGATTGTGAATCCTTCCGGGAAGTGTATTTGTCAAATTAGTGGTCCAAAACATTTTGGACCCACGTAAATGTCATCGGTCTCGTAGCGTCGCGCCTCTATATTGGATTAATCCGGTACCTCATGTCACTTGGTGACAGAGAACACCGCCTTGGTTGTTTGTTGTGGTTGTAGTGCTGTGGAGCCGGACTTCTGCTTCTGCCACCACCTCCTCCGCCACGACGCCCTCCTTGACCTCCTCGAGACCTGGTATGATGGCTGCTCAGGGGAGAGGGTGGTGTAGGTGGATTGTTTCTGGCTGAGTGCCGGCCTCCATCTGGAGCATCATTATTCCGGTTCCGGGGAGGGTCTTGATTACGATGATCCCCATGCCGGCTTGACTCGGCACGGTGTCCGTCGTTCTTTCATTCGTCGTTTCCCCCATTGTGGTGAGGTTTAACCGGACGGCTTGTGTGTGTAGGAGGTGGCATCCTTTGTCGGTCCTCCTCCCGACGTTGCTCTTTTTCGTCTTCCCTGCGATTGTTCAACTCTCGCCGGGGAGGATGTCTTAGAACCAGTGCTACAACTACGTCTCTCTCTGCTCTTGGGGAAACATTACTCTAGTCAAGTGCGGCTCTGTGCCGTTGCCCTGAAGATCCTGTTCTTGAATAGTTGTCTTCTCGACGGTCGGGACGGTGATGTTGTGTCGGGTCCCGTCGGGGACTAATATCATCCCAAGCTGGATCCGTGGGACATTGGTCTGATTTGGAGGCTAGTTTTCCGCTTTCGGAATTTGTGGCCTTCTGTTTCTCCAGACCCTTGGTAAGTAGCTTTACGCCCAACCGAACTTGATCTGGGTTTTGGTTGTTCACCGGGATATCTCGAGCCACAGCAGTGTTTTCCACTGGCATTCCATACACTAGATCTCCCTTGCTATCTAGCCGAGGTTCTCCCTTGATGGCGTCATCTCCCTCAAAGAGGGTCTTGTGGACTTCTGGATTTTTGTTAGCCCGTACGGGGCTGTTCTGGGTCTTCTAATGCTGCAGGAAGTTAAACTGCCCCGCAGATGCAATGCGCTTCTTCTCTTCCATAAGGTTGTTAGCCTCATCCAGGAGTACTTGACGACGTGCTTCTAGGGCTTGGGCCCTTTCTTCCAATTCTGCAGGTGTAAGCTCTGCAGTAGTAGGGATTGGCATAGTTAACGCAGCATCAATGATTTTACGGGCACCAGCGGTAACCATGTATCCATCCACCGGAGTTTCCTTTGTCTTGTCTGGGATTAGGGCTCCATCCGAGTCTTCTTCGTATTCTTCGGCAACTACTTCCTCAACAGGAGGGTATTTTGCTGGGGTTTGCTTCTTGTTCCTCTTCTTTGCCTTCTTGGCAGCGCCGGTAGCAAAGACGGCTTTGGCTACGTTTCTCGGAGTCTAGCTCCGATCGGTAATTTTGGACATCTGGACATCGGGATTATCTCTGAGGTCCATGTCATCCTGCGCTTTAGGAGAGTTTTCTCTGGATCCTTCATCCATGGCTTCTCCTTCTTCTATAGCTTTGGAGTCAAACTCCTCTTCATATTCCCCAGAGAAATTTCGGAAATCCACCGACGTCATTGAATCATCTGAAGATGCTGGTAAGTTGATGTTTCTTCCGATCACCTCCATCACCGAGTCTTTGTTGTCTCCAGCATCAGCAGAGCCGGATCCGGATCCAACGTATCCAATGAAGTGCGACGCGTGCATCCTGAGGTAGTTGCGGCTTTCCTCGTGGGCTTCCTCGAAACGCCTAATGGTCTCAAGAATTTCATCCACGCTGACGTCTTGTAGCATAATGCGCCTCAATGTATACCTCAGGAAAGGTTGATCCGTTCTGGCATTGGTAGAGTCAGAACCAGAGTTTTTGTCTTGCTCCTCCTAGATTTGAACCTCGATGGGCAGATCGATATGGGATTCGGCCTCCCTAGGGACCTCCACTCCAGATCCGACTTGCACTGCAAGATCTGCTCCAGGCTCAGTTTTCTCCACTATGTCCGCGACAAGTGTGGGCTGTGTGGGATTAGGGTTTTCCGAGTTCTGGAACTTTGCCGCTTCCACGGACAAAGTGGACCTAGAAACTTCTTCTGCCTCTATCATCACAGCTAGGGTGGGTGGGGCAGGTTCAGCAAAATCGATGTAAACATCGATCTCACCAAAATACATGATGGTGTAGGCAGTCACAGCCTCCCTAGCCAGAATCCAGGTCTCGTCGAGAATGATGAGAGGGACGTCGCTGGCGTAGAGTATGAGATTGACGGCGATTGTCTCGCCAATTCTGATTCTTGCAGATTCCGCCTGGAACGCAGATCCGAAGCTCACTTGCCCCACGGTGGGCACCAACTATCGTTGGATTGATGACAAGTACACCATGAGGGGGTCCTCGAGGCGTGCGAAAGAGAGGTGTGTGAGACGTACGGTATTCCGGGATGGTGAGCACACAAGTTTACCCAGGTTTGAATCCGCCAGCTTTGGACGGGTCCTACTCCTGCCAGCAATCTAGTAATACGGCAGAGCCGGAATATGGGTTACAAGGGTTTCTCCTGTGCGAGTTGAGATTGTATACTATTGTGGGGTGCCCAAAAGGCTGGTCCCTAGGACGTCTTATATAGATATCTGGCCTAGGGTTTACAGGAGAGACCTATCCGGCTACGACTAAGAGTCGGTTACATAGTACATCTTGAACTACAAGTAACACTATAGGCCTATGTCGGGAAGTCTTATGGGCCTTCCCATAGCCAGACTAGACTCCGTCTCTTCTCCCTGACTGGGCTGCCAGTGAAGCAAAGCTCTAACCCGAAGTGGGCCACCCTGGTCAGCGAGGCACAATGAGGATACCCGGAAAGTATATCCCCAATAGATGGTGTCGTCATAGGCGCGAACCCGCTAGGATCCGTATCTGAGCTCTGTTGGTAGGACGGCCTCCGCCCTGTAGACAAGGGAGAATGGCGTCTCACCGGTCACCCAGTTAGGCATTGTCTGAATGGCGCACAGGACCATTGGGAGTTCTTCAATCTAGTTCCATCCGCTCGTCTCAAAACAATCAAATGTTCCGGTTCGAAGCCCCTGAAGCACCTCTGCATTCGCGCGCTTCACCTGTCCGTTGCCCCTTGGATGGGTAATAGAGGCGTAGCAAATCTTCGTTCCCATCTCCTCACAATACGCCTTGAAGGACTTTCTGGTGAATTAAGGCACCCTGAAATAGCAAACAATTTATGGGATGAACTTTATAGCCACCAGTGCGGTTACTGCCCGCACCGGCTCCACTTCCACCCACTTAGTAAATTTGTCAATGGCCACCATCAAGTACTCATATCCTCTGACCGCGATGGGAAACTTCCCAATGATGTCCAGCCCCCAGGTCGCGAATGGCCATGAGGCTGGGATCGTTTCTAAAGCATGCGCGGGATGTTGGATGCTCTTGGCATGGAACTAGAAGGCATCGCATGTGCGAACCAAATGCTTCGCATTGGTGATACGTTGCTAATGTATCTATAATTTTTGATGTTCCATGCTTGTTTTATATCTACTTTCTTATGTTTTGTCCACACTTTGGAGTATTTTTATACACTTTCTTGGACTAACCTATTAACAAGATGCCACAGTGCCAGCTGCCTGTTTTCTGCTGTTTTTGGTTGAAGGAAAGTCAGAAAATGAATATTGTAGGAATTAGACGGGACAAAAGCCAAAGTCAATATTTCACCGAGGGGGGCACGGTGCCAGAAGACGAGACGGAGAGGGGCCAGAGGCCGGCCACACCACCTGGCCATGCGGCCAGGCCTGGCCCACGCCAGGGGGTGGTGTGGCCGCCTAGGGTACCCCCTCGGCCTCCCCTTTCGCCTATAAGACGCCTTCGATACAGAAACCTAAGGGCCCGATCAAAAATTCACGAAAGAGTCTGTAGCCGCCGTCATCTCCATCCCTAGATCGGGAGGGATCTGAAGCTCTTCCCGGCACCCTGCCGGAGGGGAGAATTCACCCTAGAGGCCTTCTTCATCACCATGACTGCCTCTAGTGTGATGCGTGAGTAGTTCATCCCTGGACTATGGGTCCATGTATTAGCCAGATGGTTGGTTCTTCTCCATTGTGCTACCATGTCTAGATCTTGTCAGCTCCGTTCATGATCAAGATCATCTATTTGTAATTATGCATGTTGTGTTTGTGGGGATCCGATGGATATTGAGATGCTATTTCAGATTGATTATTGGTTCTATCATGTCTTTGTTATTTGTGATCTTGCATTCTCTCTGTTGTTAGTAGCTATCTTGGCCGAGTAGATGCTAGCAACTCCAAGAGGGAGTATTTATGCTCGATAGTGGGTTCATGCCTCTAGTAATTTGGGGAAGTGACAGAAATCTCTAAGGTACTAGATGTGCTATTGCTACTAGGGAGAAAACAACAATCCTGTGTTCATAGAACAATCGTATTGTTTACTTTACACACAATGCTTAATGCAATTATCTGTTGCTTGCAACTTAATACTGGAGGGGGTTCGGATGATAACGTGAAGGTGGATTATTAGTCATAGATGTAGTTGGATTACGGCCTATGTATAATGTTGTAATGCCCAATCAAATCTCATAGGAGTCAAGATGATTAGTATATGCATGTATGCTTTCTCGGTGTCTGTCAATTACCTCGCTGTAATTTGTTCACCCAACATGTCATCTATCTTAAGGACAATCACCACTAGTGAACTATGCACCCCAGTCCTTTTCTTTACCATCAATCTATAATTATTTACTGTTTTCTATTTACTTTCTTCAATTTATTACTATCTTCCACACAATACGTTTAATCCTTTGTTTTCAGCAAAACCGGTGAGATTAACAACCTCACTCTAAGTTGGGGGCAAAGTTCTGTGGTTCTGTCGTGCAGGATTCCAAGTTGGAAACAACACCTTGGAGTTGTTTCCTTGCTCCTATTGGTTCGATAACCTTGGATTCATAATTGAGGGAAAACTTGCTACTGTGCTCATCATACCTTCCTCTTGGGGTTCCCCAACGACCTCGATATATTTTGGGCCATCAAGCTATTTTTCTGGCGCCGTTGCCGGGGAGTCAAGGACATCTTCACAAGGGGACTCCCTCATAACCAATCTCTTTACTTTGTTTTATTTGTTTTTCTTTGTTTATTTCTGCTTTGTTTGCTTGTTTCTTTTATCAAAAACACACAAAAAATTAGTTCCTGCTATAGTTGTTATTTCTGTTGATCTGTCATTGTCTTTCTTTATCATGCTTTCTATCAATGGTGGGTTTCTTTGAAACTCCATATTATTGGCAAGATGGGTTCATGGAACAACAAAAATATTATGAAGAACACCGCTTGTCACAAAAAGGGAAACTCTTATGGGAACAAATTGATAAATTGTGTACCATTGCTAGAAACATGTGCTCTACTTATAATTTTACTTATTGCTTTGATAAATCTTGTTGCTGTAGAAGGTATAAACACCTCCCTTTTCAATGTGAGTATAATGATGATGTTACCATATCTTCTTATGTTAAGGGAAATTATGACTTTTATGATGTGGAACAAATTGAAGAATTTATTGCTTGGAAGGGTGCATTCGAACTTGCTTATTTGCTTGAAAATATGGATGATGCACCTTATAAATATGAGGTTTATGATATACTTAAATTTATCTTTGATAATTATAAGGTAGAGAATGGATATATTCTTGAATATCTTAATAGATGCTCTCCACCAACGGAAGAGACTAATGCCTTGCAGGAGCCTATGGAAGAAGAAATTGCTGAAACTGGAAGCTCATTGGATGAAAAAGAAGAGGAGAGTGATGATCAAGAGGAGGAAGAATGGATCTACCCATTCCTACCTTCTAATGAGAGTAACTCTTTACCCATTACATTATTTGATTGTCCTCCATGATTACCAAAGGAGGATGAATGTTATGTTCCGATGGATTCTTTTGAATTTTTTATAATAAAGCTCTAGATGATGGTCCTACATTGGTTGATAATATTAATTGTACTACTATTGAAAATAAAATTGATCAGTCATCTTGTTATAAAATTGTTAAAAGCGGGTCTGAAGGTTTTAATCCCACTATTTTTGAGCTTGATAAAAATTATATGTTTGTAGATCATGAAAAGCATGCTTTATGTGATAGTTATATTGTTGAGTTTATTCATGAGGCTACTGAAAATTATTATGAGAGAGGAAAATATGGTTGTAAAAGTTTTCATGGTACTGAAACACCTCTCTATTTGCTGAAAGTTTTGAAGTTACTCTTGTTTTATCTTCCTATGCCTGTCACTTTATTCTTTGTGAATTTATTTGCGTATAAGATTCCTATGCATAGGAAGTGTGTTAGACTTAAATGTGTTTTGAATTTGCATCTTGATGCTCTATTTTACTTCAATTCATATTTCTTATGTGAGCAACATCAAAATTCTTATGCCTAGCTCAAAGGCGTTAAAGAAAAGCACTTATTGGCAGATAACCCAAATTTCTTTAGGAGTCTTTTGTTGAGTCTTCGAAGTTATTGCTTCAGTAATAACCTCTCCTTATCATTTTTTGTGGTTTTTGTGCCAAGAGTAACCTCTAATGAGAGAGAAGTAATGCTTGGGACAGTTGTTGTCCCGCAACAGATTTTTGTGCTTCGCTATAAAAATTCATGAAAAATCTCTATACATCGGTTTGAGCCGTAATTTTTTGTGCTTCGGACCAGGTTGTTATCCAACTTTCGTTAGTTCAACACTTTTCGATTTGAGCAATAGAAGATCTTCGAAAAAATCGGTTTTTACCTGCTGGTCTGTTTTGACAGATTTTTGCCATTATTTGCATTTGCCTCTTAATCTCTTTCTCTTTGAGTTATCTTTGATCATTTGAACTTTTTAAAGGAAGTGCTACAGTAGCTTGTGTTTGAATGGAAGTTTTACTTGTGTTGGAACTGAACCGAAAGACTTATTATCTTGAGTACACTAATGTTGCTAATGAAGATTGTGTGAAGTTTTGTTTGAAGAAAAAAAAATTAGGTGTAAGGGAAGAATGATGTAATGAGATGTAGAATGGATAAAAGCTCAAGATTGGGGATGCCACCCATGTCACCCCAAGAAATATTCAAGAAGTACAAGCGTCAAGGCTTGGTGATGCCCAAGGCATCCCCTTCTTCATCAACAAAAATTTCAGGTTTCTTCCAAACATTTCATTTTTATTGTTTCATGCATAGTTGTGTCGTTCTTGGAGCATCTTTGTTTTTGTTTTTGCTCGTTTGCTTGGTTTGCTTTAATAAATTGGTTGGACCCCCTCTTTCATACATTAGTTTTCAAATAAGTTTGGTTTGATTTGGAAAAGAGTAGGAAAAGTTCATGCTTAAGTGGTAAAAGGAGCTTGTTTTTGACTGTGGCCTATGCTTTGTCATGTCATGCTTGATATTGTTTTGGCTTTATGCTTAGTTATTTTTTCTATAGCATGACATGTTATAAACAATTGAGATTGCTTAATGTGCCTTGAAAGAATCATGCGTTGTTTTAGCATATGAAAGCATAGTATTGTGGTATTCTCCTTTGATGCTTTATTTGGGTTGACTTGGCGCATGCTCACACCATGTTATGACTATCCCAAGTCACCATAGCTTATGATCCTTTATTTTTCGACTTGTAATATCACTTTATGCTTTAATTAATGATGTTTTGTCGCTCTGCATGATTATGGCCAGTATTGCTCTCTTAGTTGGTCGCTCCCAGTCTTTCGCTAGCCTCCATAACCAAGTGTGAGTTCCGCTCATGCATCCAACTACAAATAAAACCAAGTTATTCCAAAGAGTCCACCATACCTACCTATTAGCATTTGCTATTCCAAGTATATTCATGTTTTTATCCAGCTTCTGAATTAAACTTGTTATGAGAAAACTACTGATTAAAGCTCTCACGAACTTGAGGGCGCACTTTACTTTTCTTGCCCCTAATAAACTTGAACCATTATGTCATCTATGTTGTATATGCTTGCACTTATATGTTGGGGATTAGCAGAACCATGTTGTCCTAGGGAACACTTTCAACATTGCACTTGTACATTGTACCCAGTTGATATCATGCTCTTTTGTGTATGGATGTCGTCGGTGTGAAATGAAAGGGGAGCTTGTAAGTCCATGGAGTTTTGTATGTGTGTTAGAGAAATTCCCGGGTCGTGGTCTAATCCATGCCTAATCATGGTGGAAACCTGCATCATAACCATAAATGAGCAATCTATGAAGCATTCTTCTTATAAAAAAATAGATAGAGATTGAGAAAAGGAGAAAAATAGAAAAAAAGAGATGATAATAGAGGAAAGAGAGAAAAAAGCACCATTTCCCATGGTAAATAAGAAGATTGCTAAGATGCTCGTTGTTTGCTTGCCTTGTCATTTTGATATGGGGATTCTTCCGGATCATCGGGCAAGGGGTACCCCGTTGGCGGTTCTCTAAGATACACATGTACTTACTATGACAAGAACTTACCGGTAACTAAACGTGAGTAGCATGAGGAGCGGCCCTCGTATTCAAGGGACATGAGATTTCCAACTTATACTTTGTCAAGCATATACTCCATAGTTTGTTCACTTTAACCATAATCACTTCAAGATGCTTATGATAGGGGCAATGCGAGCTGAAAGCTAATAAGTACCATAATTTTTGGAAGCTCTTTATGAGACTTGAATCCCTACTTCCTTTCTTTGAAGGCCTTTCTTTTACTTTTATGTTGAGTCTCCATCTTCTATCTTTATGCACCTATTGAGAGAGCATAGTGGCCATTCTTAGTTTAATGTGCATTGTCCCAAGACTTGTTGATTGATGCATAACTTTGATATGGCTTGTTCTTAAACTATTTGTATCTAGTCACCCTTATGAACTTTGAAGGTGTCCTATGCATTTATGTTTTGCTACTCCATGAGGGACAAGCTGAATACCATTCTTATTATGCTTTCTTTATGTGAAACAAACAAACGTCTTGCAAAGCATTGTTATTCATGAATCTTTTGTTTGTGCCTTTTCATGCTATAGCATAGTTGCTATGTCTTATTGTTAGAACTATATCTTTCATGCTATGTTGAAGTACTATGATCCCAGCTCTCAATTATTTACAAATACTTTGATCAAGTTTATGATGGTGCATGTCACCTCAAAAAATTCTTTCTTTTTATCACTTACCTACTCGAGGACGAGCATGAGTTAAGCTTGGGGATGTTGATATGTTGCTAGCGTATCTATAATTTTTGATGTTGCATGCTTGTTTTATATCTTCTTTCTTATATTTTATCCACACTTTGGAGTATTTTTATACACTTTCCTAGACTAACCTATTAACAAGATGGCACAGTGCCAGCTTCCTCATTGCTGCTGTTTTTGGTTCCAGGAAAGTCAGAAAATGAATATTCTCAGAATTGGACGGGACAAAAACCAAAGTCAATATTTCACCGAGGGGGACACGGAGCCATAAGACGAGACGGAGAGGAGCCAGAGGCCGGCCACACCACCTGGCCACACGGCCAGGCCTGGCCCATGCTAGGGGGTGGTGTGGCTACCTAGGGAACCCCCTCGGCCCCCCCTTTCGCCTATAAGACGCCTTCGATTCAGAAACCCTAAGGGCCCGATCAAAAATTCACGAAAGAGTCTCTAGCCACCGTTATCTCCATCCCTAGATCGAGAGGGATCTGAAGCTCTTCCCGGCACCCTGCCGGAGGGGAGAATTCACCCTGGATGTTGGAAATATGCCCTAGAGACAAATAGTAATAAGAACTATTATCATATTTCATATATTTTATGATTAAGTTTTATATCATGCTATAACTGTATTGAGTGGAAACATCAATACACGTGTGATATACAAACAACCAGGGGTTCCCAGTGAAACTCTAGTCACTGGTTCATTGGTCAACAGATGATCATGTTTCCAGATCATGTGGCATTTATGCTAGTTGGAAATGAGGTCATCTCATTCCGATAATGAGATGATGAACCAATACCCAACCTAAACATCGTGACCCGATCATGTCACGAAGTTCAAGTTATGATGATTAGAAATGGATCCTCGTAGACTATTCCTTAGACCATGAGGTGATATCAATCACTCTCTCCCGAGAGTACTTAGATAGCATCAAACGCCATCTGGTAATACGGTGGTTATAAAGGTGCGTTCAGGTACTTGGAGGAAACCGTAGAGGCAATATATGTCAAGAGCAGGATTTTTCCGTCCATGTGACGGGAAGATACTCAAGGGCCCACTCGGAGAAGTTATATCCAATAGTTGCGCAGCGTGTGATTAGATCACGGGGATATCACTTGTCGGAACGAGTCAAGTAGCATTGTTCAGTAACGAGATTGAACACAACATGGTGATGTCATTGATCAGATCTCGGGCAATGCAAGTATCGAGTGACAAAGGGAATAAGACAGGACTGTCCCGGTTCAGACAACGAAAGATCTTTGTGGATCGCACAAGGGTCACATGGACATCCAGGTCCCTCTGTCGATCATTGGTGCGGGAGTGTCCCGACCATGTCTGGAGTGTTCCCGAACCGTGGGGTATCACGCTTAAGGGCTTGATGATGCTTAGAGAGTGTTTATAGGATCGGTAGAATCACCGAAGAAAAGAAGGGAGAAAACCGGAAAGGTTTCGGTAAGTCCGGAGGTTGTCCGGAGTGGAGGTGTTCCATAGCCACGGAGGTTGAATAATATGTGAATGAATGTTAAATGTTGATAATCATTTATTCATAATTATTTAATAAAGAGAAAATTCAATTAAAAGGTCAAAAGGCTTAATGGGCCAATTCCCGGAGGGGAAAAGGCCCAAGAGGGGAGCCCACCCCTAGGAAGGGCCTAGGGAGTGGACGGCGGCCCTAGTGGGCTTGCCCCACGTGGGGCCCATGGTGGGGGGATGGCCGGCGCGCCTACCCACCCCTCCCCTTGATTAGTCCCACCCCGGGACTTTGAGGGAGGGTGTACCCCTCTCCCTATATATAGTGGGGTATTTGGCCTAGAAAAATACACCAATAATCAATAAATGTCTCCCCACTTTTGGGAGGACCTCCAATTGATATTTTCTCTCTCCCCCTCTCTCTCGTGACCGTGGTCACAAGTCTGGACTGCGCGACCGAGAGACATCTTCACCGCGGAGCACCGTCGCGCTGCGGGATTCGGATCCGGGAGCTCTACTTCCGCTACTACTGCTGGATCGGGGAAGCGGGAGTCATCGTTAGGCACCGGATTTGTGTAACTCCCCGCGAGGTGTCGCACTTGAGGCACTCAAGTCGTTGGAGCCAGAAGGAGCGCAAGGACTTCATCATGACCTTGAGGTCGGCTTCGGCTTGTCTACATCAACCACGCTCTCCTGAGCGTTGACAACGCTTTTTGGTCTTCAAGGGTAAGTTCGTGAAAAGCCCCTCCCGTTACTGTATTACTAATAGATAGGTCCTGGCAGCTTCCGGGGTTCAGGGGCATAGAGTAAAATTTATTGTTTTCATACGCGGAACCCCTACAGTGGTATCAGAGCTAGATCTATGCGTAGTAATGCTAGTACGGGTAGAACACACGAGATGTAGCGTGTGGGCGTTGATCTTTTAGTTGTACCCTCCCACGTGTACTTTTGTATACTGCAGTAATGCTTGATGAAGCGGCCCCCAACCGACTTTATGCGTTCATTCGCGAGACTGGTCCACGCTTGACATACGGCTTGTACCGTATAAAGTGGCTTAGGGGGGTGTTTGTCTCTCTCGCATTAGTTGGTATACAATTTGCAACGGAAGGCCCCGAAAGGGGTGTAGTAGAGACAACTACTTGATCAGCGTTGTGCTAAAAGTTCGTAGGTAAGAACGGTTCTTGTGCGAAAGCCCATTCAGCCATGTAAAACATGCAAAGATAAAGTAGAGGCGTCTAACTTTGTTTTGCAGGGGGGCATTGCTTTGTGATATGGTTGTGGCAAAGTTAAAGTGATTACCTTTTGTTACGTAGTAGTAGATAGTCACGAAGGTGACGAACTACCATGCCAGAATGACACCGGTACCCTGGTGTCTACGGCGCCGGAACCCTAGCGCCGGAACCCGGTGACGGCGGATGGAGATCACGACGTGAAGGACCATATCACATAGCATTTACATTCAATGTTATTGTTTGTATATCTTATTGTGTGCTAGTATTAGATACTCGACGGTAGCCTAATAAGATGATCCCTATTAAAATTACCAACGATTGTGTTCCCCCTTAGTGTGCACCATTAAGAAAGTTCTTCGGTATGAGGTGATCCAGGGTTACAGGCCTGGGTGTCAGACATATCTATGTTCGCATACAGTGGGTGTAAGCCATGTTGCACAACGAATACACTAAGGTTGAGTTGGCGAATCTAGCACGCCACAGAAGCGTGGCCTCGGAACACGGATGGTCGAAAGATCAAGCACGAGTCACATGAATGATGTGACCGACGTTTAGTGTCCACCTTTGAACCCACATCGATGGCCGTGATCAATCGGGGGAGATGTGGTTGATAGGGGTCGTGCTATCACTAGAAACCCTTTTGGGGATAGGTGTTTCTGAGTGGAGTTATTATTAACTCATTTAATTATAAACTTAGTCTAAATTCCTTTTGCAATTATAAATGTAGATGGGACCTTTCGTGTTGATGATTGAATGGTTAGAAGGGGAGAAGCTCAGATTAGATGGATCGAACTTCTCCATATGGGTTGCTAGTCTCCATGTTCTCCTTAGCGAGAATGACGTGGTCGACTACATACTCGACGAGATGGATTTGGATCAGTCCACGGACCATGAAACCCTAGAGGAGTGGAAAGACCGCTATCTCCGTTGTGAGATGGCCTCCTATATTTCAGTTGTGATGCGTTTCGGAATGGTGGACGAGCTGTGGCCTTTCGTGGGTGATATCAACCCTCGTTCGGTGATGCTACAGCTTAGGACACATTTCATGGAGCAGACACGTATTTGGGAGCATGAGCTGATGGGAGACTTCCTCTCCATTAAGATGGAGGAGAACTCATCACTCGACAACCACTTGCAGCACATGCATGATGTGTACATGAGGCCAGCATACTTCCTAGACGTTTGGATTACAGGCTCTTTTGCAAATGCTCTTGTGCTGCGGCCGCTGCCACCAAGCTACCAAGCACAAGTCAGGACTTGCGTAATGAGGGGCGACACAAAAACAATGGAGTTCAACCGGTTCATGACACATCTCAGGAATGTGTTGGTTGAACCAGATGTCGCTCAGGTCGTCAATGACAAAGGTATATATTTGATATACAGTTTTATAAATGTTATAATCTTGCAAACACATTGCAGTGTTAAGTATATCTGATACTTGTTCTGTTTTACTGAAAACAGGTCCTTCTGTATGAGAGGTGCTTGCTGGAGAGGAGGTGACATTGCGTGTTGATGGCGAGAATGATGATGATGGCCGACGACACTGTCCCTCGACATTTATAATTTAGTTTATGTTTAGGATGATTAATGTAATCAAGAGATTGTGAACTTCTTTAGTGTGTCTCACACTTCGTGAGACGGTTATTCATATGAGTTTGTAACAAACAGTTGTTCTACTTTTATGAATGATTTCTATTCGTGTTCATATCTTGTTTGATTACTTGTGAATTATCCTTATTGTTTGAAACTATTTGATAATGCATGAACATTTGTAAAACATTAAAATGCCTTGTTTAAAATACCCAACTTAATGATATATTCATTAATGAATCAAACCATTGTCTAAATTCAAAAGTTATGAGATAATATGTGAAAGTCATTCGATTTCTTATCACATATGAATCATGCCTAAGTTCGCCAAAATAACTTGAACACCGTGTATTACTTGAATACAAAGTGTTTAAAGAATTGTTAAAAGTAAATACATATTCGATGTATTATGTTTTAACGAAAATGGTAATTCTCATTAAATGATTGTTTAAATGTGTAAAGTAGTTTAGCAAAGGAAACGTGAATATGAAACTATTTGATTTGATCAAAATGTTCCATCAACAAAGGGTATAAATATAAAAGAGAATCCAATTACTATGATTTGATCAATAGTAATGAAATTCAACTTTATAAGAATGGAATAAAAGTAATTATGAAATGTAAAGCGTTTTGAAACGTCAAAATGCAAAGCATCACAATGTGATATTAGATATCAAAGGGATTGAATAGAAGGCACAAATAAATTGTTGTAGTGTACATGTAGAGACCATAAGCTTAGAAATAGTTAACACTCAATTAGAATTTGTAGTGAACCATTTGAATTCGTGAAAGTTTTGGGGTTATTCGATATAACCAAAACAATAGCGAATAAGTCCTTGTAGGTATTCATTGGAAACTTTGAATACGAAATCCAAAGCTGAAACCAAAAGGAAAGCAAAACTTATATTGCTTGGATTTTGGTGCATTCTTGAGAAAGCTCACCTCTAGTGATGTTTCTCAATTATGAAGCAAATGGGAAATAGGGTAAAACACGATGAGGATTCAAAACCCTGCATCAGAGTGTTGAGAAGCACAACGGACAACGTTCCTGAACGATTCTCTTCACAGAAGGAAAGAATCAATGATTTTGATCATTATGTTTTCCCCACTGGTGTTTACACTACATGAAGTAGGATTCAAGATGTAATCCATATCTTGTATGGAAACATTTGTGAATCATTTGTCATGATTCTTGAAATATGACATACCTACGAACTACAAAGGAAATAATGGTAAACTAGAATTATGAGAAATCCTAAAAGCAAAATTCCCTTGAGATTAGAAAGCAATTTGTTGCTGAATCTGACAAGTAAAAGGGGTTACATGAATTTTCCCAAATGACTACAAAGCCATAGTAGGAAAAAGGGGGGTGAATGACAAAAGAACAATTAGTCAAGTATTGGATAAATTCAAATGAATTAGATTCATGTGTGCTAAAAGTCTAGTGGATTTCAAAAATAGTAAAGTACTGGTATCTCATAGTAAAACTCCAAGTTTGATATTTGATCAAAGATTTTTTGAAGTTGTTCAAAATAGTAAGGAGATATGCAATTTGCATAAAATTGAGTGGGAGCTATGAAAGTCTTCCTAAAACAATATGTGTTTGACATATTTTTGAGTGGGAGCTTATAGGAGTAATTCTTAAGTATGTTAAGAATGAAAGCGCAAATACTTATGAATGATGATTCATAAGATGTAGATTTTGATAATAAGCGTATTATGATAATGTAGTATTCCTTAAGGGATTCTGAAAGGGGTTTCAGAATATAAGTTAATTAAGGAACTGGTCCTTAACAACTCGAATTAGGAATAGTATTAAGTTTAAACATCAATGGTTGAAAGATAGAAAGGATGATCATCATCCACTATGTTGAGACATAGGTTCTGTCTTAGTAAACCATGATGATAACTTAGCATAATATGTGATCCAAATAAGGAACGTTTAAAAGTGATTAAGTTCGAATCACATAACGTTTGAGCTAAGTTTGTCCACAGTGTCTAGTAGAGAACTATGGACATATTTTCCAAATCCATAAAGGATAACATATATTAAAGCATAAAGAGTTATGTTATAAGGGAATATGTTGGAAACTCCTGTAGATACCAATTAAAGTCAAGTAGGAAGCAAGGTGAACAAAACATCGAAAGTTGCAGAGAGTGCACTAGTGTTTTGATGAATACATTTATAATAATAGATAAGGGTATGATCTAAAGTGTTGTATAATGTTATGGCCGGGCTAGTTCGCTTTTAACATAGAATGATGTGTCCCAGGGCACAGTGCCCAAGTGAAAGCCCTCGAGGTTGATCTAACATCACTGTAGGCTCCTGGAATCAGGCCTCGTTCTGCTGCCATAGCGATGATGCATACACACAGATGCTATCATGTGATGATAAAGTATTAATGTCAATCAAGGTGACATTAGTAAGTTGCAAAGGATTTGGGACTGTAAAGTACAGAACCAAGACCCAACCTCTTCCATGAGCAAGCATGTTTAGGGTACCGGTTATATGGTGCCAATTATTGAGAACAATTGCACCTAGTGTATTTGTACTCTACTACAAGTGGGAGACTGTTGGAAATATGCCCTAGAGACAAATCGTAGTAAGGACTATTATCATATTTCATATAGTTTATGATTAAGTTTTATATCATGCTATAACTGTATTAAGTGGAATCATCAATACACGTGTGATATACAAACAACCAGGGGTTCCCAGTGAAACTCTAGTCACTGGTTCATTGGTCAACAAATGATCATGTTTCCTGATGATGTGGCATTTATGCCAGTTGGAAATGAGGTCATCTCATTCCGAGAATGAGATGATGAACCAATACCCAACCTAAACATCGTGACCCGATCATGTCACGAAGTTCAAGTTACAATGATTAGAAATGGATCCTCGTAGACTATTCCTTAGACCATGAGGCGATATCAATCACTGTCTCCCGAGAGTACTTAGATAGCATCAAACGCCATCTAGTAATACGGTGGTTATAAAGGTGTGTTCAGGTACTCGGAGGAAACCGTAGAGGCAATATATGTCAAGGGCAGGATTTTTCCGTCCATGTGACGGGAAGATACTCAAGGGCCCACTCGGAGAAGTTATATCCAATAGTTGCGCAGCGTGTGATTAGATCACAGGGATATCACTTGTCGGAACGAGTCAAGTAGCATTATTCAGTAACAAGATTGAACACGACATGGTGATGTCATTGATCAGATCTCGGGCAATGCAAGTATCGAGTGACAAAGGGAACAAGACACGACTGTCCCGGTTCAGACAACGAAAGTTCTTTGTGGAACGCACAGGGGTCACATGGACATCCAGGTCCCTCTGTCGATCATTGGTGCGAGAGTGTCCCGACCATGTCTCGAGTGTTCCCGAACCATGGGGTATGACGCTTAAGGGCTTGATGATGCTTAGAGAGTGTTTATAGGATCGGTAGAATCACCGAAGAAAAGAAGGGAGAAAACCGGAAAGGTTTTGGTAAGTCCGGAGGTTGTCCGGAGTGGAGGTGTTCCATAGCCACGGAGGTTGAATAATATGTGAATGAATGTTAAATGTTGATAATCATTTATTCATAATTATTTAATAAAGAGAAAATTCAATTAAAAGGTCAAAAGGCTTAATGGGCCAATTCCCGAAGGGGAAAAGGCCCAAGAGGGGATCCCACCCCTAGGAAGGGCCTAGGGAGTGGCCGGCGGCCCTAGTGGGCTTGCCCCACGTGGGGCCCATGGTGGGGGGATGGCCGGCGCGCCTCCCCACCCCTCCCCTTGATTAGTCCCACCCCGGGACTTTGAGGGAGGGTGTACCCCCTCCTCCCCCTATATATAGTGGGGTATTTGGCCTAGAAAAATACACCAATAATCAATAAAGGTCTCCCCACTTTTGGGAGGACCTCCAATTGATATTTTATCTCTCCCCCTCTCTCTCGTGACCGTGGTCACAAGTCTGGACTGCGTGAGCGAGAGACATCTTCACCGCGGAGCACCGTCGCGCTGCGGGATTCGGATCCAGGAGCTCTACTTCCACAACTGCTGCTGGATCGGGGAAGCGGGAGTCATCGTCAGGCACCGAATGTGTGTAGCTCCCTGCGAGGTGTCGCACTTGAGGCACTCAAGTCGTTGGAGCCAGAAGGAGCGCAAGGACTTCATCATGACCTTGAGGTCGGCTTCGGCTCGTCTACATCAACCACGCTCTCCTGAGTGTTAACAAAGCTTTTCGATCTTCAACGGTAAGTTCGCGAAAAGCCCCTCCTATTACTGTATTACTAATAGATAGGTCCTAGCAGCTTCCGGGATTGAGGGACGTAGAGTAAATTTTTTTGTTTTCATACGCGGAACCCCTACACTGGAGGCCTTCTTCGTCACCATGACTTCCTCCAGTGTGATGCGTTAGTAGTTCATCCTTGGACTATGGGTCCATGTAGTAGCTAGATGGTTGGTTCTTCTCCTTTGTGCTACCATGTCTAGATCTTGTGAGCTCCGTTCATGATCAAGATCATCTATTTGTAATCCTACATGTTGTGTTTGCGGGGATTCGATGGATATTGAGATGCTATTTCAGATTGATTATTGATTCTATCATGGCTTTGTTATTTGTGATCTTGCATGCTCTCCGTTGTTAGTAGCTATCTTGGCCGAGTAGATGCTAGCAACTCCAAGAGGGAGTATTTATGCTCGATAGTGGGTTCATGCCTCTAGTAATTTGGGGAAGTGACAGAAATCTCTAAGGTACTAGATGTGTTGTTGCTACTAGGGAGAAAACAACAATCCTTTGTTCATAGAACAATCGTATTATTTACTTTACACGCAATGCTTAATGCAATTATCTGTTGCTTGCAACTAAATACTAGAGGGGGTTCGGATGATAACCTGAAGGTGGATTATTAGTCATAGATGCAGTTGGATTACGGTCTATGTATAATGTTGTAATGCCCAATCAAATCTCATAGGAGTCAAGATGATTAGAATATGCATGTATGCTTTCTTGGTGTCTGTCAATTGCCCCACTGTAATTTGTTCACCCAACATGTCATCTATCTTAAGGAGAATCACCACTAGTGAACTATGGACCCCGTTCCTTTTCTTTACCATCAATCTACAACTATTTACTGTTTTCTATTTACTTTCTACAAGTTATTACTATCTTCCACACAATACGTTTAATCCTTCATTTTCAGCAAAATCGGTGAGATTGACAACCTCACTGTAAGTTGGGGGCAAAGTTCTGTGGTTGTGTCGTGCAGGATTCCAAGTTGGAAACAACACCTTGGATTAATAACTGAGGGAAAACTTGCTACTGTGCTCATCATACCTTCCTCTTGGGGTTCCCCAACGACCTCGATATATTTTGGGCCATCAATTGGCCAGAGCCGTTGGCCATTAGAAGCCTTGCCAGAAGGCCTTTCCTGCTAGTGCTCGTGAGGCGACGTGGTTTGCACAGGTTCCCTCATGGATGTCGGCTATAAGTGCTTTCCCTTGTTCCCTTGAAATACAATGGAGTTTGAACCCTCATTCCCTCTTACGGTACAACTCATTGTCAATGAGGCAGTACATGGTGGCCTATTGCACAATGCAGACGTCCTGCTTGACCTCCTCGGGTAAGTCATGGCTTTTGAGGTAGCAAAGGATCTCAGCCGCCCATGGTGGATAGGCATCCTCGACCACTACCACCACATGCTTCTCCGGAATTGGGTCCTTGCCGGGAATCACGGCCAGACCCTTTTGGGGCTTCCCTTTCCTGGTGATCCTTGCAGGGTCGATAGGAGGGGCACCATTCCCGAGCGAAACAGATAGGGAGGGCTTCGTCAACCATCAAGGAAGACTCTTGGAGGAACTAGACCTCCTTCTGTAGCGAGCTTAGAAAGCTCGTCCGCAATGAAGTTGCCTCCCGCGGAATGTGTTCCAGCTTCAACCCGTGAAAGGGGCACTCAAGCCGCCTCACCTCGTCAGCATAGGCCCACATTTGTGGGAAGTCGTACTCCTTGATAACATGGTTAACCACCATTTGTGAGTCACCTCGTACCACCAGCCGTTTTATGCCGAGGCCGACATTAGGTCACAACCCTACAAGAAGGGCTTCATATTCTGCCATATTGTTGGAGCTTTTCCCTTCAAGTCAAGGTGGACCACAGGCTTAAGTTGCTCCCCGAAAGGAGACACAATGAAAACTCTTGCTCCGGCCTCGTGCTAGACGAAGGAGTCGTTGAAGTACATGATCCACTTTCCTTGGTCTTCATTTCCCGGGAGAATGGAATATTCCTCCACTTCCTCGCAGGGTGTTGGAGTCCACTCGCCGATGAAATCAACAAGGGCTTTTCTTTTGATAGCTTTGGTAAGGGCAAAGTGCAACTCAAACTCAGATAAATCAGTTGGCCATTCTGCGATTCGCCCTGTCACCTCTCGGTTGTGCATCACACTTTCAAGTCCATAGTCACTAACAACAGTGACACGGTGAGCCTAGAAGTAGTGCCATAGCTTATGGGAAGCGTTTAGGACTCCGAGTAGTACCTTCTGGGCCAGGGGATACCTTTCCCAGGCATCTCGTAACATCGTGCTAACAAAGTACATAGGGCGCTGCTCTAGCCCCGTCTCCTTTGGTTTTTCCGAACCCTCAGGCCCGGGCAAGGCCTCTCCTTCCCCCTGTAAAGAGTAAGTCAGGCCTTCTGTCTTGTTGACAAGTTCGTCTATTGTGTGGCCCTTCTATCACTGTCCACCAAAGCCGCACTAACCACCTGAGTGAGAGCAGGGACGTAGAGCAGTAGTGGTTCTCTAGGCCACGGAGAGACGAGGATGGGGGAGAGGACATGTATTTCTTGAGGTCAAGGAATGCCTTCTCTGCCTCCGGGGTCCACTCAAAGGACCCCTTCTTCTTCAGGAGCTTAAAAACGGGAGGGCGCGTTATCCCAAGTGGGAGATGAAGCACCCCAAAGCTGTGAAGCACCCATTAAGGCGTTGCACGTCCTTTATCTTCCGGGGAGGCTGCATGTCCTCTATGGCCTTGATCTTGTCTGGCTTAGCCTCGATTCCTCGGTGTGAAACCAGGAACCCAAGGAGTTTACTAGAAGGGCCGTCGAAGACGCACTTCTCGGGGTTAAGGCACAGGCTAACCTTTCGAAGGTTATCGAAGGTTTCCCGCAGGTCTTCAAATAGGGTGGCTTTGTAACGAGACTTAACCATGATGTCGTCAATGTAAGCCTCCACTTTGCACCCCATCTGGGGGCCCAAACAGATACATAGCCCTCTGGATGGTGGCCCCAGCGTTCTTGAGGCCAAAGGGAATGTAAGTATAGTAGTAGCACCCCATCGGGGTTATGAACGCTGTCTTTTCCTTGTCCTCGATGGCCATTCAGATTTGGTGGTATCCCGAGAACGCGTCAAGGAAGCAGAGCAGGTCACACCTAGTGGTGGAGTCCACCACCTAGTCGATCCATGGAAGTGGAAAAGGGTTGTTCGGGCAAGCCCGATTCAGGTCAGTGAAGTCGATGCATAGCCTCATCTTCAGATTCGGCTTAGGCACCACAAGGGCGTTGGCCATCCAAGTAGGATGGAGGACCTCCCTCGTGGTACTGGCCCTCACCAGCTTGTGCAACTCCTCTATGATGAAGTCCTCGCGGTCTTGAGCCTGGTGCCTAACCTTCTATTGGATAGGTCGAGCCCTAGGGCACACTGCCAGGTGATGCTCGATGACCTCCCTCGAAACTTCGAGGAGATTTGAGGGATCCCAGGCAAAGACTTTGGTGTGTTCCCACTGGAAAGCGATGAGCCTTGCCTCCTTCTCAGGAGATAGCCGATTCCCGATAATGATGAAGTGAGTTAGGGCATCACCCAATGGAACTTTCTTGGTAAGTTGAGGCTCGCCCTTGAGCCTCTGCTTCCTCGGGGTAGCGGCCACGTTGGTGGCCTCTTCCCCCAGGCCTTCATCAGCAACGCCTCCTACATCGCCTGGTGGTGGTTCCTTCCGAGCAACGGCGCCTCCACCAGCATGCATGCCCTCCTGAACCACGGGGTTCAGTTGTGATGGCGGTGGTGGGGGTGCAGTCGTGCTTGGCCCTGGACGTAGGTCAGCACCTGCAACGGTAGTCGCGCGGCATGCATGAGGCTCGGCATCGAAGCACCCAATTGTGGGAAAGGCGTGGGAGCGAGCCCGTACAACAGGCGAGTCTACCGTAGCAGGGCCGGTCCTAGTGACAACACCTCTCCTCGGTGCCATGGCTGGTGATGGCGCGGTCGATGTCGATGTTGAAGACAAAGCAGACATTGGTGACGATGATGGTGATGACAACAAAACTCACATAGCTTGTTGATGATGAGGATGATTACCAAAGCTGAAAATGCAGGTGCCCCCCTACCTGGCGTGCTAGATGTTGTGTCTCGCCTATACTGACATCGGGGATGTTGGACACACCCTATTTGTTCGGTAGTGGGCACGAAGGCGTTTCGGCCTCAACGTTAGCGAAGGAACCTGCTGATATGAGCATACTGCACACACATGCATATTTTACCTAGGTTCGGTCCGCCCTTTGGCTAACAACCCTACGTCCTGATTTGGTGGATTGTGTGGGGTGGATCAAGGTACAAGAAGATGATATCTATGGTGCCGGGGAGACGCTTTATCTCTAGATTCTACACTCCTCGGGCTTCCTCTTTCTTTCTTTCCTCACTTCCCTGCTTTCTCCCTCCAGCTCAGGACTCCAACATTCCTGCCATAGATCCCTTCCAAGACCTCTCCACTTGGCTACTAAGAAGCACTCTAAACCTCTATCCTTCCCAAAAATCCCTCCTCCAACTCCTGGCCAGGTGCCTCCTTTTATACACTAAGGGGTCACCACATGGCCGGCATGGAGCACCATCCGGGGGGTTCCCGGGCTCTATCGCGGGGTGCCCACGCGATCTTCACACAGATAGGCAGCACTTGTGGCCAATGGATGGCCAGGGGCGGTGCTCAAACACACTCAATGGCGAGTGACAACTAAGGCTCCGAGTTATCACCCCTGTTGGTGGCGTGCTGTAGTGAACTGCAGCGCCATGATGATGTCCAGCAATGCTGATGCATCGCCGGTTCCCAAGGCTAGGCCTGACATGCCTTGTTAGACACAGTCAACTCTGGTTCTCGGGCCGTGCTTGGCCCAGGAGGGGTGCTCCCATGGTCCTTACGGGGCTCGGTCGAGGCCTCTCCTCGGCCTCGCTACCTCCAACAGTGCCCTCACCCTCCTTTTAGGGCACCCCCCGGAAGGAGGGGCAAGACCGCCTTGCGCTCGTCGTTGTCCTTTCCTCCTTGTCTATGCCCGGCTGGCGGATCGAGGCATGTCTCGTAGCGTTCGTCTCGCACATAGGCACCTACAGCATAGCTGACCCTTAGTATCCATAGGCTCATCATGTCAAGACCATACATGCTTGGAGCACGCGGTGCTCATATCCTTGCAACACCCTTGCCGGCCAGGCCACACATCTGTTGAGTAGTTGACTGGTGGGTCCTGGCCCACGTGCTAAGGCGCAATGCGAGGGACCCCCGATCCCATTACGCTGACACCTATGCTACAAGTGCAATGACCAAGTCCACTACCCATGGATAGGCCTAACCATCATATGTAGCAAGTGTCAGCACCAAGGTCATATGTTTTGGGAGTGCACCCCAACATAAGGAATGGTGGTCATACAAGATGATGCAAAAGCTCTAAGTGACCAGTCGTCTACACTTCAAGATGGGGGAAGACAAGGCCAAGTGTGTGATAAAGTCGATCCGAGCAACTCTCTCGACAACAACATGAGCCTACTTCCACCACTACTACAAGATGGCGACAAGACGGTCGAGCATAGGATTTTCTCTTCAACCAAGGTGGCGATCAATGTTGAAGCTATCATTTTGGACGACGAGTCAAGTGAATAGGCCAAGCATGGGATGTTCCCTTCGGCTAAGGAGGTGAGTGATGCCCATCTTATGGCATTCATCTTTGGAGGAAACAAGTTTGAGGATGGTGAGCATGGGAATTTCTATTCACCAAAGGAGGCGCATGGAGTTGAGAAAACTGAGTCTATCCCTATATGCTTGAGTGATGAGATGGTACCAGTCTCATGTGAGTATGATATCCACTTAGCCCACTTGAGCGAGAGCGAGAGTGAACTGAGTGACTCCACCATCTATGAGTCTGAGTGCTTTCACTTTGAGCGCATGAGCGATACACCAAGTGAGTTGAGGGTGGTAGATGATAGGTCAAGTGAGGCCATTTTAATTTCTAAAAACTTATCCTCTCCATCTAGTGTGTTATATTATGTTGTGCTAGGTTTCATGAATCACAAAGCTCTAAGCCTTGATGAAATGATGCCTCAACTGGAAAAGATGTACATGGTGGAAGAAGATGATGCTAGACCATGGCTGCATAGAGATGATGAAGTTGACTACGTGGAAGCACCTACTACCACAACACCCACTTCACATGAGAGTTAGTACAAAGGTAACCATACAGGTGTTCGTGATGCCAGTATCTCACTAGTGGGGATGATGAATTTTCATGATTTGCATGCTATGGATGATACTTGTGACACTGTGAAAGGGGTTCGTCGTACAAAATATAAAAAAATCACGACTAGCACAACACCAAATGCCAGGATCTATCTAGGAGTAATGTTGTAACGGTAAGGTTTCCGTGACATACCCTTGTAGACCGAAAGAATTAACGTTCATGATGAACATGGATGATGTAGACAAACGACATAGGCGACCTCAAGGTCGCGTGATCCTCGCATGACAATCCAGATGCCACAACTGGCAGCACCTATATGGTTTTGCACATGTACGGTGCTTTGAGATAACTCTTGGTTTCTCCGATCCATCCAAGATTGTGGAAGTAGATCCTTTGGATCGGGGATCTAGCAGCACAACAACGTGTCGAAGGTGAAGTCCTCTCCCACACGCACAATTCTTCTTGGAACTACAAGCACGATAGCCAACAAGAGAGAGAGAGAGAGAGAGGCAGAGAGAAAATAACACCTGGTAAGAGGAGAGAGCAAATGCCTCAGGAGGATTGTGTGTCTTCCCCTCCCCACATTCCCCATACTTATATAGGGGGAGGGGTGCGCTAGGGTATAGGCGGTGTCCAGGAGATGGGGCGGGTGCGGCCAGGGGTGGGACCCCACCCCGCACGCCACCAAACCCTAGGTCGGTTGGCCCCCTTTCTCCCTCTTGGGGTGGCAGCCCCACATGGGTCTCTCCTTTGGTAGTTGGCCCAATTAAGGTGGGCTGCACCAAAAAGTTAAATTTAAATATATTTTTAAGATTAATTCCATTAATTAATATTAAATACATATTTGTTGAAGATTTGTCCCACAAAGGTACTAGGGTCCAATGATCCCTTGGTTCGTGAGGGGGCTGAACACGTGATTTCGAAGGAGTTCGGTGATGGCTACGGCGGCAGAGTGGATGCACGACAGAGAGTTGACACCAGGATTTTTACCTAGGTTCGGGACCCTCATGAGGAGGTAAAGCCTCTACTCCTTTTTTGTTGTATTGCTTGCTTACCTCGCGAGGTTACAATGGAGGATGAAAGTCTAGGGTTTTAGATCTCTAGGATCCGTCCCCTTGCTAGGTAGGAGAAAGACTCCTTATATAGTGCGGCATCGGGCCCTTCCCCCCAAAATTTGGATGGGAGAGATGTCCGTAGTGCCGCCCCCCCCCCCCCGCCCCCGTGATCTAGGAGACTACTTTACATGGACTTGGTCCAGCATGCCAAAGCTCTGCTCTGTCCTCCTGTAAAGCATCCTTTGACGACGTCCTTTGTCTTCATCCAACGCTCTCTGCTTTTTACCTCCTTTCACCAAAACAGCAACTAGAGGAGCCTCCTAGCACTAGATCACCTGCTCCTTCCCTATGAAAGGAGAGTGAACCGGTTCTTATTTACCGATGAGTCTGATTCCACGAAACTCTTGTGCTCACTATCGGGGCTACAGTCAGTACTCCGTCTTGTGTAGTTACTGTTCTACCCCAAACGTACCCCGAGGTATCCGAGGCTCGAAGATGTATACATGGCGCTGTATCGGTCCCTCTCGAGGGGGTACCTCACGATGCCTGCCCGGTTAGGTCCCTTCGAGAGGCGTCCTGCCTCTAGAGGGCGAAGACTCCTAGGCTACAGGACTCGTCCAACATGGGGACGTGGCACCCCGGGTGCCAGGGCTCCGACAGTAGCCCCCGGGTGCTGGCCTGCATATGTCCCCTCATGGGCCCGAAGGGGCAAGCATGCTCAGATGGTGGACAGGCCCCTGCGCTCACTTGGCCAACAAAGACCTAGCCTGCTCGAATCCTATCCTCAAAACCCAACCGGTCGTGAGCTCTCATTCGTATATTTGGAGCACACGGTTCCCGCTCCAGGAGTTGTTCCCACGACCTGACGGTGCTTGGGGCCTTGCGGTTAATATCGTGTATGCGACACAGTGATACATCTCTTCAGATGGCACAGTTAAAGGTGGGGAAGGGATCTTTTTCTTCCACTCTACTGCCTTCTTACTTCCTCTCTTGCACTCTCGAGTCGAGGACCTCTCCCCCTCTCCATGGCACCCTCGCGCTTCTCAGTTCAGGGGAAGGGAAAGGTTGTGATGACAAAGGCAGTAGAGGCTCTGCCGGTGAAGCGCAGCCATGGGCGACCCTGTGGGAGTTATCGAGGGAGGTGCAGGGGACTTGGAATGTCTCTCGCCGTACTTGCACCCGTGGAGACGAGCGTGGCATCGGGAGAGACTCCTGCCAAGCGCGGGAGCGACTGTCCTCGCAGGAGTGCCAGGGGTCACCGCGGAGGGCATGGTGGTAGGCCCGGAGCTTGATCCAGCCTGAACACTCCTGCTGCTGCTGAGGCCCCGGCTCTGGCGGCCCCTGCTTGGACTGGTTCATGAGGGTGGGGCTCCCTAAGCGATTCGTGTGCAGGACCGCACACGACCTCTCGGACGCTGCGTAGCTGCGCCACTCTGGGGGGTGCGAGAAGTGGGAGGTGAGCATAACAACCTTCTCAGGAGGCTAGAAGTTCATCTCCGGTGGCTGGCGTCGTTTCCTCTCCGAGCACCGTATCCAGCATGGTTTCGCGCTGAGATTTTGATATGCCGGCAAAGGGGACTTTTCCATCTCGGTGTTTGACACGCAACTATGCCGCGTCGACTATCCTCCTTACCTCCGGTCCACCCAGTAGGCATGGCCACAACGACGCTGCCAGGATGTGTCAGGCTCGGTCCTTAGAGGTGTGATGCCAAAACAGTTGTCAGCTCCTTTTGCCTTGTAATTAAGACTTTAGGATGAACTTCCCAGCGAAGGTCCTTGTTCTGTTTTTCCTCCCTTTGTTTGTTTTCATTGTGCCCGGAGTTTGTTGCATGTTCATGGCATAGCGCCCTCTCGCTGGGGTCAATAACAGCGGCTCACGCCTTCCTTCTGTGGGGACGGTCTTCTAGAGGAGAATATCATTTTGCGGCCCAAAAGTTGGGGTGTCCAGGAAACGCGGTACCCAAGTTCCCTGAAATCAGTCGCGATGACTACAGTTGGTGTCACAAATACTTAGAGGGTCTTTTTCGGCATGAATTCAACTTTACGTTTCAATACACAAAATCAGGCTAACGGCCGTCAAGTTGGCCCCCCTGTCAGTTATCGCCGTTATGTCGCTCCTGTCGCTCCCGTCGCTTAGGTGTCAATTAGGCTTGCAGCGTTGGCGCCTGCATCCATTACACGTCTTCTTCTTCCCCGGAGCGGTAATCTGTGGGGCGTCGCAGCCATGGCGTGGAGCTTCGACGTGGACGAAGCTGCTCGGCCCAGCTCTCCTCCCTGTAGGCTTGCAACATTGGCGCCTGCATCAATTACGCGTCTTCTTCCCCAGAGTGGCAATCTATGGTCGTGGCCATGGCGCAGAGCTAGGACGTGACGAAGCTGCTCGGCTCCGCTCTCCTCCCCATCCTGAGTCGGAGCTCGCCCTCACCGTGGACGCACCCATGGCACGGTGCGGGGACGAGAATTGGTTCCCGGTGAGATCTATCACCGTGTCGACCATGCTCGGTTCTGTTTTCCTCCTCTAGAATCCGAGCTCGCCATCGTCGTGGTTGCACCCGCACCAATTCTGCCACCTCTGCCGAGGTCTCTGTGGTAGCTAGTTCTGCCATGTTGGGCCTGTAAGGATTTTATTGTGTATGTATGAAGAATAATTGTAACAAAGGCCTGAAAATCTTGGTGCGTTATCGCATATCGGAAGTATATGACGATTGCATTGAGTTCACCGACCCCTGCGCTGAATTTTGTGCTAAAAATAGAATTTTCCTTGATGATCTGCTCGTCATCTAGGGCAAGGTGATGAGGAACTATATCAAGCTAATTATTGAGGTGGTCACCGGTCCGGCGGAGGAAACAGGAGGATGCGGAAGACGACAACGACGAGCAGCACGAGGAGGACGAAGACGAGAGTGTTGGCTCTGTAATGTCGGTTGTAGCTCAGAACTTTTGAAAAAATCATCAGAATTTAAATTTCAAGAATACATGCTCAGAAACTTTTGTGTTGTTGTATGTTAAACTAGCAAATCACTTTTGTTCAAATCTCTTGGGTTGTACCAACTTCATTGTGTTTAATTATGAAAGACAAAATGTAAATGATTTCTCTCAATTTCTCGCATAGAAAAATGCACAGCTAATTCCATATTCTCGTAGGAACTGGCCCCACTTGTTGAACCGGCGGCACTGCCACGATCTCCACGTAACCATGGTGAGTTCTCGAACCGAAAGTTGCAGTTGCCACGTTTCTTCTGCAGTCATTCCTCTTCCTCAGTCATTCCTCTGCAGTTTTTCCTGGGCGCTTCTTCTTCCCCTGTTCTGGAACCGTCAGTACATCTTCTTCTTCCTCTCATAGGTAGTTCCTTGCAGGCATTTCCTTTCACGCATTTCCTAGTAGGCATGGACGATGGGAAACGCACAACGGAGACCCACTTGGTCCCTGCCCATGGCACCACTACTTTGACAATGGCGTAAACAAATGATGAAGCGACTGTGGAGACAACTCTTGCCAGGTTTGAGAAATTGCTTGAGAAAGAGAAGCACAAGTTTGTGGGGCTAGACTTGGAGTACACCCATGCAAATAAGCGAAAAAATCCTCCACAAGAGACCGCTGTCGTGCAAATCGCCATACATGAGGAGGTCCTCGTTTACCACTTCTGTAGGTATGTGAAATTTAAATTTGAGATCACCACTTTTGCATCCCTTGTTCCCTTACATCCCTAGAACCATCTAAGTGCAGGAGTAAACCAAGTGAGATGCATTGTCTGGCTCTGGTCGAGTTCTTGTGTAGAAAAGGGATAACTTTCACTAGCGTGGATATCCCAAATGACACAATTATGCTTTCTCGTGTGTTGATAAAAATCCCAGATGGGCACCACATCGACATCCAAAATCTGTACAAGATCAAACCATACCCAGTGAAGGATGGCATGAGTGATCTGGCAGCGGAAATCATCGATAAATCCTATGAAAAACTGAAGAAATTGAAGTGACTCGATCACGACTACTGGGAGTGGAAGCCGGTGAGCCAGGTGTGCCTCGAGTATGCAGCCAGAGACGCCTACATGGCCTACGAGTTGTACAGTAAGCTCATTACCATGAAAGATGTGATGGTTAGGGCGGGGTTTTTTGCGAGAGAGCTATGCCCTGGTTGCAAGCTAGCCTAGGAGAAGAAGCGCGAGGAGGACAGAAAGCGGTTTCAGGACGAGCATGGATCTTGGGACGGTGGCAACATCAAGCGGTTGAAGGGGGAGCAAGTCAAGGACGACAACAAGTGGTGGTGATACATTATGTGTTTGAACTAGATTTTAGTTTCTAGTTTATTATGTGTTTGATACATTTAGTTACTTCAATATAAAATTTCGACCAATTTAACTTGTTGATGTATTTCTTGACAATTATAATATAATCGAGCACCAGAAATATTTTGTAGTGTGCATGAGCATGATCAGTAAATATAATTGAACACTAGAAAATTGAAGGCACTCCATATAAAGGAGTAGATTAATATAGAAGGTTCACCAGAGATACCACGGATATATTTTCTTACATGCCACACACAGGTAATAATTAACTAGAACAAAATAAAAGCAGAGGCTACAGCAGGAGGCCGGGACACGGAGACGCCTAGCAGGGCAGGGGTTTATCAGCAGGAGGCGGCGACAGCCTAGTCGATGGGATACAGGCCAGTCCTGACATACTCCCGGAGGAATTTGCCATCGGTTGCATGCCGCACCAAGGTAATCTGCCTATGGCTTCTGCCTCCGCCTCTGCCAACGCCCTCCGCGTGCTGGATCATGCTGTTGAGGTCCACATTGATTGCTCTGCCACAGAATGGGCAAAATAGTCTCCCCTACGGTGGAAATGGATTAGCCCACACCGTAACCGCCTCAGCATGTAGCGGCTCTTGTTGTCCCTAGATACCTTGCTATCGTCCACTTCATCATCATCCTCCTGTTTATTTTTAAGAACATAACTTAGAACTCATACATATGATTGAATTGTATTACAACTCAAGAATTGACAACATGTATATGTAAGACAATATATTCGTGTATATCAAAGATAAAGCATCTCAGCAATAGTTTGATCGATTCATATATCATTTCATCTCAACACAATGACAAATAATTGCATCAGAGTGAATGTAGGATAAAGATTGCGGCCTCATAAGTTTCTTCAGGGATGGAGTAGGTGAACCAAGTAACAATTGCACAACCTATAATGTTGTTTTACATCGCCCCAGGTTCACTAACTCATCCCTGAAAAAATCTGACACCAACGTGTCTACCTCTCTTTTGGGAAAAATTTGAATCATTGGCCACAATAAGAAATTGAAATGTAATCGTACAAAACATTATTCAGGGATATACAAAGTCAGGTACAAAAACAAGCCTAAATATTGTAATTATAAATAAAAAACCAAACAATTAATCTTCAGGTACATGTTAAAAATACTTATGATCAAAACCCTTCATATACATATGCATCATACCAATCATTAAAAGATCAGAAACAATTCAAGGATCATATATGTTGTTCCATATGAGAATAAATCAAGGATATACATAGTTCTATTAATGTACAATAAAGATTGAAACCTCATAAGTTTCTACAGAGATGGCGTAAGTGAACCAAGTAACAATTGCACAACTTATATTGATCTTGTACATGGCCCCAGTCTCGCTCACTCATCCCTGAAAAAATCTGACACCAATGTGTCTGCCTCTCTTTGGTGCAAATTTGAATCATTGGCCACAGTAAGAAATTGAAATGTAATCGTACAAAACAATATTCGGGGATATACATATGTATCATACAACGCATTCATAGATTAGAAACAATACAAAGATTATATATTTAGGTTTCATATGAGAGAAAAATTAGAGCCTCATTTTTTAGCGATGGAGTCAGAGAACCAAAATAATAACAGCACAACCTATATTTTTTATGTGCATTGCTGCCTAAGGTTCACTAACCATCCCTAAGAAAACGACACCATCAGATGCCCTTGCACTATTTTGGGACAAAATTGAATCATTGGGCGCAGTAAGGAATAGAAATGTAATGTTCTAGCAACGTTATATCTACTCGAGGGGGGCCCTTGACTCATGAAAGTTACGAGCAGTAGGGCCCAGTTGGAAGTGAGATTGAGAGCGCTACGTAAAAATGGGATATGTCTTATTAAAATCAAGTGGCAATAAATTGCAACATCCCATCGACAACCGTGCACTCGATGACCCCTTTCCCTGTGCATGTGTTGTAGTAGCAGTAGTAGGCTTTTCAGACTTGATTAAACTTGACATGACTGCTCGACGACTTTTTCCAAGGACGACATCGTGTTCCTTCCTGTAGAAGTCTCGCTGAGGGAGACGTCTGTGCTGTCTTACGCTGTACTGTGATGGGCACGATGTGTGCAACGATCATCGTTGGATCGCACAAAATCAACGGTTGGTGCGCACGATCCGCGTGACAACCGTGACAACTAATCAGGGAGTAGTAGACAGGGTGAGCACATGTTTGGGCTTCTACGAAAGATAGAGAGAGGGGGGCAAAACTAAGTAGTAACACATAAAACAAAGGGCAAAACTGAGTAGTATAAAAATGGAAAGTGTCTTGTACAATGAAATACATCAAATTATGCCAAGATAGATCCACTAGAGTTCATTGGATGTGTGTTCTTCTCATAAACTACACATGGATCCACCAGTGTCATTACATGTCTGTTCTTTTCATGAACCACACCCAGTGTCATTGCATGTGTGTTCCTATAGACATACCACATGAGGATCGACCGGTGTTACTGCATGTCTGTTCTTTTCATGAACCACATAAGGATCCACCAGTGTCATTGGATGTGTGTTCTTTTCATGAACCACACCCAGTGTCATTGCATGTCTGTTCCTCTAAACAAACCACATAAGGATCCACCAGTGTCATTGAACCACATATGGAACCACTAGTGTCAGTGCATGTTTGTTCTTCTCACAAACCACATAAGGATCCACCAGTGTCATTGCATGTCTGTTCTTTTCATGAACCACACCCAGTGTCATTGCATGTGTGTTCCTCTAGACAAACCACATAAGGATCCACCAGTGTCATTGGATGTGGGTTCTTTTCATGAGCCACACCCAGTGTGATTGCATGTCTTTTCTTCTAAACAAACCACACATGGATACACCAGTGTCATTGCATGTTTGTTCTTTTCATGAACCACACCCAGTGTCATTGCATGTGTGTTCTTCTAAACAAACCACTTAAGTCATTGCATGTTTGTTCTTTTCATGAACCACACCCGGTGTCATTGCATGTGTGTTCCTCTAGACAAACCACATAAGGATCCACCGGTGTTACTACATGTCTGTTCTTTTCATGAACCACATAAAGATCCACCAGTGTCATTGGATGTGTGTTCTTCTCATGAACCACACCTAGTGTCATTGCATGTCTGTTCCTCTAAAAAAACCACATATGGATCCACCAGTGTCATTGCATGTCTGTTCTTTTCGTGAACCACACCCAGTGTCATTGCATGTGTCTTCTTCTAAACAAACCACATAAGTCATTGCATGTCTGTTCTTTTCATGAACCACACCCAGTGTCATTGCATGTGTGTTCCTCTAGACAAACCACATAAGGATCCACCAGTGTCATTGGATGTGTGTTCTTTTCATGAACCACACCCAGTGTGATTGCATGTATGTTCTTCTAAACACACCACACATGGATCCACCAGTGTCATTGCATGGGTGGCCGTTAGACCGAGTCTTCTAGAAGGCACGCCCTAACATAGTTGTTCTGCTTGACGATTGTTACATACCGTTCGATCGGGGCGCTTGGATGATTTGGATGGTCTTCATGAGAGCGATCCACGAGTAGGCTGTTCTGCGGCATGATTGGCCACGCTTTCTCTGGACAAACTGGCAACACCGGGCGCTCCCCTGTTGCGAGTGTCACGTCTCACGAGTTCAGTGGGACACATCCCAGTGTCACATCCCCATTACTTCTCTTCCTCCCCGTACTTCTCTTCCTTCCCCTCGAAGCCACTTTCCCCACTTCACTCCCATCCAGCCGTAGCCGCAAGCCGACGACGCCTCCATCCCAATCCCCTCTCCGGCAGCCACCCCCTCCCCTCTCGCCATGGGTTCAAGGGGAGACGACGAGGAAACGCGTCGTGACGACAGGGACGGTGATTTCGATGTGAGTCGTCTCATCTCTATTTCTATCATTTGTGGCTAGTTATCTATTTTTTGAGCTAGATCTAATCTGTTTACTGTAGCATCCCAATTGTCTAACAATGGTAATGCTACTTGGTCTAGTAATATAATGGCTACTTCCTACATATATTTGTTGCATCATAATTATATCATGCTCATGTCATCATGCCACCTTGCATTTGAGCATCATATAAAACCTTTTCCATTTGGTTCTTCTCTCATATGCATTATTAATTGTATTTGGCTCTTGTTAAATTGTATTTGAATCTTGATAAATGCTCGATGCCCAAGTTGAGTTGGGGCATATCTTTTAATCCACTCCACCACCTTTCTTTGTCACCACCTTATAATTCCACCATCCTTAATTACCCATGAGCTATCATTTTCTTTTGCCATTTAATCTAGCTCGTGTGGGTAGGGATGGACCCAATTCTATTTTCTTTTGCTTGGCCTTTATTCCATAATTTGGTAATGCATGGGAATCATGCCTTGTTAATTATTTTGTTTTCACAAGATTAAAACTTGCCATTTAATGCCTTTGCATGGGCCATGCAACCATCACCATTTCTTTTCTTTTGGTTTGTCTTTGGTTTTGAGTGGATCCTTCTACTTGTGAGGCTTTTCTCTTCCTCTCACCATCTCCACCTCATCACCCTCACCATGCCATGCATGATCATGTGAGCTACCATCCATACCCTTTTTCTCCTATACACTTGCTCATGCCATGATCATGCCACCTTAAAGGAAACCCTACACCATGTCCTCCCCATCTCCTACTTACCCCTAAACCCTAGTTGCAACCATCACCCTACCTTAACCATGTTAATCTACCACCTTAGATTATCCTAAAACCTCTACTCTCTCTCTCTCTCTCTCTCTCTCTCTCTCTCTCTCTCTCTCTCTCTCTCTCTCTCTTTCTCTCTACCTAGCCGAGCTCTCTCTCTCTAACCCGGGGCATCACCCCTGACCTACCCCACCATGCCGACCCTACCTACTCTACCACCCCATCTACCCCAACTCTAACTAAAAACCCTAACCCGAACCACCCTCTCTACACCCTAGCCGAAGCTACACCCGAGCTTCCCTCTCCTCTCTCTTTCTCGCTCACTGCCACGCTGGCCCCACATCTCGAGCCTGGCCTCCCCCTCTCTGCAGGCTCACCTGCCATGCCCCTACCTGGCCAAGCCGAGCCCCAGCTCGATCACGTGAGGAGGAGGAGGAAAAGGTGGCCGAAGCCACCTTTATCTCTACCCCGCTCCCGCACGTCACCCCATCCCCCTCCCCTATCTACTCCCTCGCCTCACGCGCCCTAGCAGCGCCAGATCCACCCCGGAGCCCTCCCTCTACCCTCTTCTTCTCCACCGAAGCCATCTCCCCTCTCGCCGGTCACCGCCAGTACCACCGCCGTCTCCTAGTTTCAACCGGCGAGCGCGATGTGGAGGTGGTCGAGGAGACCGAGGAGGTTCTCCTGCTTCACCCTGTACACGCCAGCGAGGAGGAGAAGGCCAGAACACGCCGCACCCCGACGCGACCACCGAAACCCTAGCGCCGCCGTTCGTCTGCAACCTCGCCGATCAACAGCTCCCCGCCTCGATCCGACCCCTCCGACCAACCCTCGGTGAGATACTGTCACTCCCAGACATCCTCACCGTTGCCACTGTGCCCTGGTCGTGCCAATCGTTTAGTCGAACGCTCTCTGCGCGCCGGTGTTCGCGTTCGTCTGCACACCTCTGCGTCGCGTGCCGCTCTTCTAGCCGCGCTCCCCCGTCCTGTCAGCAACCCCCACCTGCCACAGTGGCTGCCGCCTCCGTGCGCGAGCCCCAGGTCCCCGGTTCGATCCCCCGCGCCTCACCGTCACTGCCGCGCACGGATCTGACCCTCGGATCGTGGGGAAGATCCACAGTGCCGCTGCGCGCTTTGCTTCCCCCCCCCCCCCAAACTTTTTACCGCTTAACCCGCGGTACTCGCGAGCCCACCTACCAGCCGCTGTGTACATTTTACAAAAAGGGACTCCAGTTTTCGTAACCTCAACCCGCGCTCCAGCACGCTCCACACCTGTCAGCCTCTGCGGGTTCACCCACTGGCACATGGGCCCTAGCCCGCTGGCCCACCTGTCACTCACAGTGGCTGGGTAGTCCCAGAGTGAGAAAAGCCCGCGGCTATGCAACGTTATCCGCTGGGCCCAGTTTGCGCCGGCCCCATCCGTCTGTGACTTGGGCTAAGTTCTGGGTGGGTGTAAAAAGTCCTGGAGATTTTCTGTTTTTATAAAACAATTTCCAGAAATGTTTTAATATGATTTAACTTCTGTTTTTAATAACTTTTAATTGCTAATTCCAAATAATACAAATGATATATGTTTTTGAATCAGAAAAATGTGAGGATTTCAAATATGACATTCAAATTATTGTTTGAGCACTTTAAAATTTCGAGATGTTTTAAATTACAATAAAATGCCCTTTTCTTAATAAATTAATAACTTTAAATCTATAACTCCAAATTTGACAAATAATATGTCTAAATCGATCAGCGCGACGAGCCCGTTCCATGTATGCATTCCTTGTTCTGAATTGAAGCATGCATCATGTCATTATTACAAATCAGAACTGTTTATGGCAATAAAATTGGACTAAATAAATAATAAAATGCTTTATTCTTATACCCCACACCTCACGATGCCATGCTACTTTAATGCCATGTAAACTGTGCACCAGTCATCATGGCATGCTTATTTGCTTGTCGCATTTTAATTCATATGCTTGTGCACTTTATTTATGTTGGCCCTTGTTTGTTTGGTTCTTCTTCGAATAGATGCCCAACAGGAGAATTATCAGGAATCATAGGAGTTCTACCCAGATCCATCTCTCGCTTCAACTGAGCTGCCAGTCAAGCACTACCACATGCTTGCATACATATAGTACCTATTGCCTCTATCTTATTCTTGCATCATTGAGTCGCGATTGCATTAATTTGAATCCCAAGTACTGCATAGCCTTTACTTTTAAACCCCACCGAAGCTTGTTCCTCCATCCCATGAGCCATTACTATAGGAGTTGTTTGAGCCATGCGTGTCGTAGAAAAGCATGTGTAGGGTATGTGAGTGTCTGATGGATAACGAGGTACCTAAACAACTTAACTTGAGTAGTAATGGAATAACTAATGAAAGAGGCACCGGTGAGCAATATCTGCTATTTGGTTTTTCATGCTCACTTGTGTGCCGTAAGACCCCGAGTACTTGATTCCTGTTCCTTGACTATTCGCACTATCCACATCCGGGAGGCCTTATGGACCCTCCTGAGCTAGAGCTTGATTCATTTCTATTTCTTGGGGCCACAATTAGTTTGGGGTTTTGTTACTATCCTGTAATTATGCCATGTTTACCGTTTATTTACGATTGTGCGTGGAGCACCTGTACTGTTTTGGATCATAACACGTTTTCGCTGTATCGACAAGCCCAGTCACATTTTCGGGTTCCCAGTCGTTTACCGCCGTCCACACAAACCTTGAGTCCGTCTCAGAGTCAGCTAGCTTCGTTGCTGGTAGCTTAATGGGGTGGCCCCTGAAATATTTCTGAATCCTGTGATTGCTTTGTCGTGAATACCTCGTTGGGTTTTGAGTTGGTTTTTCCGAGGTTGATCGAGTGTGTGTTGCTATTCGTGCACCCCTGCAGGGTAAATCTTTCTGAAAGCCGTGTCCGCGGTTATGGACGACTTGGAGCACAATTTCTCGATCATAGACAAGTATAACTAAAGTACCGCTTTTACTTTGACTAAGTACTTGACTAGTAAATAGTGTAATACTCATGGAATGGTTAATAAAACTGCCAACGGATGGGGGTTGTTCGTCCGCTTCCTCGTTGGTAAGCGAGGAGGAGGATGGATCTGATAATTATACTATTATCACTGTTGTTCTTATTTAACGGACATCCGTCTATCATTGGTTAGGCGAATGGTTAGCGAGTATCTATAGACTTGTTAGTTATTGTCTTTTGCTGCAATTGCGTCACCCCAGGTTGTGTCCCCTTTAGTGGCATAAAGACTTGCTAAGTACCCCTAGGGTCTCACACGATAAATTGTTTGATTCAGATGCACATGTGTATTCGCAAGAAGGATACAGGGTGGAGGAGACAGATGATGTTGGCAACGATCACTTGGTGTAGAGATTACGGGAACAGGGATCCGTGAGATCTGTGGGCGGGATGTGTTTATTTATGTGGAATTTTATGCCTATTTGCTTCTTATCTATACTCGGATCTTGTCTTCCGCTTCCGCCTGATACTCTGATGTTTGATGTATGAGGAGCTATCCTAAACTATTATCTCTATGTAGGATATTTGAATCTTGCCGTATGGCGTTGCAATAATTTCTATTTCTTTTAGATGGAATGGTTCTGAGGACTGTTGTATGTGGCCTTCATACATACTCATTTATGTATGTAGTTGATCCCTTCGCCTGCCGATTACGCCGCTCGTTCTTGTCCCGATGATCTGAAAGTGGTTAGGACGGCCGAAAGGTCTACCGTGAGTGGCCCCAGGCCCCACCGTACTATTTTAACCACTTTCGTTCATCCAGGCATGTAACTAAGAGTGTAATTCACCGAGGTAGTTACAATTGGTATCAGAGCCATCCCACCCTTCAGGGTCTCAGCCAAAATGGTCGTTGTCAGTCTAGCAAATATTTTTGGTAGTTATGTATACTAGGGAAAAACAAAAACGTGAGAGTAGGACTGCTTCCATTTTTCTTCTTACCCACCCACCCACCCTTTTTCTAGTAAGGGAGTGTAACATTTTCCATCCTCTTCTAAAATTCGAACTAGGATTCACATGTGCTGGGTTCCGTAGTACCATAGGTTGTGTGTGTGTGTGTGTGTGAATTCCTTGTCTATCTGTTGCATCCAAATGTTATCACTATCTGCCTTTTGGTTATCAACTGTTGGTACATTCCATACCGACAGGCCTTTGTAAACCGACGCGATCTATCTGATTCGTTGTATACCGATGCGATCTATCTTACTCTTTGTTATCCGACGTTATCTTGTTGGGGTGTTCTTTTTCGTAGTTACCAATCTTTAGGTTCATCTTAAGAAGAAGGTGTTGGGATATGTGTTTTACTTATTCATGTGCGGAGTAATGATTTGAGTGCGGGATGGAGTCGCGACCATACCACTACTTTTATCATTCGCTCTTGTATATTGAATTGGTAGAGTTACTAATCTTGATTCGTTAAGTAGTTTTGCGCATATAGTGGTATTTTAATGCCGAAATTTGCGGAATTTTTTTCTTTGTTAGTTGTGTACCACACTCCGTGTTCAGTCGTGTGCCTTATGCTTAATATCTTCTAGGTGCCTTGAACTTTCTTGATATTTTAATATCATCTCAGTGAATTGTATCCTTTTATCTTGGTTAATTCCATTTGGTACTATTTTGGATTATTATTATTCTCCATCATAGTACTGACTTGTGTTTTATATCAATCACATGATGGCACCACCACACCGTTCTGAGGAGGACATACCACCTGAACTGGGGGCTGCTTTGGCAAGTATTGCAAATGCTTTGGGCACTATGCAGTAGAACCAGCAGCGCTTCGAAGAAAGCATGAGGAGGAATGAGTTTGTTCTGCTACCTCCACCTCCCAAGTGTGGAGACATCAAGAGTTTTCTAAAGTTCAACCCACGCCAATTTGAGGTGTCTGATCAGCCACTTGATGCAGATGATTGGCTGCGTGAAGTGTCAAGGTTGCTGATGACTGCGGATGATCCCGAGCAAGAATGGGTCAAATGTGCCACTCACCTTCTGAAGGGAGATGCAGCTCTGTGGTGGGAAAATTACCTCAAGGCAGACCTCTCTGGTTTTCAGCCTACTTGGGAGCAATTCACTGCTGCTTTCAAAGAGCAATATCTGTCAGAAATTTTCATGGAAAGGATGAAGGAAGTGTTTCTCAACCTCAAGCAGGGCACTGACAATGTCAATACCTACATCAGAAACTTCATGAACCTTTCTCGTTATGGTGGCGATGAGATCTCTGATGACAAGAAGAAGCAAAAGAGGTTTAGGCAAGGGCTCAATGCATCAATTAAGTATGCAATCACTCATGCAAGGCCGACATCTTTTTTGGAACTCCAACATACAGCTCTGCAGGAAGAAGCAAGTAGGCAAGTGTTTGAGGAGTCAAAGAAACACAGCCGTGATGCAGCAAGCTCTTCTGCTATGACAACTCCTTCTAAGCGTCGTGTCTGGGTTCCTAACACCCCACCGTCGCTCCCGGCTCCACCAAGACCGTCAAGCTACACGGCAAGGCCACCAAACTCCTTCACTGCGGCTCCTAGGGGCTACAACCACAACTACCCTGGAGCGCCTGGCGGAGTCCCTGGCTACGTTGCTCCACGTCCACCTGGTGCTTGCTATACTTGTGGAAACACTGGGCATCAACACTGGAATTGTCCAATGAACAACAAAGCTCTTCTGCCACCACCTCCAAGACCTGCGGCAAGTTCTCCTATGATTCGTGCACCTCCACCTCAGGCTCTCAACATCAACACTAAGCCTGGGTCTACGGTTGCTCGTGCCAACTGTGTCAACGTCGCTCAAGCTGAGCATGCTACTGGAGTTGTGATGGGTATGCTTCCTGTTAACTCAGTCCCTGCACGAGTGTTGTTTGATTCTGGTGCTTCGCATTCTTTTGTTTCTCACAAGTTTGTGCATGAACATGATCTGGCTATGGTTCCTTTATTGCATCGTCTTGTGGTAGAATCTCCTGGGTCAAACATGAGGGCTGCTCATATCAGCCATGGCAATCAAATTGAGATTGGTGGCTCTTCGTTTCCGGCTTCCTTAATTATTCTGGGCAATTCTGATATTGATGTTATCTTGGGCATGGATTGGTTAACAGCAAATGCAGCTGTGATTGATTGCGCTGAACGTTCGGTTTCTCTGAAAATTCCTGAAGGCCATATAGTCTATTCTCCAAGTCTGACTCCTGCAATTCAGCTTTACTCTTTGGCGACTCTGAATGATGATGCTATGGAAGGTATTCAGAGTGTTCTAGTGGTCTATGAGTTTCCAGATGTCTTTCCTGAAGAGTTGCCAGGTATGCCTCCGGATCGTGAGGTTGAGTTTGTGATTGAACTTGAACCTGGTACCGCTCCTATCTCCAAGCGGCCTTATAAAATGGGTCCTGCTAAGTTGGCTGAACTCAAACGTCAGCTGGATGAACAAGAGAAGTTGGGTTTCATTCAGCACAGTACTTCTTCTTGGGGTAGCCCAACCATCTTTGTGAAGAAACGAGACAAGACTGATAGACTTTGTGTTGAGTATCAGGCACTCAATGCTAAAACCATCAAGAATAAATATCGCCTTCCACGGATTAATGATCTCTTCGATCAGCTAGCTGGAGCTGTGGTATTCTCTAAACTTGATTTGAGAAGTGGTTATTATCAAATCAAGATTCGCAAGGAAGATGTTCCCAAAATAGCTTTCACCACTCGCTATGGTTTGTACGAGTACACGGTCATGTCCTTCGGTCTCACCAATGCACCTGCCACCTTCTCGAGGATTATGAACTCGGTTTTCATGGAGTATCTTGATAAGTTCGTTGTGGTCTATCTGGATGACATTCTAGTCTATTCTAAGTCAAAGGAAGAACATGAAGAACACCTTCGGTCTGTCCTAAACAAGCTTCGTGAGAACCGCCTGTATGCAAAGTTCACCAAGTGTGAGTTTTGGCTGCCTCAAGTCACCTACCTTGGTCACGTCATCTCTGCCAAGGGCATTGCCGTCAACCCAGAAACTATTAAGACAATTATGGACTGGCTTCCACCCATAAATGTCAAAGAAGTCCGGAGTTTCCTTGGGTTGGCCAGTTACTGCCATCGCTTCGTTCAAAACTTCTCGAAGATTGCGAAGCCTCTTACCGATCTCCTCAAGAAAGGAAAGAAATACCTTTGGACTCCTGCATGTCAAGCAAGCTTTGAAACACTCAAAGAGAAGCTCACTTCCACACCAGTCTTGGTTCCTCCGGATACATCAAAGCCTTTCCAGATATTCTGTGATGCCTCATTGCAAGGATTGGGTGCGGTCCTTATGCAAGAAAAGCAAGTTGTTGCTTATGCCTCTCGACAGTTGAAGACGCATGAGATCAATTATCCTACACATGACCTCGAACTCGCAGCAGTTGTCTTTGCTTTGAAAGTATGGAGGCATTACTTGCTTGGCAACCGTTGTGAGATATTTTCTGATCACAAGAGTCTGAAGTATATCTTCACACAGCCTGATCTCAACCTTCGTTAGAGGAGGTGGATTGAAACAATCAATGATTTCGATTTGACCATCAACTACACTCCGAGCAAAGCTAATGTCATGGCCGATGCTCTCAGCCGAAAAGCTTATGTCAACAATCTCATGGTGGAAGAACAACAACCTCTCTTGTGCGAGGAATTCTGCAAGCTCAACCTTGAAATTGTGGATCAAGGGCATCTTCTGAACCTTCTGGCAACACCTCTCTTGGAAGAAAAGGTCCGCTCCATTCAACTTGGTGATCCTTACACTAAAAAGATCATCTCCAACATTTAGCTTCCGAAGTATGAGTCTTTCCATGTTGATGACCAAGGCACTCTTTTCATTGAACACCGGATGTTTGTTCCGAACTACCCAGGCTTAAGAGAGCAAGTTCTCAAGGAGGCGCATGATTCTGTTCTTTCTATCCACCCTGGCAGCACTAAGATGTACATGGACTTGAAAACACAATATTGGTGGCCTGGGTTGAAACGATATTGTGCCAAGTATGTCTCGGAGTGTGATGTCTGCCGTAGAGTTAAAGCTGTCCATCAGAAACCTTCCGGTCTTCTACAGCCGTTGAAGCCTCCTGAATGGAAATGGAATGGAATGGAAATGGGAGCCCCAGATCGAGCATGTGAGGAGGAGGAAGAAAAGGTGGCCGAAGCCACCTTTATCTCTATCCCGCTCCTGCACGTCACCCCATCCCCCTCCCCTATCTACTCCCTCGCCTCACGCGCCCTAGCAGCGCCAGATCCACCCCGGAGCCCTGCCTCTCCCCTCTTCTTCTCCACCGAAGCCATCTCCCCTCTCGCCCGTAACCGCCAGTACCACCGCCGTCTCCTCGTTCCAACCGGCGAGCGTGACGTGGAGGTGGTCTAGGAGACCAAGGAGGTTCCCCTGCTTCACCCTGTATGCGCCAGCGAGGAGGAGAAGGCCAGAACACGCCGCACCCCGACATGACCACTGAAACCCTAGCGTCACCGTTCGTCTGCAACCTCGCCGATCAATAGCTCCCCGCCTCGATCCGACCCCTCCGACCAACCCTCGGTGAGCTACCGTCACTCCCAGACATCCTCGCCGTCGCCACTGTGCCCTGGTCGCGCCGATCGTTTAGTCAAACGCTCTCTGCGCGTCGGTGTTCGCGTTCGTCTGCACACCTCTGCGTCGCGTACGGCTCTTCTAGCCACGCTCCCCCGTCCTGTCAGCAACCCCCACCTGCCACAGTGGCTGCCGCCTCCGCGCGCGAGCCCCAGGTCCCCAGTTTGATCCCCCGCGCCTTACCGTCACTGCCGCGCATGGATCTGACCCTCAGATCGTGGGGAAGATCCACAGTGCCGCTGCGCGCTTTGCTTTTCCCCCCCAAACTTTTTACCGCTTAACCCGCGGTACTCGCGAGCCCACCCGCCAGCCGTTGTGTACATTTTACAAAAAGGGACTCCAGTTTTCGTAACCTCCACCCGCGCTCCAGCACGCCCCCCACTTGTCAGCCTCTGCGGGTTCACCCACTGGCACATGGGCCCTAGCCCGCTGGCCCACCTGTCACTCACAGTGGCTGGGTAGTCCCAGAGTGAGAAAAGCTCGTGGCTGTGCAACATTATCCGCTGGGCCCAGTTTGCGCCGGCCCCATCCGTCTGTGACTTGGGCTAAGTTCTGGGTGGGTGTAAAAAGTCCTGGAGATTTTCTGTTTTAATAAAACAATTTCCAGAAATGTTTTAATATGATTTAACTTCTGTTTTTAATAACTTTTAATTGCTAATTCCAAATAATACAAATGATATATGTTTTTGAATCAGAAAAATGTGAGGATTTCAAATATGCCATTGAAATTATTTCTTGAGCACTTTAAAATTTCGAGATGTTTTAAATTACAATAAAATGCCCTTTTCTTAATAAATTAATAACTTTAAATCTATAACTCCAAATTTGACAAATAATATGTCGAAATCGATCAGCGCGACGAGCCCGTTCCATCTATGCATTCCTTGCTCTGAATTGAAGCATGCATCATGTCATTATTACAAATCAGAACTGTTTATGGCAATACAATTGGACTAAATAAATAATAAAATGCTTTATTCTTGTACCCCACACCTCACCATGCCATGCTACTTTAATGCCATGTAGATTGTGCACCATTCATCATGGCATGCTTGTTTGCTTGTCCCATTTTAATTCATATGCTTGTGCACTTTATTTATGTTGGCCCTTGTTTGTTTGGTTCTTCTTCGAATAGACGCCCAGCAGGAGAATTATCAGGAATCACAGGAGTTCTACCCAGATCCATCTCTCGCTTCAACTGAGCTGCCAGACAAGCAGTACCACATGCTTGCATACATATAGTACCTATTGCCTCTATCTTATTCTTAGATCATTGAGTCACGATTGCATTAATTTGAATCCCAAGTACGGCTGAGGGTCGTCGTCGACGACGAACAGGTCATCGTCGAGTTCGAACCCTAGCGGCTCGGTGGGGGTCTGGCTGGGACGTACCAGGGCTCCAGTGATGAGGGCGAGGCGGGCAAACAAACTGGGAGACGACGGCGAGCTCAGGGACGGTCGAGGTAGCTCCGGGGGAGGTCGCAATCAGCTGCGCCCTTCTCCTCTAGAGGCGGCAGCTCCGGCTCCAATTCCGGAGAGCTGCTGCTCCCCTTGCTCCGGCTAATGTTGTGGGATGGTCAGTGAGATGTGGGGAGTGAGTGGGTGTGGAGAAAAGAGGCTGGGGAGGCCGGTTTATATAGGCCCGACGGTGATACCGAAGGGTATGGCCAGGCGACTCTAGCGACACGGCTACGGTTGCGTAGCGGCATGGCTGCAGGTGGCGATCGACATGCGATGTGCTAGGAAGTGAATGCGGGCGTAGGGGCGGTGGTATGCGGTCTAGGCGAGGTGGCGCTCTGAGCGGCATAGGCGGCGGTGTCCACGGCGAGCGGTGGCTGTGAGGCGTTGGCTGGCCAGCGGGGGTGTCTGGGTGTTCCCTAGGTCGTGGCGGAGCGGTGGGTGCGGGCTGCGGCCAAGGGGCGGTCTGTGCACGCGGGGACAGAGCGTGCTCCGCGGGCGGCGTCGGCATGGTCGACCAGCTCCGGGCACGGCAGTTTCTGGCCGTTCCTGTCTCTGGCTCTGGCCAGGGGCTGGTTGGACGGTGGCAGTGGACCACTAGCGACATGCTAGACATGGCGAGAGAGGCTGGAGATGTCTGCTGCTGCGAGTGCACGGTCGGCCGGCGAGGAGTGGCTCGGCATGGCAATGCAGTTCAGCTAGGAGGTAGGGGATGTGCTGGTGTGGGTCTGGTTGGGCTTGAGGGAGACAAAGATGATCAAAGCACTTCAATTTGCTAGACAAAAATCAACCCAAAACAGTAATAGTTAGGCCAGAAAAAAATTGAATTTTGAGTTCAAATTTTTTGAGTGATCTCCACTGGTGCTAGGTAGTCTCTGGTTACAAGGGTTTTGGAAGTGGAGCTCAAATAGGTGGTTTTTGAAATAGGGGTGATCTATGCTTATGCATTGGATTACATTTTCAAATGCCATCTAAAATAAGTAAAAGAATGTTTTTAGCAGATCAAAAGGTGGGCCTTGGTACCTCATTATGTGTACTAGCAAGGGGTTCAAAGATCATGAATTGTTTCTGTTAAGAAATGAGTGCTAGTAACACTCAAAGTAGTGTAGTGGATTAAAATGGCCAAAATGACCATTCCTCCTTTTTAATTATTTTTGATTTGATTTTCTTTAGTAAAAGTTTGGGAATGATGTAGATGATGTTAAATCACCTAAGCAACATTTTACAACCAAAGAGTCACATAACCATGGCAATTCAAATCAATTCCTAATTTAAATGCACATACACATGAATGCATTTATTTTAATTTGGAAAAGTTTTTGTTAACCCCAAATTTGATGATTTAGATCTTGATAAGCTTGGATTGAAGTTTTGGGATGTTACAAACCTTCCCCCCTAAACAAAATCTCGTCCCGAGATTTACAAGAAAACTAGGAACTAGATAGATCTGGGAATTCTGTCCTGATGTAATCTTCGCGCTCCCAAGTGGCTTCCTCCTCGGTATGGTTGCTCCACTAAATCTTGAGAAACTTGATACTCTTGGTCCTGATGGTTCGGTAGGTTTCTTCTAAGATACGGATGGGTACTTCTCTATAGGTTAGGTCCTTATTGATTTCCACAGCTCCGTGATCGATGTTCTTGAAAACTTCAGTCTTCTCGGGCACTTCCAAACATTTGCGAAGTAAAGAGATATGGAACACATTGTGGATGGCTGACATCTCTTCAGGTAGTTCTAGTTGATATGATACTTCTCCTCGATGGTTCAGAATCTTGAAATGCCTGATATATTTGGGGGGCTAACTTTCCTTTCAGACTAAAGCGTTGAGTTCCCTTCAATGGTGAAACCTTGAGATATACAAAATCTCCGACATTGAAAGTCAGGTCTGTCCTTCTCTTGTCAGCATATATCTCCTGTCTGGATTGGGCGGTCTTGAGGTACTTACGGACTTTGTGAACTTTCTCTTCTCCTTCTCGGAGGATGTTGGGTCTGAAGATCTGACTCTCTCCTACTTGCGACCAATTCAAAGGGGTACGACAATTTCTTCCGTATAGGAATTCAAATGGTGCCATCTGCAAACTAGCTTAATAATTGTTGTTATATGAGAATTCTGCGAAAGGCAGGCAGTCTTCCCATTTTGATCCATATTCCAACACACAAGCTCTAAGCATATCCTCTAGGATCTGGTTGACTCTCTCAGTGTGTCCATCCATTTGCAGGTGATACGCTGTGCTGAAGTTAAACTTGGTTCCTAATCCTTCTTGGACTTTCTGCCAAAATCTTGAGGTAAACTGGGTTCCTCGATCTGATACGATGGTCTTGGCGGTTCCATGCAGACTAACAATCCTAGCAATGTATAGCTCTGCTAACTTTGCACTTTGGTAAGTTGTCTTGACAGGTATAAAGTGGGCTACCTTGGACAGTCTATCAACTACGACCCAGATTGAGTCATTCCCTCTACTAGAAGTAGGTAAACCGATGATAAAGTCCATTCCGATGGAATCCCATTTCCATTCCGGAATTTTCAATGGTTGTAGCAGTCCTGCAGGCCTCTGATGTTCTGCTTTGACTCTTTGACAGATGTCGCATTTGGTGATGTAGCTCCCGATCTCTCTCTTCATCTTGTCCCACCTAAATTGCTCTTTCAAATCCTGATACATCTTTGTTCCTCCGGGGTGGATAGAATAAAGAGTATCATGAGCTTCCTTCATGATAACTTCCTTCAACTCCGAATCTGCTGGCACACAGATACGTCCTTTGTACCACAATACTCCTTCTTCATCTTCAGTGAAACCAGGCACCTTTCCTGTACCAATACGACGTTTGATTCCGTTGATACTTTCATTCCCCTTCTAGGCTTCCTTGATTTGGCTAATCAAAGTGGGTTGAAGTTCAATGCTAGCTAAGAATCCTTTGCTAACTAATTCGGTCCTGAATTGCTCCAACTCTTCATACAAACTTGGTTGCTTCTCCTTGATCATGGTGTTTAGCCTACACGGTAATCTGCTAAGAGCATCTGCTACCACATTGGCTTTGCCGGGGTGATAGTGAATGTCAAGGTCATAATCCTTGATTAACTCTATCCATCTTCTTTGCCTCATATTCAGCTCCTTCTGGGTGAAGATATATTTTAAGCTCTTGTGATCTGAGTAAATCTCACAGCGATTTCGCATCAAATAATGACGCCATGTCTCCAATGCTAGAACCACAGCTGCTAGCTCAAGATCATGGGTCAGATAGTTCTGCTCATGCTGCTTCAGTTGTCGAGACAGATATGCGATGACTTTGCCTTCTTGCATTAATACACATCCTAGACCAATCTTGGATGCGTCATAATACACATCGAATGGCTTCTTGATATCAGGCATGACCAATATTGGGGCTGATATCAATCTCTTCTTTAGCTCCTGAAAACTGGCTTCACATTTGTTTGTCCATTCAAACTTCTTTACCTTCTTCAGCAATTGGGTCATGGGTCGGGCGATGCTCGAGAATCCTTCTACGAACTTGTGGTAATATCCCGCTAATCCGAGAAATGGACGGACTTGGGTTTGAGTGGTTGGGGCTTCCCATTCTTCGACATCTTTGATCTTGGCGGGATCAACAGAGACTCCTCCGGCAGACACGATATGTCCTAGGAATCCTACTTCCTTCAGCCAAAACTCACACTTGCTGAACTTGGCATATAGCTGATGCTCTCTCAGGGTTTCTAGGATAACTCTCAGATGTTGCACATGCTCTTCTTCTGACTTGGAGTAGATAAGGATGTCGTCGATAAACACAACTACAAACTTATCTAGGAAATTCATAAAGATCTTATTCATGATATTCATGAAATAAGCAGGGGCATTGGTTAATCCAAAAGACATAACCGTATACTCGTATAAACCATAGCGAGTAGTAAAGGCGGTCTTCAGAATATCTGTTGCACGAATCTTAAGTTGGTGATAACCAGTCCTAAGATCAATCTTTGAGAATACCTGAGCTCCGGTCAACTGATCAAATAGATCCTCTATCTTTGGCAAAGGGTACTAGTTCTTGATGGTGCCATCATTCAACTTTCTGTAATCTGTGCATAGACGGTTGCCTCCATCTTTCTTGTCGACGAATAACACTGGGGATCTCCATGGCGATGCGCTTGGTTGAATCAAGCCTTTCTCTAACATGGCATCCAACTGCTTCTTTAGTATCACTAACTCTGAGGGGTTTATGCTATAGGGTCTCTAGGCTATAGGTCTAGTTCCGGGGATTAGTTCGATAATGAACTCAATATCCCTATCCGGGGGCATACCTGGCAATTCATCTGGAATACGTTGGAGTATTCATAGACTACTCTGACTTGGTCTATGGTGGGCAGGGCTACACTCTTCTTGCACTTGAATTGACGGGGTAAGGTTTCAGAGATATGCTCTACTGTTACCCCAGAACTACTGGTCATGGTAATGGCTTTCTTAGCACAGTCTATCAGTCCTTTATGCCTTGACATCCAGTCCATACCTAGTACTACTTCCAATCCTTTGGTTCCAAGTATAATTAGGTTGGCATAAAAATCTATCCCATGTATTCTGATAGGTATAGCTTTGCAAATTTTTCTAGCTTTGGTTGTTGAACCGGGGATTTGAACTATCATGACATGCTTCAGGTTGGTTGAACGAATCTTACTAGTGCATGCAAATTCTTCGGTGACAAATGAATGCGATGCTCCCGAATCAAACAATACTCTTGCTAAAACTGAGTTGACAGAAAACATACCCAGCACTACATCTGGCGCTTCCTGGGCTTCTTCTGCGTTCATGTGGAAGAGACGGCCATTGCGGTTGTGAGGGTTCCCTGGGGCAAATCTCCTTCCTGGCTGAACACGACGCTGTTGTTGAGCTGGGGCATTCACATTGGCATTGGCTGCAGTCTTCTTGGGACACTCATTGGAGTAGTGACCGTTCACTCCACACTCAAAACAAGTGATCTGGGACTTGTCCTTGACTACGACAGGCACAGCATTGCTGCCAGTTCTGGGTGCAGTGTTGTTGTTGTTGTGGTTCTTGGGAGGGGCACAGTTGAAATTGTTGGCGTTACCGGAGTTGTGATTGTTTCCTCCGGGCTTCACATTGCCTCCACTATGGTTGGGGTAGCTTGGGCGAGATGTTGGGGGTCGGTTGTTTCTTGGTGCATATCCTGGTGAAGGGTTGGGACGGTACTTGTGGTGACTGTTGGATCCAGACTGCTGCATCATACGACGCTTGCGGTTGTCGTTTGCCTGATTAATCTTCCCTTCCATCTAAATGGCAGAGTCGACTAGCTCTTCGAGATCCTGGAAATAGATGTTGACGAGGACAGTCTGCATCTCATCATGCAGTCCGTTCAAGAATCTCTCCTTCTTCTTGGCCTCCGTGTTGATCTCATCAGGTGCATATCTGGCAAGTGACAGGAATCTGTCATGGTACTCCACCACAGTCATTCTTCCTTGCTTCAATTCGCGGAACTCATATCTCATTCTGTTGACTAGACCTTGAGGCACGTGGGTGCGGCTGAACTTGACTTTGAATGCTTCCCATGTCATCACTTACCCATGGTTCATGTTGCGGATTCTATTCCACCAAGCTCTTGCATCTCCTGCCAGATAGTGGGTGGCAAAGAGAACTTTCTCATTTTCATCAACTCTGGCAACTTCTATGTTGTTTTCCATGGTCTGTAACCAGTCATCAGCATCTAATGGGTTGTCAGATTAGTTGAAGATTGGGGGATTGGTGTTCTAAAAGTTTTTGAGTTTGGATCCCTGGTGATCCTGATTTCCGTGCCCTTGGTTGTTGAGGGCCATCTGGTCGATCTGTTGAAGTGTTGCTAAGTTGTCTTGACATTCTGCCCTGCTTGCTTCACGGTCTGCTATGAGATTCTGCAAGATCTGCAGCATTGGGTCTTGCGACGAGCTGCTCCCTCCTTGGTTTCCACGAGTCATCTAAAGATTTAGAAGGATATAGAGGTGTGAGGGAAATTCTAAGGTTCATGGTTTTGGGTTTTCAAAGCTAAAACTTTGAGTTAGACTCAGGTTTTTCAACTAACTTCATTTTCATTCATGCAAGCAAGCACACGATACAACACACACCACAACAATCAAAGGGAAAACAGATGGTTTGAAGAACCATTCTGTAAGCTACGATACAGTGAGATCGATACATCTCATGCTACGACAGTGCTCTAGTGCATCTACTCATCATCGATGAAGTCGGAGTCCTCATCATCAGTGTAGAAGTCCACAACATCCTCCTTACACAAATAAGGATCTCATGATCCAGTCTTAACACAACAAGCAGTGGAAATAAAAGATAAGCTAAGCGGTGGGGTCCATCTTCAGGGGTACAGGCAATGCTGACGAAGGAAGATAGTCCTAGTTATCATAGCCGTCCTGCTGACCATCATCTTGATAATCTCCTTCATAGTATGGCTGTGATAATAGCCAGGGACAAAAGCCATGAGTACTCTTTAAGTACTCGCAAACTACCACTAACAAGCACTATAATTCTAAGTTAAATGGCTAAATCCAAGTTTAACTATAAAGTTAAGTTTGAAACCTAAGCTGAGTTCTGAAGCAAAGAAAGATAAAGTAAAGTTCTAGAATCACTTAAATGGGAAGCTAAGGTCATAAACACAACCCTATTGTGGTCAAGTCAAAATTCATCATTCATTTGAAAGTACCTAGAAAACATCTGACAACGAAACAGTATGGCCATTCCAACTGTCCATAACCACGGACGCGACTATTCGAATAGTTTGACACTCTGCAGAGGTGGTACACTTTCACCACAAGATTCGATACATCTGTCAGGGATAACCCTGAATCATCATACTTAGTATGCAGATAATCAAACATAACCTTCCCTTTACACACCCTAGTATAAGCACATCTCCTATGAGCATGGCCGCCCAACCATGACCATCAGTCATCCTGGGCACTGCATAGGTGGACAACATTGAGAGGTAGCCTCAGCTCAAACCTCTCCCGTGAGGGAACTAATACTAATGCATATAAATTTCCAGCTAAGCCTTACCCAATCCAGGTAGTGTGGTTGTATGGTAACTTTGGAATGGTATCGCATTCGAACCCAACCATCAGTTTTATAAAAGGGTTAAGGCTCATGCCTCAACATTTTCATCATCATCAACCATTTTTGTGTTTCTCAACACATTTCAAAACATCTCAATAGAATGACTCATCATTCCAAGGTTTTCATAATTCATTTTCACCAAGTTTTCCCATCTAAAGTTACTCAAGTTTTGATCTACTCTAAACTACTAAGTTAAGAGTGTTCACTAAGGTGGAAAAGATGGGTTCAATCTCATGCCATAGAATGACATCTAAAGCTTAGCTAAATAGGTCAAGTTTTATACTTTTTATGCTACCCTCAAAACAAGTAAAGAACTTTGTGTAAACTAAGGGAGGTAAAACTTGTAAATGAGACTTTGGGTGCTAATAGTCAAAAGGGGGGGGGGTGATCAAAGCATGCTTAAGGCATCTTTGCTAAACCATCTAGTTTGATCCTAACTTGCGATTCACTAAACTTGCAAGTGTTAGCTTGCACTGTTAATGGTGGCTTGCCTTGGTTGGTGCAGTGGTTGAAGTTTTCTTCTTCTTCTTCTTGGTAGAACTCCTCCTCCTCGAAAGCTTGGTCGGTACTATCGTCTATAAATACATATGGAATACACAATCACCAAACAATACTTAACTAGGCTAAGTAGCATTCTAAGACACATATTTGATGATCTATTACCATCACAAGCATCACAAGTTTATTTCAATGGTTTCATCCCTTTTTATTTTAGAAAAGTAATTTATACTCATTGAAAAATTAACTACAATTTAATATTCACCACCTAAAATATGGGATCATGTTGACACATGTAATCACCACATATTCTAACATGGGGGAATGATATTTAAAGGTTGGATCATATTACTTTGGTTTAAGTTCATTATTTAATGATTTAAAGTGACTAGAAATGCCTATATAGCATTATTTTGTTACTAGTCCAAAGTCACTGTATGTAAAACTTAATATTATTACATATTTTGATAGATATGATGAAATGTGATTTTTGAGAGTTGGAATCAACTCAAAAGCTAAAATGGTTGATTTTATAAAAATGTGGCAAGGTGCAAAAGCTTCTGTTTTATTATTTTTATTAGGAGAGATCTATAACTCTAATAGAATTAAATCCAACGGGCTTTGCTAAATAATCTTAATATCTTTCAGACAAAACTGGTTTCATGCAATTTAGATTTGTAAAACTCTCAGAATTGAATTTTAAACTAGTGGACAGAAACTAGATTCAACTTAAAAAGAAAAATCCAATTTGAATGGCTGGGCTAGCGCGGGAAAGAACTTGGGCTGGCCCAGTGGTGCTCCGCGGCGTGGGACTCAGCTGACAGGGGGTCCCGCCTGTCAGTGGGTCTTAACACGCGAAACGGTACGCGCGCTGTGGGTCGTAGGATTAGAAGGGGGATCTACGGCTGAGGGTCGTCGTCGACGATGAACAGGTCGCCGGCGAGCTCGAACCCTAGCGGCTCGGTGGGGGTCTGGCTGGGACGTACCAGGGCTCCAGTGATGAGGGCGAGGCGGGCAAACGAACTAGGAGACAACGGCGAGCTCAGGACGGTCGAGGTAGCTCCGGGGGTGGTCGCAATCAGCGGCGCCCTTCTCCTCCAGAGGCGGCGGCTCCAGCTCCAATTCCGGCGAGCTGCTGCTCCCCTTGCTCCAGCTAATGGTGTGGGATGGTCAGTGAGATGTGGGGAGTGAGTGGGTGTGGAGAAAAGATGCTGGGGAGGCCGGTTTATATAGGCCCGATGGTGAGACCGAAGGGTATGGGCAGGCGACTCCGGCGACACGGCTACGGTTGGCTAGCGGCATGGCTGCAGGTGGCGATCGACATGCGGTCTCCTGGCGGTGCTCTAGGAAGTGAATGCGCGCGTATGGGAGGTGGTATGCGGTCTGGGCGAGGTGGCGCTCTGAGCGGCGGAGGCGGCGGTGTCCATGGTGAGCGGTGGTTGTGAGGCGTTGGGCAGCCAGCGGGGGTGTCTGGGGTGTTCCCCAGGTCGTCGCGGAGCGGTGGGTGTGGGTTGCGGCCAAGGGGCGGTCTGTGCACGCGGGGACAGAGCGTGCTCTCCGGGCGGCGTCGGCATGGTCGACCAGCTCCGGGCACGGCGGTTTCTGGCCGTTCCTGTCTCTGGCTCTGTCCTTGGGCTGGTTGGACGGTGGCAGTGGACCACTGGCGATGTGCTAGACATGGTGAGAGAGGCTGGAGAGGTCTGCTGCTGGGAGTGCACGGTCGGCCGGCGAGGAGTGGCTCGGCATGGCAATGCAGTGCAGCTAGGAGGTAGGGGATGTGCTGGTGTGGGTCTGGTTGGGCTTGAGGGAGATAAAGATAATCAAAGCACTTCAATTTGCTAGACAAAAATCAACCCAAAACAATAATAGTTAGGCCACTTTGATCTTGCCCACAAGTGTTTGATGAAATGGCCGAAAGAGAAAAACTTTTGAATTTTGAGTTCAAATTTTTTGAGTGATCTCCACTAGTGCTAGGTAGTCTCTGGTTGCAGGGGTTTTGGAAGTGGAGCTCAAATAGGTGGTTTTTGAAATAGGGGTGATCTATGCTTATGCATTGGATTCAATTTTCAAATGCCATCTAAAATAAGTAAAAGAATGTTTTTAGCAGATCAAAAGGTGGGCCTTGGTACCTCATTACGTGTACTAGCAAGGGGTTCAAATATCATGAATTGTTTCTGTTAAGAAATGAGTGCTAGGAACACTCAAAGTAGTGTAGTGGATTAAAATGGCCAAAATGACAATTCCTCCTTTTTAATTTTTTTTGATTTGATTTTCTTTAGTAAAAGTTTGGGAATGATGTAGATGATGTTTAAATCACCTAAGAAACATTTTACAACCAAAGAATCACAGAACCATGGCAATTCAAATCAATTCCTAATTTAAATGCACATACACATGAATGCTTTCATTTTTAATTTGAAAAAGTTTTTGTTAACCCCAAATTTGATGATTTAGATCTTGATAAGCTTGGATTGAAGTTTTGGGATGTTACATGAGTGGGCGCTCGTAGGTCCCCATGAAGTTGGAGATGAAGAGGGAGATGAGCTCCGCCCATGAGTCCATTGACTCCTCGGGGATATTCATCAGCTAGGTACTGGCCGCCTCCTTAAGACACAAGGGGAACCAGTTAGCCATCACACGGTCATCTCCTCCCGCTGCTTCGACGCCTATGGTGTAAAGCTGGAGAAATTCACACGGGTTCGTGGTGCCATCGTAGTGCGCCGGCGTCTCAGAGCGGAACTTGTGAGGCCAGGCTACACGGCGGAGGTTCTTGGTGAAGGCGAGGCAGTCATTGGCCTGGACCGCCCTGCCATTGTTGAGGGACGCGCGGTTCTACGGCCCCACGGCGGCGATTCCCTCAGCGAGGTGGTCTTCACGCTTGCACGGCTGCCCCACAGCGACGGGAGGCGAGATGATCTAGCAGTTGCTCGTGGGCGGCAGAGTGGCATTGTCCGGCTTGGTCGCATCCTCGCGTTGGCGAGGCGGGAGCTTGCCCCTAGCCCCCGGCTCCCCTCCCTCGACCCGAACACCCGGGCCCTCAGGGGAGAGGGTGGCAGTGTTGAGGAGTTCGGCGATCCGGTCGCGCCACCTCTCCTAGCCCTGCTAGGCTGGCGGGTGGTCCAGGAGCTCACACACCATGCGCTTGGCGGCCTCCGGGTTGAGCTGCTTAGGGTATCCGCGGGAGGATGCGGTGCAGGAGAGCGACGTGTCACCATGTGAGGAGGGAGTAGGCTCCCTTGACGGGCGATATGAGGATCCCCCTCATCCTCCGTCCATGGGACTTTCTCAAAGGCGGTGCCCTGCGGAGCTGGCTCCGTCTGGGCTTTGCTAGCCGCACGATGGAGGCTCACTCGACGCGTGTCTCGTTGCTGGCGGACATGTTACCGATGTCGTCAAAGATCTTGAAAGCGTGCCACAACCCCCTACCTAGCACTCCAAATGTAGGAGATTTGTCCCAAAAAGGAACTAGGGTCCAACGATCCCTAGCTTGGTTCGTGAGGGGGCTGAAAACGTGATTCTGAAGGAGTTCGGTGATGGCTACGGCGGCAGATGCACGACAGAGAGTTGACACCGGGGTTTTTTACCCAGGTTCCAGACTCTCGTGAGGAGGTAAAGCTCCTACTCCTACTTTGTTGTATTGCTTGCTTACCTCGTGAGGTTACAATGGAGAATGAAAGTCTAGGTTTTAGATCTCGGATCTATCCCCTTGATAGGTAGGAGAAAGGCTCCTTATATAGGGCGTCATCGGGCCCTTCCCCTCAACGTTTGGACGGGAGAGATGTCTGTAGTGCTGCCCCCCGTGATCCCGGTCCAGGAGACTACTTTACATGGACTTTGTCCAGCATGCCGCGCTCTACTCCGTCCTCCTATAAAGCGTCCTTTGACAACGTTCTTTATCTTCATCCAGTGCTCTCTGTTTTCCCTCCTTTCACCAAAATGGCAACTGGAGGAGCCTCCTTCCACAAGATCACCTGCTCCTTCCCTGTGAAAGGAGAGTGTACCGGGTCTTCTTTACCGAGGCGGATGATGCCACGAAAGCCCTGTGCTTGCTGTCCGGGGTGTAGTCAGTACTCCGTCCGGTGTAGTTACTGTTCTACCCTAGACGCACCCCGGGGTATCTGAGGATCGAAAATGTATACCTGGCGCCGTATCGGTCCCTCTCGAGGGGGTACCTCATGATGCCTGCCCGGTTCGCTCCCTTCGAGAGGCATCCTGCCTCTAGAGGGCGAAGGCTCCTGGGCTCATCCAACGCGAGGATGTAGCACCCCGGGTGCCAGGGCTCCGACAATATTATTTAATTCCCTATGATCCAAAACACCTTCCGGATCACTCAAACTTCCTTTGGGTTCTCATAGAACATTTCCAATTCTCTCTTCTCATCAATCTGGTAATCCCGATGATTCCAATACTATCTCTAGGTGTCATGGAACCCTTAAGTGTGTTACCCTATGGTTCAGGAACACAACAGACATGATCAAGAGGTTTCTCGGACCAATGGTCATCAGCTGGACCTAGATGCCCATAATGACCCTTGTGCATTCCATGATTAAATACCGTTTGAACCATAAATGTCGAGTCTAATTCCATTTGTTACTTTGATACCTTACTTCTCTGAGATATGATCGTTGGTATCACCGTACCTAGTTCAATATGATTACCCACAAGTGTTGCTTAACTCGTTCTCGTGATATTTCATCCTTGTGACCTAGTCATACGATGCGCAGTTTTATGGATGTAATCTCTCTGAGTGGGCCCGGTGTATCTTCTCATCACATGGAATAACAAATCCCGATCTCAATACATATGCCTCAACCTATCCGTTAGGAATACCTGCTAGACACCTTTATGGTCACCTTGTTACGGTGTGAGGGTTCATGCAGTAAAGGCATCCTTGGGTGATAGTGATTAGATATGATCTCATGGTCTAAGGAGTGGCGTAGTCCATTTACTAATTATTGCAATGATGAAATTTGTGACTTGATCATGTTGCCATAATTATGTTGGCTAAGCGTGCCCATCACATCATTCACTAATAATATGACCTCATTGTCAATTGACATGAATTACCATGATCAGGAAACCTTGATCATCAGTTGACCAATGAACTAGTTGAATAGAGGCTACTAGGGACTTGGTTTGTTTACATACCACATGGGTACCAATGTTTCCAGTTGATACAGTTATAGCATGGGATAAAACCAACTCCCTCTTTTTCGGTTTACAAGTCCCGAGCATATACCTAGGTTATCAATTTGACCACTAAAATATTAATTTTGTAGAACAAAATTATATCATCAGAAAATATAATATCTAAAGTTTCTAATGGTATACGCGTTGGAATTGTAAACTAAAACAGAGGGAGTATTATGAACTAATGAGATATGATAATGAATACTCTTTATTATTTGCCTCTAGGGAATATCTCCAATAGTCTCCCATGTGCAATAGAGTACAAATAGTCTAATTGCATTTGTTACTAATCATAACACCATATCACATATGTTGCTATTGATCATGCTTGATCATGGAGAAACATTTCGTCAACGGTTTGTATCTTTCATATCCATATGTTCGTTGCAAATCGTTTAATGTCACCTTATTTGATATTTATTCTATTATTACATAATATTGTCAAAGTATATGTTTGTCACTAGGGAGACTATTTCACTTTTGCTACAATGACATCTGTTCGATCAAGTGGACTTTCACATAGTCACATACACTAGAAACACATTCAGCTGAAAGACAAACTTTCGAAGCTATAACTATTATACTTTCCACTACTAAAGTAGCCACATACTTCAATATGAATGTAGCTCCTTAATTCTCTCTAGACAATTAGGATATGCTTAACTTATGTCCAGTGATTTACTCAGGAACTGGAACTTATTCTTCTGATTAAGAACTTGGGTCACATTACGTCGAGTACACAACAAAGTTTTATATGAAAGAACCTATGATTGAGGCATAGGGGATCTAACGTATCCCTTTTCTATCTTTTAACCATTATTATTATACCAATATTAACTTAATGCTCCACCTAGTTGTACAAGTAAGAACTTCTTTCTTTTCTTGTTCCATACGGAAGCTTCTTCAGAATCTCATCTAGGACATTCTGAACTCCTTCAGGATCTAATTCAGGAAAACATTTCAACTTTTTATTAAACATATCGATCTATCTCGATAGATTTTAATGTTTAATACTTGTTCAACCTCATCTATAGAATATTTACTAACTTAAATAATCATTAACACCAACTACATCAATCACAATATTTTATCTACATATAGGAGTTTCGTTGAGCCCCCACTCAAATATGTCCTTCACATATAAGGCTAGGAAACTCACTTAGCTCCCACTCGAAATATGTCATCTACATATTAAGATTTAGGAAAGCTATTTAGCTCCCATTCAACTTCTTGTAAGTGCAGGGCTTCTCGATATTTTGGTAATTCCAAAAGTCTTTTACCATCTATCAAATCAAGAATTCCAGCTACGAGACACTACCATCCATATGATTGACAAAACCCTGCTTGTTGTACCAATTACAATCCATCCTCAATCTAGATATTGAAGGAGACGTAGTTTTGACAACCTTCTATCAATTATTAAAATTTTAGTAATTGTTAGTGTAAACCTAATAGACTCAAGCATCGCTACTCATCATAGTCAAAATTTGAATTTGTCAAAACATTATTTGTGACAAATCGAGCTTTATGTATTTTATTAAAGTTTCATTTATTCCTCGTAACCTTGCAGTTATTTGGAAGATCAAGTAAGAACTTTACCCAATAATATCAAGTAAGATTTACTTTGCCAATCCTAAATGTAACTTAATATAGGATTTCATTTCTTGTACTTAGGTCTACCATTGTTCTTCATAGTTCACATGTATATCTTGTTCCATTAACAGAACAAGTGAATCATGAATGTAATTCTATAAAGTGGTAGAATGTATTCTTGAATCCTAATTTCTTTTATTAAAACTTTTAGTTTTAACACCATGATCATTACCATTAGTTTCTCCTCTATTTGTAGATTTCTTGTTCTAGAACATATTCAGTTGTGCTACTCGATAGTTGGAGGTAAGGTCAATAGCCTTGTTTTGAGATTTTACTTTCTTCCACCAACAACTTTATCGAAGAACTCTTTTTCGAGAAAGTAACATGCTAGGCAACAAGAAATTTGCACTTTTGGTTTCAATTGTGGAAGATGTATTCATAGGTGCCTAAGAATACACTACAAACGTTATTTATTCGTTACAATTTTGAATTATCACATAACTCAAAATTCTAGAAACTATGAGATATCATAAGTCATATGGTGTTGTTTCCATGAATTTATATCGTTCTCTATATATCTAAAGTGAGTGATTGATATTTAATCGATAAGTCTAAATAATAACGATGGCGTGATAATAGATAATCTTAGTCCATACAATACCAATACAATATGATTACAATGCTTAGATATATAAACACATTTAAGTCTTCAAGCATTGCAATTTGTGAAATATCTTTCCCAAGTTTGTATGCCAAAACATAACTTAAATACTTTGTCAATTTGATCAAATCGCAGGGACTTTGATATTCTTGTTAATTTAGTACCCCACTTCATCACAATGATATCCACTAGTTTCTAAATTGTATTTATCATCATGCATGATATTCAACAATTCAAGACACAATCTATTTTACCAAAACACGAAGTTTAAGTAATCTCACCTAGTGAGGCATGGTTTGCATGTTTCCAAAGATCAAGTATCTAAATACTTCATGTTTCATCAAAATGAACCTACCAATGTGACTAAACTGCAGTGTCATTCAAAATTGATGTCATTATTAATGTTGGATATCTTTCGGTATTTTCAATGTTTACAAATGCTTAAACTATTATCATTTAGATAAAGATAAGAATAACTCATTCATAATCATAATGTGACTATAAAAGAAATTATTCATAAAATAGAACAACTGATTTATTTCTCACTCATATGAATAACCGTCTCGCGACATGCAATACACACTAATAAAGTTCACACACTTTTATTTTCAAATCCATAAACTAATCGAATGATAGATGTAGATGTAGAATGTCGTCGACCATCAACCATCTTGCTTGCCATCAACACACCATTGTTGCCTCATCTCTTCCAGTAACTACTTAGTAAACTGCAATAAGAGTTTTGTAAGGAAAAAATATTTATAACTTGTATATGAAATGTATTCATTCTCCATCCATAATATCCCCTGCAATGGATTCTACTTTCATAGTTCTCAACTGATCCAGGAACTCATGAAAGGTGAACAATTCCCCTCGCATGACATAGCCTAAGACGACATCTTTGTAGCTAGGGGAGAAGCGAATGCAACACCCCATATATCGCATTTTTTCTATCAACTAGTAGCCCATAACATCCACAAGGAATTCGTGCATCCTATGCAGGACTTTCTAAGGAGGTGTTTTCTTCCATCTAGGTTGAACGAAACACATCCATATACGCATAATTCATGATTCTGACTTGTGGTGGAATCAATGTCTTAAGTCCTCTAATGTCACATATGTCTGTCCGGGTTACCCTGGAGCCGACAGGAGGGTCGCAACCCCTGTGTAGTGCCATCGCAGGAACTTGGTCGGGGCATCCCTTCGGTGGCTTCAGACCAGGCATTCACGTGGGTGTGGCACCGGGATCTCAAAGCACCTGACCTAGAAGAGTACCCTAGGTACAGGTCTCGGGGATGGTGAGCCGACAGCTACCCTGGAGAAGGAAGGATGGTTGGCCGACGATGCCTAACCCAAGGGGCAGAGTGCCCTCTAGGATGCTTCCTCTGGCCCACCTCGGACATAGGCAGAAGGATCGTGCCACATCATGACCACTGGAAGCACCAATGGACCGTGTTCCAACCATGTAAGCCATGCAGTTCACGGGGTCCCGGTTAGGATTTCCAAGGGGGTACTGGTTGGGATCCTAGGGACTATATGCCTGGAGACCCAACCCCCGACAAAATCCAGACTAATGGGACAGGAACCAGTGTCATAATGATTAGTATAAAAGGTGAGAGACACATGGTATGGTGGCAGGAGCTTCTTGCTCAACATGTAGAGCTCGTTGGGGAACCCCAAGAGGAAGGTATGATGAGCACAACAACAAGTTTTCCCTCAGTTATGAAACCAAGGTTATCGAACCAGTAGGAGCAAGGAAACACCTCCAAGGTATTGTTTCCAACTTGGAATGTTGCAGAACACAACCATAGAACTTTTCCCCCAACTTACAGTGAGGTTGTCAATCTCACCAGTTTTGCTGAAAACAAAGGATTAAAGGTATTGTGTGCAAGATAGTAATTCCTTGCAGAAAGTAAACAGAAAACAGTAACTAGCTTGGTAGATTGATGGTAAAAGAATAGACTGGGGTCCATAGTTCACTAGTGGTGATTCTCCTTAAGATAGATGACATGATGGTTGAACAAATTACAGCGGGGCAGTTGACAAACATCAAGAAAGAGTACATGCATATACTAAACATCTTGACTCCTATGAGATTTGATTGTGCATTACAACATTATACATAGACCAGTCCAACTGCATCTATGACTAATAATCCACCTTCAGGTTATCATCCAAACCCCCTCCAGTATTAAGTTGCAAGCAACAGATAATTGCATTAAGAAAAGTGTGTAAAGTAAACAATATGATTGTTCTATGAACAAAGGATTGTTGTTTTCTCCCTAGTAGCAATAGCACATATAGTACCTTAGAGATTTATGTTACTTCCCCAGATTCCTAGAGGCATGAACCCACTATCGACCATAAATACTCCCTCTTGGAGTGGCTAGCATCTACTCGGCCAAGATAGCTACTAACAACGGAAAGCATGCAAGATCACAAATAACAAAGACATGCTAGAATCAATAATCAATCTGAAATAGCATCTCAATATCCATTGGATCCCCACAAACACAACATGCAGAATTACAACTAGATGAGCTTGATCATGAATGGAACTCACAAGATCTAAACATGGTAGCACAAAGGAGAAGAACCAACCATCTAGCTACTACATGGACCCATAGTCCAGGGATGAACTACTCACGCATCACACTGGAGGCAGGCATGGTGATGAAGAAGGACTCCAGGGTGATCTCTCCCCTCCGGCAGGGTGCCGAGAAGAGCTTCAGATCCCTCCCGATCTAGGAATGCAGATGGCGGTAACTACAGACTCTTTCGTGGAAATTTGATCGGGTCTTCGATCGGGTACTTAGGGTTTCTGCATCGGAGGCTTCTTATAGGCGAAAGGGGAGCCGAGGGGGTGCTCGAGGCGGCTGCACCCCCTAGGCGCGGGCCAGGCTAGGCCGCGCGGCCAGGGGGTGTGGCCCCCTCGAGGACCTTCTCCATCTCGTCTTATGGCTCTGTGTTCCCCTCGGTGAAATATTGACTTTGGCTTTTGTCCCGTCCAATTCCGAGAATATTCATTTTCTGGCTTTTATGGAACCAAAAACAGCAGAAAACATGCAACTGGCACTGTAGCATCTTGTTAAAAGTTTAATCCTAGAAAGTGTATAAAATACTCCAAAGTGTGGACAAAACATAAGAAGGTAGATATAAAACAAGCATGGAACATCAAAAATTATAGATAGATTTGCAACGTATCAGCATCCCCAAGCTTAACTCCTACTCGTCCTCGAGTTGGTAAGTGATAAAAAAGAAAATAATAATTTTTGAGGTGACATGCACCATCATAATCTTGATCAAAGTATTTGTAGAACATTGATAGCTGGGATCATAGTACTTTAACATAGCATGAAAGATATAGTTCTAACAATAAGACATAGCAACTATGTTGTAACATGAAAAGGTACAAACAAAAGATTCATGAATAATAATGCTTTGAAAGACGTTTGTTTGTTTCACATATAGAAAACATAATAAGAATGGTATTCATCTGGTCCCTCATAGTGTAGAAAAACATAAATGCATTGGACACCTTCAAAGTTCATAAGGGTGACTAGATACAAATAGTTTAAGAACAAGCAATATCAAAGTTATGAATCAATCAACAAGTCTTGGGACAATGCACATTAAACTAAGAATGGCCACTATGCTCTCTCAATAGGTGCATAAAGATAGAAGATGGAGACTCAACATAAAAGTAAAATAAAGGCCTTCATAGAAGGAAGTAGGGATTCAAGTCTCATAAAGAGCTTCCAAAAATTATGGTACTTATTAGCTTTCAGCTCTCATTGCCCCTATCATAAGCATCTTGAAGTGATTAAGGTTAAAGTGAACAAACTATGGAGTATATGCTTGAGAAAGTATAAGTTGGCAATCTCATGTCCCTTGAATATGAGGGCTGCTCCTCATGCTACTCAAGTTTAGTTACCGGTAAGCTCTTGTCATAGTAAGTATATGTGTATCATAGAGAAACGCCAACGGGGTACCCCTTGCACATGATATAGGAGCTATACCATAATCAAAATGACAAGGCAAGCAGACAATGAGCATCTCAGCAATCTTCTTATTTACCATGGGAAAATGGTGCTTTTTTCTCTCTTTCCTCTTTTCTCATCTTTTATTATATTTTTCTCAGTCTCTATCTCTTTTTTTATAAGAAGAATGCTTCATAGATTGGTCACTATGGTGATGCTGCAAGTTTCCACCATGATTAGGAATGGCTTAGGCTAGCGGCCTAGGCGTTTCTCTAACACACATACATAACTCCATGGACTTACAAGCTCCCCTTTCATTTCACACCGACGATATCCATAAACAAAAGAGCATGATATCAATTGGGTACAATGTACAAGTGCAATGTTGAAAGCAATCCCCATGATAGCATGGTTTTTCTAATCCCCAACGTATAAGTGCAAGCATATACAACATAGATGACACAATGGTTCAAGTTTATTAGGGGCAAGAAAAGTAAAGTGTGCCATCAAGTTCGTGAGAGCGTTAATCACTAATTTTCACATAACAAGTTTAATTCGGAAGATAGATAAAAATATGAATATACTTGGAATAGCAAATGATAATAGGTAGGTATGGTGGACTCTTTTGAATAACTTGGTTTTATTTGGAGTTGGATGCATGAGTGGAACTCATACCTTGTATGGAGGCTAGCAAAAGACTGGGAGCGACCAACTAAGAGAGCAATTATGGCCATAATCATGCAAAGCGACAAAACATTATTAATTAAAGCATAAAGTGATATTACAAGTAAAAAACTAAATGATCAGAGAGGCTATGGTGACTTGGGTATAGTCTTAACATGGTGTGAGCATGTGCCAAGTCAACCAAATAAAGCATCAAAGGAGAATACCACAATACTATGCTTTAATATGCTAAAACAACACATGATTCTTTCAAGGCACATTAAGTAATCTCAATTGTTTATAGCATGTCATGCTACAGAAAAAATCACTAAGCATAAAGCCAAAAAAATATCAAGAATGACATGATAAAGTCTAAGTCACAGTCAAAAACAAACTCCTTTTATACCACTTAAGCATGAACTTTTCCTACTCTTTTCCAATCCAAACCAATCTTTTTTGAAAACTAATGTATGAATGAGGGGGTCCAACAAATTTATTCAAGAAAACTAAGAAAACAAAAAATAAGAACAAAACGAAGACGCTCCAAGAACAACACAACTATGCATGAAACAATAAAAATGAAGTGTTTGGAAGAAACCTGAAATTTTTATTGATGAAGAAGGGGATGCCTTGGGCATCCCCAAGCTTTAACGCTTATACTTCTTGAATATTTCTTTGGGTGACACGGGTGGCATCCCCAATATTGAGATTTTGTTCATACTTCATCTTATCACATTACTCTTCCCTACACTTTAAAATATCCTTCATACAAAACTTCACACAATCTTCATTAGCAACAATAGTGTACTCAAGATAATAAGTCTTTTGGTTCAGTTTCAACACAAGTATAACTTCCATTAAAACACAAGATACCGTAGCACTTTCTTTAAAAAGTTCAAATGATTAAAGAGAACTCAAAGGGAAAGAGATTAAGAGGCAAATGCAAATAATGGCAGAAATCTGTCAAAACAGACCAGCAGGTAAAACCATTTTTTCGAAGACCTTCTGTTGCTCAAATCGAAAAGTGTTGAACTAACAAAAGTTGGATAACAACCTGGGGCAGAAGCACAAAAAATTACATCTCAAACCGACGTACAGAGAGTTTTCATGATTTTTTACAGCGAAGCACAAAAATCTGTTTCAGGACAGAAACTTTCCCAAGCATTACTTCTCTCTCATTAGAGGTTACTCTTGGCACAAAAACCACACAAAAATGATAAGGAGAGTTTATTACAGAAATAATAACTTCCAAGACACAACAAAAAGGTTCCTAACAAAATTTGGGTTATATCCCAATAAGTGCTTTTCTTTAACGCCTTTGAGCTAGGAATAAGAAGCAAGAAAAGAATCAAGTATTCGTAAAACCAGATTTCTTGCCCCTACCTTTCTTACCTTTGTTCTTATCCATGGGGAGCGTGTGATTGTTTGGTGGGGAAGCAAGGTGCATGATGCCCTTTTCCACATCTATTATTGCTCCAAGGAGTTTTAGTAGGGATCTTCCAAGTGTAATTTATCCTTTTCCTACGCATCCAATAACAAGATAATCAGTAGACACCACTTTCCCTAGAATCTTTGTAAACACTCCTTCAGCTATTCCAATGGGTAATATTGTAGCATTATTAGCAAGAGATATTTCTTCTCCCCCTTTATAAAGTCCCCAAAGATTCAAAGATTCATAGATATCTTTAGTCATAAGACAGAATTCAGACATGATATCACATCGCGCATGAAAAGTTTCATTATTTATAACAACTTTTACTGTAGGATGCCATTTTGAGGGTTTAGAATTTATTGGAACATAATCATGATGCTCTCTAAGCATGTTATAGCATTCTTTTAAACTAGCAGTGTGGGTCTCAATAGTGTTCAATCTAGCATATATGTTTATAAAGGAAGAATCAGATTTGCTAGGCAAGTTATATGTTAAGACCAACTTCTTTATGGCTTTAAAAGCTTCATCCTCATTGCATTGGAGGAAATATCCTCCTACTACAACATCCAAAGCATATCTATAGCAAAGAGCAGTTCCAAAGTAAAAACTGCTAAGAAACAAGCTTTGAGTCATTTTAGGTTTAGTTTTTTCATGTAAATCAGAGATTAGAAAAAACTTCTTTGAAACTCTCTTCAATTCCTTGTTTGAAAGTAAAAATCATTTCCTTAGGTGACATAGTGATTGGAGCAATGCTAGACATAAAGGCAACTTAAGGCAGTAACTAATAATAATTTTTTTGTGTTTTTAATATGAAGAAGCAAACTAGTACAACTATTTTGTGCGTGTTTTTGATAAAGAAACAAGAAAACAAAGCTGAAATAAACTAAGAAAAACAAAAACAACGAAGTAAAGAGATTGGTTATGAGGGACTCCCCTTGTGAAGATGTCCTTGACTCCCCGGCAATGGCGCCAGGAAAAGTCTTGCTTGCTCAATATGTAGAGCTCGTTGGGGAACCCCAAGAGGAAGGTATGATGAGCACAACAACAAGTTTTCCCTCAGTTATGAAACCAAGGTTATCGAACCAGTAGGAGCAAGGAAACACCTCCAAGGTATTGTTTCCAACTTGGAATCGTGCAGAACACAACCATATAACTTTTCCCCCAACTTACAGTGAGGTTGTCAATCTCACCCGTTTTGCTGAAAACAAAGGATTAAAGGTATTGTGCGGAAGATAGTAATTGCTTGCAGAATGTAAACAAAAGAAATAAATAGCTTTGTAGATTGATGGTAAAAGAATAGACCGGGGTCCATAGTTCACTAGTGGTGATTCTCCTTAAGATAGATGACATGTTGGGTGAACAAAATACAACGGGGCAATTGATAAACACCGAGAAAGCATACATGCATATACTAATCATCTTGGCTCCTATGAGATTTGATTGGGCATTACAACATTATACATAGACCGTAATCCAACTGCATCTATGACTATTAATCCACCTTCAGGTTATCATCCGAACCCCCTCCAGTATTAAGTTGCAAGCAACGGATAATTGCATTAAGAAAAGTGTGTAAAGCAAACAATACGATTGTTCTATGAACAAAGGATTGTTGTTTTCTCCCTAGTAGCAAAATCACATCTAGTACCTTAGAGATTTCTGTCACTTCCCCAGATTCTTAGAGGCATGTACCCACTATCGATCATAAATACTCCCTCTTGGAGTTTCTAGCATCTACTCGGCCAAGATAGCTACTAACAACAGAAAGCATGCAAGATCACAAATAACAAAGGCATGATATAATCAATAATCAATCTGAAATAACATCTCAATATCCATCGGATCCCCGCAAACACAACATGCAGAATTACAAATAGATGATCTTGATCATGAACGGAGCTCACAAGATCTAAACATGGTAGCACAATGGAGAACAACTAACCATCTAGCTACTACATGGACCCATAGTCCAGGGATGAACTACTCACGCATCACACCGGAGGAAGGCATGGTGATGAAGAAGGCCTCCAGGGTGATCTCTCCCCTCCGGCAGGGTGCCGAGAAGAGCTTCAGAGCCCTCCCGATCTAGGGATGGAGATGGCAGCGGCTACAGACTATTTCGTGGAAATTTGATCGGGTCTTTGATTGGGTCTTTGATCGGGTCTTTGATCGGGTACTTAGGGTTTCTGCATCGGAGGCTTCTTATAGGCGAAAGGGGACACTGAGGGGGTGCTCGGGGGGACTGCACCCCCCTAGGCGCGGGTCAGGCCAGGCCGCACGGCCAGGGGGTGTGGACCCCTTAAGGCCCTTCTCCGTCTCGTCTTCTGGCTCTGTGTTCCCCTTGGTGAAATATTGACTTTGGCTTTTGTCCCGTCCAATTCTGAGAATATTCATTTTCTAGCTTTTCTAGAACCAAAACAGCAGAAAATAGGCAACTGGCACTGTGGCATCTTGTTAATAGGTTAGTCCCAAAAAGTCAATAAAAATACTCCAAAGTGTGGACAAAACATAAGAAAGTATATATAAAACAAGCATTGAACATCAAAAATTATAGATACTTTTGCAACGTATCAGGAGCGCATGGCCACGTTGAGGCCATGCACTCTATTCCAACGCCACATGTCGACCGACCCTTATGATGTCCCCTTGCCCTTATAAAAGGAGGCCCAGGTCAGTCAAGAGGAAATAGAGATTCTCTGGCAAACACCTTCCAGGGGAAGGAATCATTGTAACTGTGATCATCCACCGGATAGTTGATAGTTGCAGTAGGTAGGGATCTGCACATTGTGGACCTGAACCTGGGTAAAAAATATGTGTATGCGTGTGTGTGTTCTTCTAGCTCACCGACCAAGCTTGTTGGATGTTGTGCCCCTGGTCGAACTAAAAAAGGGGATAATCCATCCCCGATGTAGAAAGCCAAGACACGACAATCAACCATACTATATGCGTTGATGTTGTAAAAGGGTATTTGACCTTCTTGAAGGTGCCACGATGAGCACGATAATATTCATCATCTTGCTCACCTACAAAGTCCTTGGGGAAATATCCTAATGGTTCTCGCAGCACATAGATCAAATAATTTCTAATGAATATATCCCTCAGGCATTGGTACCCATCGATGAAGTTTGACCCATCCACTTTAAGTTTTTCACCATTCAAAAGAGAGCCAAAGCTGACTTGAACGTTGGGGATTGTCATGATCTACAAGCATATTTGCAAATATATTTAGACTAAGTTCATAGTATGAGTTTAAGTTATAATCCAATTATTAAATGAACTCTTGGGAAGTTGGCCATTTTTCAGGGGTTGTGAATCCCCCTGATGAGACGGTGCATGGTTGCTCGCATCTTCGATTCGATCGCGAATATCTTCTTCATCGCAGATGCCTATGCCAGAATCGAAGAGGGAGAGAGCTCGCCCCGTACTTTGTGATAGGACGGGCAGTGGTTCCCCTTCAAAAAGAACCCCGGTGCGAACTCGTCTAGCATGGAGGGTAGTGCCTATAGGGGGCTGCATTACCAATTTAATATGGTAATGATATGGCCTTCGGGCCATCGCTGGCGGCCTCGCTAATGTGCCGAGCCAGGGGTGTCTATCCGAATTGCGTCGGAAAAGGAGGAGTCCCTAGATGCCCGTCCACTCCTCTTCCCGGCCCCGGCAAGGTAGGAGTCGTGGAGGGAGATGACTTCTCATCACGTAGGGCCCTAGAGAGCGCATCGAGCTGTGGAAGCTGCCCCAGCCTCATCCTGGGGAAGCTGCTATGATGCTCGAAAGATCCCCCTCATGGTCCCTGCGACCGCAGTTTCATTCTCCCTGCCATCCCGGGCGGGAGGAAAGGAACCATTAACAAGAAGAAAACACCATCACGGGCACCTGTGCCCACTGCCAGAAGGAATCATTTGCTCTCTTCGCATCAGCCAGACGAGTGTAATCTCCCTGCGTCAAAGTGACCCATGAGGAGGGAGATGGCCTAGGTCATCGTTGAGGGGCCCAGAGTAATTTCCGATCCAAGAACGCCCGCCCAACCCGGAGTGGGGAGCCAGTTCGGATTCCCAAAGATGCCTCCTACCGGCGCTCGCTGCCTTGCTACAACATATCGAGACCAGCGGGGGCTGGTGATCTGAAGACCGCCAACCATTAACAAAGTCCCGCCCCCGAACAGTAGGACTATCGGAGGCACTCCGATTGGTGCCCCTAGTCTAACCCCCATCTCTGACTGGACGTGCCCTGGCTAGGAATAGCAAGAATATTCCCCTTGGGACATCGTTGATGGCTCCGGCCTAGTGCCGAGCTGCGGGATACCCCACAGACTCCACGTGGAGCCTGGGAACGCCCATGATGCCTGAAAGTGCCTCTCCTTACCCTGCATGACCTGTGAAAAAAGGTTTGATCACCAACCATCGACAAATCCCTCCCCCAAACAATTGGACTATTAGGGGCACCCCCGAGTGGCCCCCTGTTCCATCCCCCATCTCTTGACACCGCTGACCGGGAGGTGCCCTAGCAAGGAGTAGCAAGAAGATGCATCTTGGGGCATCGCTGATAAACCTAGCCTAGTGTCGAGTTGGGGGATATCCTATAGACTCCACGTGGATCATAGTAATGCCCTAGATGCCTGAAAGAACCTCTCCCTACCCTGGTAGGGCCCATGAAGAAAGGACTTTCACATCAATAACAGAGCTACCCTGGAAAACATGAAGTCTGTGACTGAGCGGTGCCTCACCTAGTAGGACCAAAGAGGAATATGACCACCATGTTGTCGCCCATGGGTTCCATGTCAAAACCAAGCTTATCATTTTCCATTGGCTCTGGGAGTCTGGGAACTAGGCTAGGATTCCCGAAGATGCCTTCTCCTGGTCCCTAATGATATGTGAGAAGGGAAGCCCTTGAATGCCCCTCCCATAATGCTCGCTTCAATACATTACCTCGCCAAGCCATTGCAGAAGAAGGAGATTGGGGAGCACCCGCAAAAAGAGGTGCTCCCCGGCATCAAGGCTCACTGGCAACTCCTCACTAGTTGTTGACCCATGGTCTCCCGACTGAAGGCCCTGACTAGCGTCGGGCGTGCCCCCGACAAACTCAGGCATCCCCCAAGGCCACCAAGTTCTCATCGATAGGGTCAGGAAAGGCACTTCACCTGAACCGTCTCCACCCCAAGAAACTGAAATAGTGAGGAGCCTACAGCAGGAAGATGGAGGTTCCCTTCGCTTCACAAGACGACAATCCATGAGGGACACAGCGCACAAAGGCGTTCGCTGCGCCCCCCGACCTATATGGTAGCCCATGTTCACTGAACGAGGGCGTAAGAAGACTATAGCTTGAAGGTCCGCCCCTGCCAGGGGAGCCCCTCACCCTTAGGTACTCAAATTTCGTTGAGCACTAGTGGGACCATCACGAAAACAAGTAGCAACTACATGTACCCCCCTTTACCCGCATGGGCCGGGAGGGGTGTAGGGGATATGGTGGTTCTCCATGGGTGGGATCTCAGGTGGGTAGCATACCTCTCCCAAAAACTGGGCGTGGTACGCCTAGGATAAGAGGAGGGGATGTCCGCCTTAGGACTCCAGAAAAGTCATCACGAACCGGCTCTAGTCGGGGCAAAATACCGAAGGTCAGGTTTATCCTGAAGAAACACCTAGCATCGTGGACTATGGTCACTCTACAAAAGCGTATCCATAATTTCCCACGGTTGGACTCATGCTACGGGGGTAAGCCCCTCGTGAAAAGACTACTTGGGGATTTTCACCCTCGTAATGAAAAGCCTTGTGCGCTAGATGTGTCCCATTGCACAAGTAGTGTATCCAAACGCAATACTCATGGATCAATACATATGAGTTTATCTTTCACGACTCATCTTAGTTACCATTCATCTGGGCTGTTTCATTAATGGAGAGTCGCGTTTGGATCAGTCCCGTGTTTTTCTCGTCATCCTTTGACGGGGTGAAAATCAAACTCAAAGCTCTCCAACTTCTTACTAGAAGCGAACTAGGAGGTAGCACCGCCTAAGCTATGGCTTCAGCAAGGGGAATCAATAGCAACTTCTACCTCAAACACATATAGACAATTTCATTCTTAGAGCAAGTTTCCTGGGCACCGGCTACTCAAGCTTAAAATTCACCAATAAAGAAGTAGTGTTTCTTGGTTCCCTGCGGGGGAGGTCCTATCCAAGGAACACCAACAGATAGCGAAGCTCACCTCCAGGTCACCATTAGAAACTAAAAAAGAGAGGAAAAGAAGGACCTATTAACGAATCTTTTCCCTCCTATCTGATGAGGGGAGATTTATTGCATAGGGAAGCTAAATGAAGATGTCACAGCTAGATGCTATGACATGATTCGATGGATTAGGGGTCAGTGACTCCCCTGAGCTAAAACTCCACATGCCTGTGGCAGCCATCAAAGACCCTTACCAAAAACTCGTCACGCCCGTCGAAGGAGAAGAAGACGAGATCTCCAAGCTCAAGGTGATGGGAGGATGCAAATTGTCCCCAACCTCGCCCGAAGCACAACCGCTCACCTCGACATGAAAGATCTTCATTGGTCCTCATTTGTGGCAGGATCCCTCAACCACCATCAACACACTTCGAGGGACGCTTCCTCCAAAGGCTTCGAGGACCGCCATAGGAAGTTCCAAAACTCCCTCAAGATTGTGAACGAGCATCATGAAGAACTCCAAGCCATCGGGATGATGCCATGCTCTGAGATGATGGATGTATGAAGAGACACTGCCTTTTGTCGAGCTTCCCCTAGTAGTCATCCCTGTCTGCCTCAAGGACTCGTCCTCAAGCAGACAGAATGGCGATCCGGCTGCTAGGATCAGGGCATCAGACGGCGTGTATCGGAAAATACTGCCCTGCGATGGAAGCCATGAAGCATGGATAATGGTTGATTGGAATTTTCGCTATCGACCACGACAACAAGTCGCCAAATCAAGCCACAAGATATAGAAAAAACTAAGAGGGAAGCGTGTGTCTCGAGGCTAGAGCAATGCCTTGGGCGCAATCAAACCTCCTCCTCCTCCCAATGAAGCCATAATAGAGGCTTTAAGGCCACATAGGATAAGTTCGTGGTCACAGCCTGCCTTGCTCTGGTTGTGGCATGCCCGGGGGCTACAGTCCCATCTGTGGGTCCAGGGTACCCCGGAGCCGACGGGAGGGTCGTGACCCCTACGTAGTGCATTTGCGGGAACTTGGTCGGGGCATCCCCTCGGGGGTTTTGTACTGGCGGTAGTTCAAAGCACCCGCCGAGAAGAGTACCCCTAATATATGTCTCGCAGACGGGGAGCCGACTGCTACCCTGGATAAGGAACGACAATTGGCCAACCATGCCTGACCTAGGGGATAGAGTGCCCTCTGGGCACGCTTCGTCTAGACCAACTCGGACATAGAAAGCATGAGCGTGACACTTCCCTCCCACTCGTAGCACCAATGGGCCATGTTGCAACCATGCAGGCCATGTGGTTCATGGGGTCCTAGTCGGGATTTGCTCAGGGGTCCTGGTTGGGAGCCCGGGGACTATACGCATGGAGAACCAACCTCGGTAAGATCCAGACTGACAGAATAGGCGGCAGTGTCAGACTAATCAGTACATATGGTGAGAGACAAGAAGTATTGTGGTAGGAGCGCACGACCACATGGAGGGCATGAAGTGCGTGCCAACGCCACATGGTGACCGACCCTTGTGGTGTTCCCTTTCCCTTATAAAAGGAAGCACAGGTAGGTCGAGAGGATAGAGGCATTCTCTAGCTAAAACCTTCCCGATGAAAGAATCATTTTAATTGCGATGATCCACCGGATAGTTGATAATTGTAGTACATAGGGATTCGCACATTGCAAACCTAAACCTGGGTAGAAAAACATGTGTCTCTCTTTGTGTGTTCGTCTAGCTCGCCGATCGAGCTCTCCAGATGTTGCGCCTCTGGCCAAACTAATAAAAGGGATTATCCATCCCCGATGTCTAAAACCAAGACATGACAATCGACCATACTATATGCATCGATGTTGTAAAAGGGTAACTGTAACTTAGACTCTGTTGTATGAATTATTGTGTATTTGACCGTCATGAAGGTGTCACAGCGAGCACGATAATCGTCATAATCTTGTTCACTTACAGAGTCCTTGGGGAAATCTTCTAGCGGTTCTCGTAGCACATAGATAAAATGATTTCTAATGATTACGTCCCTCAGGTGTTGGTACCAATCGATGAAGTTTTACCCGTGTATTTTAAGTTTTTCACCATTCAAGAGAGAGCCAAAGCTGACTTGAACATTGGGGATTGTCACGATCTACAAGCATATTTGCAAAGATATTTAGACTAGGTTCATAATGTAAGTTCAAGTTATAATCAAATTATTAAATGATCTTCCACTAAAACTATCAACTCTTCGTGTTCCGATGCCATGTATGTACATGCTAGGCACGCCAATCTAACCTTAGCATATTTGTTGTGCAACATGGCTTACACCCACCGTATGTGAACACCGATATGTCTAACACCCAATCGTCATAGTGTGCTTCATAATAGAGAACTTTCTTACTGGTACACCATGACCATATCATATAGAATTCACATCATGACCATATCATATCACAAGCCCCCTATAATATAAATTTAGACACCTCGAACTTATCTTTTGTAAGTTTTATGTGGCTACTAGGGATTTCGCAAGAGAACCATTTCTTACCTATGAACTTCCAACCACAACATTGATTAAATAGTTGTCTCTATGACACCCCTTTCGAGGCCTCTGTTGCAAATGCCATATCAACTACTATGAGAGAGAGGTAAACACCTGCCAGCTGCATATATGGTACATGCCATATGTCAAGTGCGTAATCAGTCTCGCATAAGGTCGGTCCGGGCCGCTTCATCAAACAGTACTTTGATATGAACAAGTACACGTGAGAGGGTAAAAACTCTAGGATCAATGCCCATATTCAACATTTGTTGTGACCGTACAAGCAATACTATGCATAGATCGACTCTGATACCACTAGTAGGGGTTTGCAGTAGAAAACAATAATTATCCATGACTAGCACACCACCAAATGCCAGGATCTATCTAGGAGTAATGCTAGAATTGGAAGGTTTTGGTGACATACCCTTGTTAACCGAAAGTGTTTAACATTCACGATGAACGTGGATGATGTAGTCGTATGACGTATCCGACCTCAAGGTTGCGTTGATACTCGCACAACAATCCAAGTGCCACAACTTGCAGCACCTCTCTCATTTCGCAAATGTATGGTGCTCAACAATGACTCTCGGTTTATTCGATCCAGCTAAGATTGCGAAAGTAGATTTTTTGGATCAGGGATACATCAGCGTGATGGCGTGCCGAAGGTGAAGAAGTCGTCTCCCACACACATAATTCTTCTAGGAACTACGAGAACGACAGCCAACGAGAAAGATAAGATCTCCAATGGAGAGGGGAGGGAAAAAGCCTCAGGCAGATTGTGTGCCTCCCCCTCCACACCGTCCCCTTCTTATATAGGGGAGGGGTTCCCTAGGGAAAATGCAGCGGTGAAGAGGTGGGGAAACAGCGGCCAGGGGTAGGCCCCCACCCCGTGTGCCTCCAAACCATAGACCAACTGGAACCCTTGCTCCCTCTTAGGGCAGTGTCCCTACATGGGGGGCCATTTAAGGTGGGCTGCTCCAAAAAATTGATTTAAATATTATTTTAATATTAACTCCATTAATTCATATTACATAAATATTATTTAATTCTGTATGATCCAAAACACCTATCGGATCACTCTGAACATCCTTTGGATTCTCACGAAACATTAGCGATTCTCTCTTCTCATCAATCCAGTAATGCTGATGATTCCAAAATTATCTCTAAGCGTCATCGAACCCTTAAGTGTGTGATATGGGTTACCTTGAGGATTGACCCATGGAGCGGCCTGATCTTCATGGATTTGAGGCGGGGAGTGAGGGCAAACACACGTAACATGATGAACTCACCCAAATGCAAGGTAAAGATACAAACACACGTGAAACACACACTATCTGATTTCTCCTGTTGGTTCAAACAACTAATCCAATAGAATCCTTGGGGGAGAGACCTTGCGATAGAATCACCTGAGGTGGAATTGGCAAGAAAGTGGTAGAATCTAAATCAAGGAGAGAGTAGAAACCAAGTAGAATACCAAAGGGAGAGACCAAGCAACTACTAGAATGCTTGAATTAGATAGACCAAATACTTGAGGAGGGCCTTTATATAACTTGTAGACAATCGAGATAGGGGGTTCCCATCTAGGGTTCGGCCCATGCCATGAGTCTCAACTCAGTTCATCATCATCTCTAGGGTTACTAGGAGGAGATGGGGGCATATATATAGGTTATCCACTAAAGCATGGGTATTCTAGGCATAAACAGGAAGTTATGTGTGAGATGGGGCATTACATGGGCCAGACCACACTTAAGGGATCGTATGCCTATTTTCATAAGTCGGAGCCTCTAGGTAGAGGGGTCAGAGACTTCGGGGTGGCCGGAGACTCTGGTCAGGGCTTTGGTCTCCAGAGCAGTATCCGAGGTATATTGTAAGATCTAAAAGCTGATCTAGAGCCTTGTCTGGAGTCCTTGGAGCATCAGGCCGGATACTCCGGGTTGTAGGTGCGGAGACTCCGGTCCTTGGGCAGCAGCTTCTTGTGTCTTCTCTCCTAGGTTTCTTTCATGGGGGTCTTGGATCCTGGGGCACAAATGTCTTGTTGTTCCATTTTAAGGAGTATTGATTTGTGGTACCATCATGTATGGCTCCTCTATCATATTGCCATGGTGTCCAAAGTAGCATGTGACACACGGTCATAGGCACTACATAAAACTCGACGGTGTTTTTGTACGGCCCAATCTTGAAGGAGATATTGATTTTGTGTTTGATCTTGAGGGTTCCATTCTTATCAAGCCATTTGACATGATATGGGTGTGTATGCTCCATGTATGGTAACTTGAGTTTCTCACAAAGGCCGGTACTCGCAAGGTTGTGACAACTTCCTCCATTAACGATTACTTTTAAGGACTTTCCATCAATTTCAGATCGAGTTTGGAAGATATTGAGGCGTTGGTCTTCTTGTGGAACAAAGTGTATTTTCAAGACTTGCGCTATGATGAGTGAAGGACTTGGATCATTCTTGCATAGAATGGTGTCATCCTCATTCATTGTGTCTTCTCTTCAATGGTACATTGAGTCGTAGCATCATATTCTTTTTCACTCACGGAATAGGTTGTTCCATTTTCATCTACAAGCATAACTCTTGTGTTGATGCACTCATATGACTTGTGACCCTATTCCTCCACACTTGAAACAATTGACTTGGTTTTCTGATGTCATGTTGGAGGATGATGCTATTGGAGTTTTTGCTTGCTTGGATGATCTTGGCGCTTGATTTGTTGGCTTGGAGGAGGCATTGGCATTAATTGAAGCATAGTAGGCCTTTTGCTTATCGGTGCTCGGCTTTGGTAGCTGTGTGGAGAAGCTCGACAAGGTTCTTGTACAGTTGGAAGTCAACAATTTTCTGTATTGGGTGACTTAAACCATTAAGGAACCTTGCTATTGTTTTCTCTTCGAGTTCTGTCACATTGGCTCACATCATAGTCTTCTCCATTTCCTTGTAGAACTCTTCAATTGACCATGTTCCTTGCTTCAAATTTTGTAGCTTGTTAAAGAGGTCTTGTTTATAGTGCTCAAGGACAAATGTTGCATACATTACTTACTTTATTTACATCCAAATGCTAATTTGTGGTTCTTCTTGCTTCTCATGATTGTTTTGAAAGTATTCCCACCAAACATTGACGTAGTCCTCAAACTCAAGGGATGCCATTCCAACTTTCTTATCTTTGAAATAGTTGTGGACCCGGAAGATCTTATCAACTTTGAGTTCCCAATCAATGTATGGATCATCATCTTCTTATCCTTTGAACTTGGGCATAACGAATTTGAGCTTCCCAAACTTGCTATCATCATGCTCACGGTGGTCGTTTTGGCGTTCTTGGAGCATACTAGCTTCACTTGGTGCGTGTGGTGGAGGAGGAGGAGCTTCATTGCCTCGAGGTGGTAGTGGAGGAGGAGCTTGATGATTGTTGAAGTCTCTTCTATGCCTTAGCTTGAGATCATTTACATCCATTGGTTGTTGGTGATGATGGTGGGGTTGAGCATGGTGGTTGTTGCGTCTAGCACATCGTGCATCCACATCATCATCACCTGTATCCTATTCTGGTTATTGATTGATGTGATGTGGTGGACGATGGTCATGAGGTGGATGATGACGCCTATCATTCCAGTGGCCTTCCCCATGATGTTCTTGCTCTTCTTGAGTTTGGACTTGTAACATTTCTTGGTGTGGTGGACAACCATGACCTTCTTCTTGTTGTTGTTGGGCATGATGATCATGGTCCCGATGATGTCTTGCTTGGTGCGGTTGTCGAGTGTGTGGATCAACCACTTATTCTTGTCGATGACGAGATTGGTTTTCCCCCATGGTGGTGGTGGGGTCCTCCATGATGGGAGTGTGAGCGTGAAAACTTGCCATGGCGACTTGAATAACGAGTACGATATGAGCTTGACGAGCTTGAGTGATGTCCACGTCGATTACCTAGATCGACAATAGCTTGATGAAGAGCTTGTAATTGATCATGATGCTCCGGTTGATGTTGCCAGTTGCGGTAGTGAAAATCGGATCTCAAGCCTATAAAATTGAGCATTGCGGCATAAGTTGTGACGCGTGGCGAAACCATCTTGGTTTTTGAAGTTTGTATCTCCGCTAGCTGCTTCCCCTAGAAATTATGTACAAATACAAGTGAAAGGAAGGGTGATATTGGTGGAATGGTATTTGCTACCTTGCCCACCATAGTCAATGATTGGAAAGATTGTTCTCACCGAGAGCAAAGCGGTTAGTGATAAATAAGACACACACACAAATGCCTATGGTGGAAGGTTAGGAAGGTGCATAGCAAATGGAACAACTAAACAAAAAGGTTACTGTCAAAAGTGGGTAAAATCCAAAAAGAAACGAATGTCAAAGGAAAAGGTCAAAAAGGGTGATGATATCCTACAATTACATACATACGGTGGACATTAATGTGGCTAACACGACTATGGAAAATGAGCAAAGAACAAAAATGGTCCTAACGACTACTAATGCTTGGTGTTGTGCCAACGCTAGGAGAGACCATAGCCCATTTGCCAAAAGTTTTGGGAAGCAATGGATTTTCACGCTTGCCTTGCTCTTACTCGTGCTTTTTCTTAGAAGCTTTGGACTCTCTTTGTATTGGTATACTTCTTTTTATTTTCCTTTTTCTCTTTTTATTATATTTTCTCTCTTTGTATGCCATCTAGTCAACTTTTTCTATTGCCTATGCAACATGACTTATGCAAGAGCAAGCACTTTGGCAAACACAAAATGAGCTACTCTTGATAGGTTAGGTAACGCACAAAGGAAGAAAGGGGTTAACAAGGGTGGTGAAAGTTATACCTTTTGTTGATATCGTACTTGCAACCGTTGGTGCGGGGAATGGTTTGAGTACCTTGGTGTTGATGTAGAGTGCAAAGAGTGGTGGCGGAAGCTTTGTTAGATGACGGACATGCACATGAAACATAAATAATAAAAGGAAATCAGTAAAAAAGGAAAAGACATGAAAATTGGGTTCGGGGCCGAAGACTGCGGTCTGTGGGGGCGAAGACTTCGGGATATGGGTTCCCTTATGGATTGACCCTTGGGGTGGCCCGATCTTCATGGATTTGAGGCTGGGAGTGAGGGGAAACACGTGGAACACTATGAACTCACCTAAATGCAAGGTAAAGATACAAACACACACTATCTGATTTTATCCCATTGGTTCGAACAACCTATCCAATTGTGTCCTTAGGGGAGAGACCTTGCGGTAGAATCACCCGAGGAGATATTGGAAAGCAAGTGGTAGAATCCAAATCAAGGAGATAGTAGCAACCAAGTAGCATCCTAAAGGAGAAAGACCAAGCAACTACTATAATCCTTGAAGTAGAAAGACCAAATACTTTAGGAGGGCCTTGATACAACTCGTAGATTCAATCTAGTGGGGGATCCCATCTAGGGTTTGGCACATGCCATGAGTCTCAACTCAATTCATCATCATCTCTAGGGTTTCTAGTAGTAGGTGGGGCATATATATCGGTCATCCACTAAAGGAGGGTATTCTAGGCATAAATAGGAAGTTATGGGTGAGATGGAGCATTACATGGGTCAGGCTCGTAGGCATGTTCACTTAGGACGGAGATTTCGGGGTAGAGGGGCCCTAGACTCTAGGGTGGCCGAAGACTCCGGTCGGGGATTTGGTCTCTAGGGAAGTATCTAGGAGGTATACTGTAAGCTCCAGGTGTTGATCATGAGTCATGTCTAGAGTCCTTGGAGCATAAAGCCGGAGACTCTAGGGTCGAGGGCCAAAGTCTCCGGTCCTTAGGCACCAGCTTCTTGCGTCTTCTCTTGCAGGCTTCTTGCTTGGGGGTATTGTATCCTCCTCTTCATGCCATGGTCATGGGCCAAGCCATCCAATAGGAATTCATCGCAAGTAGGATCCCATTCACATGATAACCATTAGAAGGGAAATGATGGAAGTAATTCACCTTTGTAGGAATGGTTGGTGTGACATGGTGTGGACTAATGGTGATTGCTATATGTTGGGATGCATCGTTGTGTTACCCTATGGTTTGGGAACACAGCAGACATGATTGAGACGTGTATCGGAACAATGATCATCAGTGGGACCTGGATGCCCATAATGACCCATGCACATTCCACGATTACATGTAGTTTGAACCATAAACATCGAGTCCAATTCCCTTTTTTACTTTGATACCTGACTTGTCTGAGATTTTATTGTTGGTATCAACATACCTAGTTCAATATAGTTACCAACAAGTGCTGCTTAACTTTGTCCCATGATATTTCATCCTCGTGACCTAGTCATACGTTGTGCAGCTTTATGGATGTAATCTCATCGAGTGGGCCTAGTGTATCTTCTCGTCACATGGGAGAACAAATCCTGATACAGATACATACTACTCAACCTATCCCTTAGGAATACCTGATAGATACCTTTATGACCACCCTGTTATGGTATGACAGTTCATACAGTCAAAGCATACTTGGGGGACATTGATTAGCTATAATCTCATAGTCTAAGGAGTGGGATAATCTGTTTAATAATTATTGCAACAATGAAATTTTTCAATTTATCATGTTGTAGTACTTATGTTGGGTAAGCATGTCCATCACATCATTCAGTAATAATATGACCACATTGTCAATTGACATGAATGCCCATGATCAGGAAACCTTGATCATCAGTTGACCAATGAACTAGTTGAATAGAGGGTACTAGGGAGTTAGTTTGTTTACATACCACACGTGCACCAATGTTTCCAGTTGATATTGTTATATCATGGTATAAAACCTACTCCCTTTGTTTCGGTTTAAAAATCCAGAGCGTATACCTAGGCTATCAATTTGACCACTAAAATATTAATTTTATAGCACAAAAAATATATCATTAGAAAATATAACATCTAAAGTTTCTAATGGTATATTTTTTTTCTATATCATTTATATGTTATTGAGTAAATTGATGGTCTAGGTATACGCGCTAGACTTGTAAACTGTTGGGGATGTGACCCCAGGTACCCCAGAGTGAAGGTATGAAGTTATTCAAGTAATAAGATGGATGATATGAAGAAAGCTTATGTAGAGAAAATATGTAAAAATAAGTATAAAAGAAATAAAATAAGGGACAGGAGAAAGAAAATGAACCTGGCCGACATATGGAAAATTCGGCCTGGTCCTTAGCATCTCAGGAGAATCGGAGGAAAAAAAGAATGGAGATAACCCGGTTGGGCCGAATTACCCAGCCAGGCCATCACTTCGCCCAGAGCCACACTTCACCAAGTCGCCATCAGCACCTCAGGTGGGCCGACACAATGGTATTCGGCCGACCACATGCCATCTCCCTTCTTCGCCTCGACACCCCGGCTCCTGCATCACCTCATTTCCTACTTCGCTGCACTAGCCTTTCTTCCTCGACACCATAGTGACAAGGACGCCCGGGTGGGCCGGCTGAAGAGGACCTCGGCTTACCACCGGGCTATAGCGCCATGCATCGGGTAACCTTGCCCCCAGCTGGCCCATCTCAACACAGCATCTCTCCTCGACGTCCCCTAGTATCTCCCTTCCTCAGCAGCTCCCTCCGATGAATCCTGGGTAGGCCGACACAAGGAAACCTCGACCCACCACGGGAATACCTCGCTAGGACCTCCGCAAGCCTCCACCTGGGTCGGGGCAGAATAATGCTGGATGGGCCTATATCCCATGCCAATGTCTTAGGTCCCATGTGGAATCGCCAGACCCCGGCTGGGCGCCCAGAACACGGCTGGGCCTTCCCCATTGACTCGGTTGGGGGAAGGTTGACTCGGCTAGGCCATCTCCTTCTCCTAGGCCGAGTCAAATTATGCCATGCCAAATCTCCGCATCGCCAGGGGCACCTGGGCCGAGTTATATTGCTGAGGACGCCCTCTTATCCATCTACAGATGCTCCCTCAACCTCTACGTCGACATGCTACTCGCCAGGTCAAGCCCTTACGTCAGATGCCAGTCTTAGGACGCCCCTGGCTTAGACTAACACCCTTGGTACAAGATACTAGGGAATCTGTTGGGCATCTTAGGAGATGTTAGGGAATATGCTGGGAATCTCCTAAGATGCTAAGGAATATGCCAAAGAGAGAAGACTGATGACTCACTAAAGGACAAGATGACTAGGCAAGGACCCACAAGCCAGCTCATATATAGTACTTGTGGGGACATACCTTTTCCCCTGGGCTCCCCTTTATAAGGAGCACCAGGGGGATCATTCCCATGGAGGCCCCCAATGGGCTCCTCTCCCCTTTCCACAATAAGAGCATGGGTTCTTCCTCCTCTTCTCTCTCCGTTAGAGGCATAGGAATACAGCTCAAGGAGCACCATTGTAGCCACATGCATGGCCAAGTTATATAAGATCAGATGCAGGAGTAGAGGTGTTATCTCACTAGGAGAGCCTCGAACCTGGGTATATTGTGTCTCTGTGAGTTCTTCCGTATGAGGTATTCACTTAATCATCCCTCCTCAGATTCCTCCAGTGTCCATCGGCCCTAAATTTAGCCTACCCATGGCATATGCCGTGAGACCACCACGGCATTTGGCGCCCATCGTGGCGCTGATCAGAAGTGCTGGTTGGGTTTCCATCCGGACAGGAACGTTTTCATCAACCTCTGCTTCATCATCGATCAAAACCTTCTGCATCCTCTTCCCCAACGTATAGACAGCAGGGAAGTTCGCATACAAGCCTCCTTGGTTGACTCAGCAAGTGTGACTCCACCCCAACCTCTTCACCAAGGGTACTGTAAGTATTAGTTGACTCATCAAGCATGACTCAACCCCAACCTCTTCACCAAGGGCACTGTAAGTATTAGTTGACTTAGCAAGCGTGACTCAACTAGCATAACTCAATCTCCTCACCAAGCAAATAGTGATTATCAACTGACTCAACCAACACGCACATGAGATAACCCCGAATGTCACTCGGGGACTATCACCCTCGATCACTTAGTCATTCACTCCGAGAAGGAGATGACTCAACCCGGGGACTAGTCAACATACCGATATAATCACCCATATATGGAAAAAGTATCTCGAGGACTTGGTCGTTGTTTGATTCAGAATCCCCATGCTTAGAACTGTAACTCAGAGTAGACATAAGATATGCCATGATCTCACATATGTCAACCACTATGTGCCTTTTAGCTATGTATTCTATTACTACAGAACATCTTCTACTATGTATACCTATTAACTTAGCTTGCTTAGTTACCTTGTAACTCAGATTACTATTTAATTCATCTTTCTAGGTTACATTATACCTCGTATTATTCTTTACTTCAGCTTTCCAGGTTATCCTTAACTCGAATTAGTATTTGCTTTAGCTTGCTAGGTTATCCTTAACTTGGATTGTTATTTGCTTTAGTTTTCATGGTTATCTTTAACTCGGATTACTATTTTACCTTAGCTTGCAATATTATCCTTAACTCATATTGTTATTTGCTTTAGCTTGCCACGTTACCTTTAACTCAGATTACTATTTTACCTCAGCTTGCCAGGTTATCCTTAACTCGGATTGGTATTTGCTTTAGCTGGTCAGGTTATATTATACATCGGATTACTATTTAACTCATCATGCCAGGTTACATTATACCTCAGATTACTCTTTACTTCAGCTTGTCAGGTTACATTATACCTCGGATTACTCTTTACTTCATCTTGCTAGGTTACATTATACCTCGTATTACTCTTTACTTCATCTTGCCAGGTTACATTATAGCTCGGATTACTCTTTACTTCATCTTGACAGGTTATATTATACCTCAGATTACTCTTTACTTTAGCTTGCCAGGTTATATTATACCTCAGATTACTCTTTACTTCAATTTGCCAGGTTATATTATACCCCGAATTACTATTTAACTCAGCTTGCCGAGTTACCACATAACTCAAAATACCATCTACATCAGTTTGTCAGGGTATCATGGCATCATATCATATCCCAAATCATGATCAAAATCAATTGGTCAACATACCAAAGGGTTATTATCAAATTATATCTCAAATCATAATTTATCTCGGCACGACCGGATATCATCGAAATCTATATCAAACTCTATATATCTCAATCATCAAATATCGTGAGATCAACATATAACCCGGATGCGATAACTCGGATTAGAACTTATATGACCAGAGCCCATCAAGGCCATAAGTCAAAACATGCCCAAAAGGGTTATATGAGAAATTCCCATGAAGGCTACATGCCCATGAAGGCTACATGCCCAAAAAGGGTTATATAAGAAATGCCCATGAAGGCTACATTCCCGTGAAGGCTACATGCCCAAAAAGGGTTATATAAGAAATGCCCATGAAGGCTACATGCCCAAGAGAGTTATATAAGAAATGCCCATGAAGGCTACATGCCCAAAAGGGTTATGTGAGAAATGCCCATGAAGGCTACATGCCCGTGAAGGCTACATGCCAAAAAGGATTATATAGGAAATGCCCATGAAGGCTACATGCCCAAAAGGATTATATGATAAATGCCCATGAAGGCTACATGCCCAAGACGGTTATATGAGAAATGCCCATGAATGCTGCATGCCCGTGAAGGATACATGCTCGAAAAGGGTTATATAAGAAATGTCCATGAAGGCTACATGCTCAAAAGGGTTATATGACTAGAGCCAATGAAGGCCAGAAGTCTAAACTTACACAAAAGGGTTATATGACCAAAGCCAATGAAGGCCAGAAGTCTAAACTTACTCAACAGGGTTATATGACCAAAGCCAATGAAGTCTAGAAGTCTAAACTTTCCCAAAAGGGTTATATGACCAGAGCCAATGATGGCCAGAAGTCTAAACTTACCCAAAAGGGTTATATTACCAGAGCCCGCGACGGCCAGAAGTCTAATATTTCCCAAAAGGGTTATATGACCAGAGCTAATGAAGGCTAGATGTCTAAACTTACCCAAAAGGGTTATATGACTAGAGCTAATGAAGGCCAAAAGTCTAAACTTACCCAAAAGGGTTATATGACCAGAGCCAATGATGGCCAGAAGTCTAAACTTACCTAAAAAGTTTAAATGGCCAGAGCCCATGAAGGCCAGATGTCAAATTTTGTCCAATGGGGGATATATGCCCAATGATTCGGATTTTGAGCATATCACTTGAATTGAGAGTCAGATGACTCAGATTTAGAGCATATGACTCGGATTAAGAGTTAGATGACCCGGATTGAAAGGCAAATGACTCGGATTTGGAGCATATGACTCGGATTGAGAGTCATATGACTCGGATTTGGAACATATGACTAGGATTGAGAGTCATATGACTCGGATTTGAAGCATATGACTCGGATTTGGGTCACGTGACTCAGATTATGAGTCACTTGACTCGGATTTGGATCATATACCTCGGATTTGATCCAGATAACTCATATTATGGGTCAAATGACTCAGATGAGAATGTAGACCATATGTCAATAAACCACTCTAGGGATATTTTAATATATGAAGCATATGCGCGACTCTGCGAGTCCCACATAGCCTCGGGGACTAATGTTGGGGATGTGACCCCAGGTACCCCTAGAGTTAAGGTATGAAGTGATTCAAGTAATAAGATGGATGATATGAAGAAAAATTATGTAGAGAAAAGATGTAAAAGAAGTATAAAAGGAATAAAATAAGGAAAAGGAAAAACAAAATGAACCTGGGCCGACATATGGAAAATTCGGCCTGGTCCACAGCATCTCAGGAGAATCGAGGAAAAAAATAATGGAGATAACCCGGCTGGGCCGAATTACCCAGCCAGGCCATCACTTCTCCCAGCGCCACACTTCGCCAGGCCGCCATCAGCACCACGGGTGGGCCGACACAAGGGTATTCGGCCCACCACGGGCCATCTCCCTTCTTCGCCTCGACACCTCGGATCCTGCATCGCCTCGTTTCCCACTTTGCTATGCCAGCCTTGCTTCCTCAACACCACAGCGACAAGGACGCCCGTGTGGGCTGGTTGAAGGGGACCTCGGCCCACCGCCCCAGGAAACCTCGCCCCCAGCTAGCCCATCTCACTAAAGCATCTCTCCTTGACGTCCCTCGGCATCACCCTTCCTCAGCAGCTCCCTCTGATGAATCCCAGGTGGGCCGATGCAAGGATACCTCGGCCCACCGCTGGAATACCTCGCTAGGACCTCCGCAAGCCTCCACCTAGGCCGAGGCAGAACAATGTTGGATGGGCCTATATCCCAGGACGATGTCTCTGGTCCTAGGACGAATTACTATACCTCGGCTAGGCTGCCTAGAACCTAGCTGGGCCTTCCCCATTGACTCGGCTAGGGGAAGGTTGACTCGGCTAGGCCATCTCCTTCTCCTACGCTGAGTCAAATTCTGCCAGGCCAAATCTCCTCATCTCTAGGGGGACCTAGGCCGAGTTATGTTGTTGAGGATGCCCTCTTATCCATCTCCATATGCTCCCTCAACCTCTACGTCGACATGCTACTCACTAGGTCAAGACCTTATGTCAGATGCCAGTCTTAGGACGCCCCTGGCTCAGACTAGCACCGTTGGTCCAAGATACTAGGGAATATGCTGGGTATCTTAGGAGATGCTAGGGAATATGCTAGGCATCTCCTAAGATGCTAAGGAATATGCCAAACAGATAATACTGATGACTCACTAAAGGACAAGATGACTAGGCAAGGACCCACTAGCCAGCTCATAGACTATACTTGTGGGGACATACCTTGTCCCCTGGGATCCCGTTTATAAGGAGAACCAGGGGGATCATTCCCAGGGAGGCCCCCGAAGGGATCCTCTCCCCTCTGCTCAATAGGAGCATGGGTTCTTCCTCCTCTGCTCTCTCCATTAGAGGCATAGGAATACAACTCAAGGAGCACCATTGTATCCACATGCATGGCAAAGTTATATAAGATCAGAAGCAAGAGTAGAGGTGTTATCTCACTAGGAGAGCCTCGAACCTGGGTATATCGTGTCTCTCTAAGTTCTTCCATACGAGGTCTTCACTTCATCATCCCTCCCCGGATTCATCCAGTGTCTATCAGCCCCAACTTTAGCTTTCCCATGGCATATGTCGTGACACCACCACAACATAAACTAAAACATATGGAGTATTATGAACTAATGATATGTGATAAGAAATACTATTTATGATTTGCCTCTAGGGCATATCTCCAATGCTCTCCCACTTGCACTAGAGTAGAAATAATCTAGTTTCATTTCTTACTAATCATATCATCATATCACATATGGTGCTATTGATCATTGTTGCTCATGGAGAAGCATTTCGTCAATGGTATCTATCTTCCAGATCTGTATGTTCTTTGCAAATCGTTTAGTGCACCTTATTTGACATTTATTCTATTATCACATAATATTGCTCTCATGTGGGTTGTCTGCGCGTGTGGAGTACCGCGGCAAGTGTGTGTCATCGCGTATGTGCGTTTCTGTTAGCGGGTCGTGTTGGGTTCCGCCGGTGTGTGGTTCTGTGTGTGTGCGTGCGGGCTGGGTGGTGAGTGAGTGTGGAGTGTGTGTCAGCGATAGGGGTGTAGGGTGTAGGTCGTGGAAGGGTTAGGTAGGGTTTAGGTTTAGGTTTATTTTAAAACATATTTTTGTAAATAGTTTTTAGGCAAAAGAAAATATCCGGAAATATCGGGGTTTAAATTTAGAATTAAAGGAGGGGGATAATTAGAAAACAAAAATAGGATTTTATCAAAAATAATTTTAGAGGCAAAAATATGCATAATGTCATGATGATGCAAAAAAGTAAAATTAACAGGCAAATTCTACTATGGAATATTTTTCGGGCATTACAACTCGACACCATTAACAAGGGATCGTGTCCCGAGATCGAAGCAAAGATAACGGGGGAAGAGAGGTTCAACTATCAGATCTTCTTGCATCAGATATGAGTGCAAATATGATGCATATTTAGGCATACAAATTATTCATATTGTCACTCATCACATACTATATCTAGCTACAACTCTGCCCATTATGCATGATTACTAGTTCTCTTTCATTTTCGTATGACATTGTGCAACTAGTAGTTTTAGTATAATTTTATTACTTTCCCTTGTCTTTGACTTGTGTGTAGGTGCTATGGACAATCATGTATAAAAGGAGCCAAGAGGATTGAATATGGAGAAGTTACACATGTCAGACTTAGCCATATGAGATGGAAAATTCATATTTTTCATCATCTCATATTTCTGATCCAAGACAATGGTGTTGTAGCCCTTGTCCATATGAATCCAACAAGTCAAAGAACACCTCAATTGGAGTCTATATGAAGAAATGGTGGAGAAAATACTACATAGGGCAGAGGATTTAACGACATATAGTATGGGCAGAGCGCGCCCATACCATATGATCGTACCACCCTCCGTTGGCTCTGTTTCTTCAAATGGAACAACATTTGTAAAGACTCACAAAAGAAAGAATAAAAGGATGTACACTGTAGTGAACATACTATTGCCGCTGATATGGATTTTTTTAACTTCTATGATCTGATAGATGGTTGTGCAAAATCATTTTGTAATTCATATTATGAAATTTGTGATAAATGTATCGTAGTTGGTCACCTTAGTTTAAAATGTTCCATTACTCTTGAAGAATCTCTAGTATCCTACACTAGAATTGAAGTCTTAGAGTTTTTAGTTTATAAATGTGTCCATGATCTACTTTGAATAAAATCCATTACGAGTATGAGTAGTGATAGTATGATTTATATGAAACTTATCAATTTGTTACCAATGTTACAATCTTATTGGCAAGAACATCTTAGTGTTAATCCACTTGTGGTAGAGAGTAAGGCCGGTCTAAAACCGTAGTGCCCAAAGATAACTTTGCAGGAACCACAAGATAAACAGGAGAACCAAAATGGTGAGGTTGACAAAGAGTGGCCTACAAATACTATATTTGTTTATGATGCCTCTCTCTCTCTGGTAATGATTAATATCATGCTAAAACTGATTATGATTTATCTATGGAGGCTTTGTTCCTAAACACTAATGAGGAGAGCATTAGTAATGATGAACTAGAGACAGAACCTTGCTATGAATCTTTAGATGCTAATGTGCAGGGACCTGATTTACTGCATCTTGAAAAGGAAGAATACTATGAAGTGTTCCCCTACAATGGTAACCAAGGTAAAAGTTTAATTATTATATATGAATCTGTAATCCTTACGTTGCAGTTATAGAAGCAGGCATGTTCACACACTTGATGCATCAACCCTCGCTTGAAAGCGAGAACTTATTCATCTATATGATGCCGATGCACCGCAAGAGGGTACGACTTCGGCCATACTCTACTATGAGATGCTCCAACCCTTTGCTGGAGGTAAGTACCATTACACCTCAAATTGATATCCCCCTTGGGATCTAGGTGGATAATTTAATGGAGCATCTAAGCCTGGCTTTATGGCTTTAAAGAAAGCGCTTCCCGGGAGACAACTCGAAAGTCATTAGGTGTCTTTCTTCATTTTGTGTCTTGTTGGGGGATGACCCCAACTAGGGTCAAGCCGAGGTATAAGGACAAATTCCACTGAGGCATAAACTAGATAAAACATGATCTAGCCGAGGTATATAGGGGCTAGCTGAGTTACGGTCGGGTTACCCAAGCCCAGACAGCACTGGCAAGACTCGGCCGACATATAGGGTATGTCGGCACGATGTCTAGGTTGTTTCATACTTGCAGGTACCATCTTGGCCGATTCATCTAGACCAGGGCCGAGTTAGGGGATGGCATGCTCAAGAAGGGGTGAGCCAGCCCCAAGGTTAGTGTCTTTCACTCTCTCGAGGGAATCTAGGGAGAGACAAGTGCTAGCGACCAGGTCCAGAGGAGCAGAGACATAATAGAGTGTCACGGACATGACGGTCTCTGACACCAATGGATAGGGAGCATGGACTTTGAGCCATTTCCGCCTAGAGACTGGCAACAAAGGAAAGGAGGGCACCAAACAACTATTTTAGGACGAGCATCTTCGTGGAATATTTGGGCCATGTATGCCCTAGATGTAACTTGGCAACCTCTATATAAGGTGATCCTGGGCCTCCAAGGAGAGGGTCAGTCCATTGGCGCTAAGGGAAACCCCTAGAGTGAGAACAGAGTAGAAGCACTTCATCTTCTTCCTATCTTCTATACAGCTCAAGGAACACTTGTACTAGTCAGGAGATAGTAATATAAGATCTAGAGTAGTAGTAGGGGTTTTATATCCATATGAGAGCCTCGAACAGGGGTACATCATGTGTTGTGTTTGTGTGTTCTTCGTGTGTGGCTCCACCTCATTATCCCTCCCCGGATACCACTAGAGTCCATTGGCCCCATCTTTATCCTATCCATGGCATCTGCTGTGACACCACCACGACATGTCTTGAGTTTAGTTACATTCATGTTGCATTGACACTTGTATATACTCCCTCCTTGCCAAAGCTTAAGGCTTTTTTTTTCAAAAGTCAAACTATGTAAAGTTTGACCAAGTTTTTAGAAAATAAATATTCATATTTACAATATGAATCCATACCGTTTGATACATCATGAAACATAGTTTCACATGGTATCAATATAATATCATAGTTATTTATAGTTTTTTCTAAAAGTTTGGTCAAAATTTCCGTAGCTTGAATTTTCAAAAAAAGCCTTAAGCTTTCGGATGAAGGTAGTATGCATGATTTCCTATTAGAGTTGGCTTGGGACTATTTTCAAAAGGCAGAATTGTTCATTGTTCTAATAATGTGTTTCATATTTTGGTTAAAACTTCTCAACGAAAATATATGTATGCTTTTTTTGGATGCTAGACTAATGTTTCAAGTCTACAGTAAAATTTTCGGAGAAAATAACTTGTTCTAGAGCTTAAAGTGAGTTTAAGAAGCAGCACTACAGGCAGACCAGACCGTACCACCCGCCCGTACCACTCATGTGACGCGTCAGAAGAAGCAGAACATTTTTCAGAAGAATAACTACAAGGATAACGAGTGCCCATCGCATCTACCCATACCACGTGCCCGTACCAGCTTTGCTCCATGATTTTTCAAGTCAGAGAATTTACCAACAAAGTTACTGCAAGCATAACGAGCATCGGTACAGTGGGACACGTCCGTACTACCCGCTCATACTGACCTTGCTACTAGGCGCAGAAAAAGTGAAGAATTTACAGAGGAGATAACGAGCGTCTAGCCCGTACCAGGAGGCCAGATCACACAGCAAGGACAGGGACAACTACAAAAATTTAAAAACCTCTCAAACTTTTTTATCTTAACAAACAAAGGTTAGTGGGTTACCTCCTACATGTTCCATTATACTTCATTTTAATTCATCTACCTTGAAAACTCCCTAGCCTATAATTCTCTATAGTGTTTCATGTCTTATTTTTCTTTTTTTCATGGATGGGTGAACGAACTCTCTCGTACACTAAAACACTTGCTTTTACTTCATTTGTTATTTTAGGAGAGGCTTGAAGCTTGTGTGGAGGCATTGGCAGCATGTGCCAACCTTTCGAACACCCACACTAGCCACTTGATTGTTTCACTTCAACATGCTTCAACAAATGGAAGAATATTTAGAAGAATATTGTGATCCTCTTTAATACATTTCCTTGATTTCTACGCTTGAGATGATCAAATACAATAAGAAAACATTTCCAATTATGACTCGTGCAATGTTTAATTATCTTAAGAGTTTAACCTTGAAGATAATCAAGCCCATAGATATAATGATAAACTTGATAGCACTCTTGAAAAGAGTTGTTTGAAGGAAATGAAGTTTAGTAGTGATTGAGGTGCATGCCAAAACTGAAATTTGTGTGTAAAAAGTATGATACTTCTTAAAGCTTGTATACAAATTGTGATGCACACCCTTGGGATGACAACAACTCCCCTGGCCTTCGAACAATCTATAGTACAACCGCTGATTTTGGCTATGAGTTGATGACATTAGTAGCAACTGTTACAAATGGGCAAAAGTATGGGTAATCTTAAGTGTTGTGAAAAATGTTGTCAAGATCATATGACCACTATTGGAAACTATTATGGAAACCAAATGAACCACCTAGAAGTTTTTGGCATGGCATCATTACTATTAAATGGAATTCCATGAAAGTCAATGAATAGAAAATAAGTGTTTTAATAGACTTTATTTATTGATGTGTGAGTTAATGAAACACCATATTTGTTTGCTTCTTTTGACATGATCTTTGACAATTAATATATAAAACTAAAAAGTTTCATTAGGAGGATCAGAGGTTTGCTTTCAAGTTATATTTACTTTTTACATGGAGCATTGAAGATGTAATTGATCTTTTATGGATTGATATAACTGAGCATGTGTTGCCTTGTATGAATATGTTCTATCTTAGTTTGAGCTTCCAGGGAAAATAAGGATACAAGGCATCAATCTTCTTTAGTAAGCTAGATGATAGCATTAAGTTCTATCAACTTACTTTCTCGAGTACAAGCAAAGTTTAGCTTGGGGATGTTGATGAGTGCAAATATGATGCATATTTAAGCATGCAAATTATTCATAGTGTCACTCATCACATGCTATATCTAGTTGCAACTCTACTTATTATGCATGATTACTAGTTCTCATTCATTTTCATATGGACTTTGCACAACTAGTAGTTTTAGTAGGAATTTATTCCTTTTCCTTGTCTTTGACTTGTGTGTAGGTGCTATGGACAATCATGGATAAAAGGAGCCAAGAGGATTCAATATGGATAAGTTACAAGCGTTAGACAAAGCCATATGAGATGTTGAAAAGTCATATTTTTCATCATCTCATATTGCTGATCCAAGACCATGGTGTTGTATCCCGTGTTCATAAAAATTCAACAAGCCAAAGAACACCTCAATCAAAGTCTATAGGAAGAAATGGCGACCAAAATATAGTACAGGATAGAGGGTTTAATGACCTGCGGTATGGGTTGAGCCCGCCCGTACAGTACGGTCATACCGCCCTCCGTTGGCTCCGTTTCATCAAATGGAACAACATCTGTGAATGCCAAATGGGCATATTTGGCCCCGAGCTCTATGGTTCGCAAAACCGACCTCCAGAATGCCTATTTAGAGAGGGGAACCCTAGCTGCCTCCAGATGAATCCATCCATGCCTTGGGGGCAGAGTCCTACCACTCTACCACCTCCATAGCCACCACACACAAGATCTCCACCGCCATACCACTTGAGAGGAAGAGGAGGCTTTCATCGTGTAGGGCTACAAACCGATCTTCATCAACAACGTCTCCAACTTCGATCCCCTTTGTTTACTTTGTTGTAATCCAATTATATTGTGGATTTGCACTTGTATTCAATTGTACCTTCATATATCATCCATATTACTACCATGATGTTGATCCCCTACATGTATGAGTAGTTTCCCTGTTCTTGGGGAGAGATGGAGAACCCCTAGTATTATTATGCATTGAAATAAATATGATCTATAACTTTGGTCCATGATCTATTGATTTATGATATTGTGTTAGATCTCTCTCTTTAGATGGTATGTGAAGTCGACCATATAGCATTTTCCTTTAGGACTAAAGAGATGGAACTACCCTTGGGACGTGTATGGGAGTATGTCTAGTGCTATTTTGTGACTGTAAGCATTGATTTATAACCTACATGGTCAAAGGGGGATTAAGAGAGATTTACTAAGCTCATTATGATATCCATGGGGAAATCCTTAATTGTGGTGGTCTGTAGAAGTGATTTGCTCACAAGCATCGTAGTAGTTATTTAGATGTGGCCTCAATACTTGACTCGTAGAAGCGTCTGCTCAGAGGACTTGTAGTGAACATCTTATTATGGTGCTCTCTCCACACATGTCATGACAAAAGATATAGGTTATCCTAATCATACATAATTCTCCCATGCTAGTGGTGAATCCTACAATCCTTCATAACCCTCAATCACATCACCCCACACTTCATAAACATTCCGTTGGTTTAGTTTACTTTTGTTATTTACTTTGTTATAGTTACTTTGAATCTCTCATGTTTACTTTTATTATAGCGACTTATAGTATAGACTATTTCCAAACACCTTTTAGGGTGCGAATGTGGCCTCACTAACAACATGGCTGTGGGGTTGTGTTGTTTCCATCCGCAAAGATTTCAAGGGACACACTTTATAAATAATATTTGTTGCTACAAGTACTTCAATAACCCTAGTTGATGCAGGAAACTCAGTCATCAGTCGGGTTGATGGTCGTGATACCACTATCTAGAATTCTCGCTCCATCTTGAATTGGTCAACACCACAAACAAGAAGGTCATGTTCACGTTATTCAAGATAACACTTTGGAGAAGCAAAAGTGGAAGTAAACATCTGAAAATATAAGTCCACCTATACTTCCATGGAAAGAGTAAAAGCACACATTAATCCAGTTCAATGTACAAGAGCGAATAGCAAGAGTAGTCTGTATGGGGGTTAATCCATTAAGCACCCAAGCTATTACTCCGTACGTGAATAGGAAAATCGTGCAACCCACTCTCGAAATTCAGACTAAAAATCGTGGCAATAAGCATTCACAAAGCTTAAGAAAGATGATCAAGAGATGTGCTTCTTATTCTTTGTCGGATTAGGTGAGGAGGTCCTCTCCTCTGAAGTCACAACACAAGAAACATACGAAGAGAGATCACATAGAATGAACCCGAAATGTAGGAACACCATTGCAAAAGGAAGGAAGTGGATCCGAAAGGTATGATGGTAACCCAACCATGAGAAATCCTTGCCCTGAAAAAGGTAAGAGAGCGGAATCAAAACATGCAAAGATAAGGAGATAATAACATAGGGGTAAGGAGTAAAATTAGAGATACTCGGATCTATCCAAGCGATTTTGCAAAATAGTTTGTACACTCTTTGTCGTCCCTTAGCTAGGTTATCCGATAGGCTGGACGAGTGGGGTATCGTAAACGTTTGATCTAATACAACATGTAACGCCCCCAAATCGATACTATGTAGATATCATCATTCCTGCCCAAATCCACATAGAACTGATTCAAAGACGCCCACAAAACACTTATGTGTGGGTGGATTTTGTTAGAAGTAGTTACATCACAAAAGTTTACAACAGAACCCACAAGAAATAGATATATACAACAATGACTCCAACGAGCCAAGAATACAAATGAATACAAGACAAATATACAAATCATGATGAAAATATTATAGTAACCGAGTACGGATAAGAACCAAATGGGACCAAGAGTCCTGCAGAATAACCAAGTGATGATTACAACCTTGCCTAGACCAAGCCAAAAGGGTAGCCTTGCTAATATCGTCAATCGCATACCTGTCAAAACCAAAGGGGTGCTAACAAAGGACAAAATAAAAAGAAAAAGAGTTGTCAGTACTGAGGCTAGTATACGGTGAGTCTTAGAATTCGGTGGCTCTCTCCTATGTGGGTAATGTGGGGCCCCCGGATTAATCCTTCGAGAATCCCTGTTATGCATACACCACGATCCCATGATAATTTTGTCATGGCACATAACCGACAAGTATCAAAGTAACATCCATTAACTACATGGATACAAGGCATACCTTAATTTTCCATTACGGTTACAACAACATTATCAGTGGAACATCATCAAGCGTAGAGCCCAAGCCATGCCTTAACCTATAGGCAGCTGATTGGGGGAACGTCCTAGCTCGCATAGTCATTTACGTCACCTTCTTATTGATATCTGACAAAGTTAATAGCTAGGGACAATGCTAGTGAGTACTTTGAATGTACTCGCAAACCACCTTAAGAGAATAATAATAACAAGAGGATGTGCAATATGGCTGTGGTAGTAGGAGGGCTCCAAGAGAGGTTCTTTTCTCAAATAGTTTCTCTTCTAGATATAGCATCTACATATATTTGTTGAAAAGTTTCATAAAACATTTTGAACGTCTTTTTGAAAAGTTTTGGAAAACACTAGGACTGGGTCACCCATTTCCTCCTTCCGGTCATGTCATGACCAACTCCCTTCCTTCTTTTCCGAGCATCCCATGGTCACAACATTTCTAAAGCCCTTGATTTTCCGAAGTCCTTTTTGAAATCAAAACCAGCACTGCTCTACAACAACCTTCCCAACCATCCATGACTGTGGACAAAACTATTCGAATATATTTACACTCTGTAGAGGTTATACACTTTACCCACACCATCCGAGGACCCTACCCTGATCTTCACCAATCGTGGGCCGAGTAACCAATCAAGGCTCTCCAGATGCTACTCTAGTATAGGCCCTACCCTATGAGTTGTTCCTCTCAACACCGGGACATCGGGGCCATAGACCAATCGGAGTGCATTCTAACTCCTCTAGAGTGGGCACTATCAATGAGAGGCTCATAGTATCGCTTGGTCACTCACATGGGTGATCTTGCATTCCTCCAGGTGACTATCTAACAGTTGATCGTTTTTGTAAAGGAATCCCAGAATTTGAGGGAGATGATCCCTTATAAGTAGTTGTGATAATTCACAATAGTAGCAAACTTCGAGCCCAGCCATGTCCCATTCAAGGGTAATGTAGTTGCACGGGTTAATTCTTCTAGCAAAACTGCAAAGAACCGGGTGCGTTTTTGTAAACCTTTTTCCTCCATCTTTCAGTATTTTGTAAAACAAAAACCTTTTTCTTTTCTCAAACTTCTCTTCGTAGGTCAAACCTCAGCAATGTTTTTCCATAAACATTTTGTAAAACTTTTTTGGGGGCTTTCCATCCAATTATTTTGCTTCGGCTAACGTGGGGTCTCCGAAGGGGTATGGTGTTATACACCAACTATTATACTAGGGATCAGTAGGTGTCATCAAGGGGGTTGTACTTAATAGTACAAACATGTAGTGGTTTGGAGGATCCAAGCCACTAGCAGGTATATATCATCATATAATAAAACAATGCAGTTTTCATAAAACAAAAGTGAAACATGCATAAGTAAAACAATAGGACAAGTCTTATGAGCAAGAAGGTGGCTTGCCTATGATCAGCAAACCGGCAATATAAGTCCCTGAACTTCTTCTTAGAATACCATAATATCCAATAACAACCATCTTCTTCTATTCTCTCATATAATCGCATATATTATCATCGAAGATAGCACATGCAAGCAAACAAAGTCACAATCAACACATGGCATACAAGCATCATTACCATACAGAGAACAAACATTCAACACACCATTCACTTCAGTAGATTTTGATAGGTTGAGATAGTAGCAATTGGAATTACTTAAATTGTCTTTGTGGAAAATCCTTTTATGATTTAATTGCCAAATACCACCCAATAAAGGGGTTTTGACTAAGGCTTATGTCTGCATGATATAAATGTACAACAATGATATCAACAGATAGGTATTGAAATATCAGGGCCAAAAAAAGTGGTTTCATGATTTTATCACCTTTATTTAATTATTTATGATTATTCTAGTGGAAATCACATTTATTTAGGTGAATAAATCACCAGAAAAGATCTAGAACTCAATTAAATATGTCCTCAAAGTATATTGTATATATTTGGGTTTATGATTTGTGAGAGTTGCAATCACCTCAAAATAATTAACAGAATACCCTTGGGGAATTCCCAAAGTCAGTTCTGCTATAAATTTGTCTTTTTAACCAAATTTATTATATGGGTCCAGAAGATATGAGGTAAGTGGAAATGGATAGGGATTGCAAATACCTTCTAGTAGAAATGGGAATAACTATTTGTGGACTCGTTAAGCTTCTGAAATGATTTATCTAGTGAATATACCACATACAGAAGTATTTAATACATTAAAAATCAACATAGGATCAATAAATAGTGATTTCCTGGGTTTTGGTAGGTACTGATGTACCACATCACTGATAGTTGGAATCAAGTCAAAATATGTTATAGTTTGGCTTAAGGAATTTTCTAAAGGCATAAATGAATTTAAATTGTCATTTTTGCTACAGGAGTTTAATGGTTCCACTTGGCATGAGGCTAATTTATAAGATAGGTATACCACGTATCTTTCTGGGGAAAATGGATTTGTTCCATTTGGTGATGTGGATTTCCCTCAGGGATTTAATTGATGAAAATGACACTATGTGGTAAATTAATTCTCAGAATTTGTACCAGTAATATTTTGCCAGTTTTCTGGTCTTGCATGTTAGAGAAATCACTAAGGAGTATTCCAAAATTTGGATCTGGCCAAAAACAGACATTTTTAATTTTCTTAGGTATTTATTTCTAACAGTCTATTTTTTCCAGATCTGGAATAATTATGAAAAGAGCCAGGGATCCGGGCGGGATCTGTAACGAGATGGGCCAGGGGTGCAAAATTCGGCCCAGTTGGGCGTCGCCGTGGGCGAGAGCCGGTGGGTTTCAAACATGACGGGTAGGTCCCGCTTGTCAGCCGCAGAAGCCAGTGAAGGGGTACGGTGGAACGTGGGGCGTTCGATCTAGTGGGATCGAATGGATCTCCGTCGTCGTCCCTAGACAAAAGGTCCGGTGGTGGCGGAACCCTAACAGGCATAGGCGGCGGTGGGGGCTTACCATGGGGGTATCTGCGGATGTAGGCAAGGAGATGGGGCGATACAGAACTCGAAGGCGAGTCGATCGATGGGCGGCATAATATACTTTGGCTCCGGCATGGCGCTCGCACGATGGGGTCCGAACGACAAGCTTCGGGAGATCACCGGAGAGCGTTCTTGGGAAGCAGCATGTCGATGGAAGGAGGCGGAATGGATGCGTAGAGAGAAGTGGAGTTGAGCAGGGTATGGCGTCGATGGATCTGACCTCCCCTAAAGTTGTGAGAGGAGGCACCATCGTGGATGCCCTTGGGGCTCGCCGGAGCTGGCTTCGTGGGTGCATGCATGTAGGTAAGAGAGGAAGGGCCAGAGAAGAAACTTCCACGGGATCTTTCTAGATAAGAAAGGGGAAGGAGAGAGGTAGTAGAAAGGGAGCAAAAGATAAACCTTGAGAACACCCGAGGTGTGTTGCCTCTCTTCTCTAGAGCTGTAGAGAGTAAGGAAGTTTCTGTGCGGCGGGGAGGGGAGAGAGTGGCGATACAGAGGACGGAAATGAGATAGGGGTAGAGGCGATGGAGTGGGTGGAGGTTTGTAAATCGTGGTGGTATGGTCTATGGTAAACCATGACCATGTGGGAGAAAGGGAGGTGACCAAGATGGGGATTGGTCGAGCTGGGCGGTGCTGAGGAGAGAGGTGGGGTGCTCTGCGGTCATGCAGGAGTGCAGAGGGTGAGAAGGCTGCTGCTGCCAAAGTTTTAAAGGCTAGGCTATGTTGCTTGTCTCTCTCTCACTTCCAAACGTAAGAGACAAACAGGAGATGGGTTCTACAGGTTATGCTAAAGTGGTGGTCGACCTGGGTGTGGCCTGGTGCTGAGGAGGAGTACTTGGCAAGTTTGAGGTAGATTGGACGGGGTTTAGCTCGTTGTTTTAAATAAATGCTAGTTTTGAACATATCGATGTTTATGAAGGAGCTTCTAGTTTGTGATATTTGTGGGAGAAGATAGGGATGCTGGTAGATTGATATAGCCAAGACAAGACTCCAATAATTAAATGGGATTTTTCAGATGATTTTTGGTGCTTTTTATATCACTTATTCAATTATTGTTGAATCTGTTTTATGGATTTAGTTGAATAAATTTAATTGGACAAAGATTGTTTTTTAGTTTGAGATGGTCCCAAAAATGAAGTCATACTTTGAAGAAATTTCCAAGAATTAATTGAGGCATAAAAGTATTAAAAGTAATTATTTTGTTGTTTCTACCATTTAAGAAAATGGGCAAGGAGAATTATTAAAACTCATCAAAAATATTTATTTTTGAAGTGGGAAGATAGTGTATGATATATAGGCCTCATATGAGCCTAAAGTAGGAGAAGTGTTTTGGCAAAATCCAAACTTGCCTTTATGGAAGGAGTTTTGGAGGTTTTTCCCATTAAACGAATTAAATAGTTTTTGGGCCCTAATAATTATGGATAATATTTGATAAATCTTATCAAGGTGTGGATAGAATTCTCAAACTTGGGTGTTGAGAAGCAAAGTCGATTTTGGTCGAAAACATGAGATTAAGGATCTAGGGTAATGTTATTTATTACCTTCAAAACCTTGTTGGATGTTGGAGCTCAGATCTCCACTTGGGGCATGGTCTAGATGTATGGATAGAAAAAGTTGAGTAGATCACCATGGTACAAGAAGTTGAGCTTGATCGGGCTTGAGTGCTCTAGGAATTGATTTCAAACTTTGAATAAAATAAGGGTGCCAAAGCAAATTATCAAAAAGCCTTCAAAACCTTGTGGGCTTTTGAAGCACAACGATAGATTTGGAACATGTGAAGTAGGTATTGCTAGACCATTATGATTAGAACACAATCATGCAAAGAGTTGGTCCAAGGAAGGTAGGATGAAGGTGTGAGCTTCTGACCAAGTAGGCTATTTGATAAGATTTGCAGGAAATATTATTTTCTTACCTGCAAAACTATCAAGAACATGTGGGTTATAGGATGGTCTATCCAAGGTAAGGAGTGGGAATTGGTAGTCCTTATTATGGTCTACAAGATGTTTCAAGTTCATTTCCAAAATTACACAAGGGTTGAGAAGGAGAGGTATTCAAAGAAGTGATGTTGAAACTATTTCCAGACTAGTCATTTTTGGCAGAGTTGGAGATTTTAACTAGAATATAAGAGGGGATAATTTTGAGAGGATGCAAAGCTTCCAAATCATCATGAAATGGATGATGTTGAAGTGTAGATTGAGTAGAAAGGATCCATTCTTGATATTGGTCTATTTTGATTTGGAAGCTTCTAGAATGTATAACTTCATAAGTGATCTGGTTAATGGTTTTAGGTGACCACCTAGTGTCAATAGATTAGATCCAGCTTAGTTAACTTTCTTAGGGTTGACACTCTTGGATTAGCTAGATGCTATATGATGAGCCCCTAGAGTAGCTCATACTACTTCCTAAGCAATCAAGTCAAGCAGCAGATCAAGGCAATTCATCTTAGCAAATCAAAGCAACTCGTCTTATAAACAAAACAAATCTACTACCATGGGTACCTCCAATCCTAGCTTGAGGTAAGGATGGGTATTTTGAAAAGGTTGTATTTTGAAGTAGCTAAGAGTCCCTTGGTATTTCTACCAAGAGTAGAATTTAAAAGCTTTATAAAAAGGTTTTGGAAGACCTAGAGATAAGTGTAGTTGAAGTTCTGTCTTGAAAACATAGGGAGGTTGTATCTTATAGATCTCCATAGTTTTGTCAATAGAAGCTACTAAAATATTGGGGTTCGCAAATGCATGTTGGCTCAGGTTTTGAAATACCAGAACCTTTGAGAATATGAAAAAGGAGCCAAGATAGTTTTGTTAAATACCTTTTGTCAGCTGATGATGAGGTAAGGGGTATATCATATGGTATACATTCAGATGCACAAGCACAAGGAAACAACAAGCAAATTCTGCACCACTAAACAAGAAAAATATTTGTTCCCCGCTAATTTTTGCATTTTGGACAACTAATCAGGGTTGCTGAAGTTGGGATGTTATAGACCTAATCTCGTCTAGAGATTCAGGAGAGTAGGGTTAGGGGATTTTGTGTGGGAGTTAGTGCTATGTGTTTCCCGCGTACTAACTTATCGGCTTTTTCTTTGAACAGGTTCACTGCATCGGTGAGGTCGAGCTTCAGTCTTCTTGGAGGCACGGGGAGTTGAGCAGGGTTCAATCGGGATTGTGAGGGGTGATCTTCCTTCTGTAAGGATTTACGATGTTTCTCTTAAGGGATTATCGTATCCTGGTTCACGAAGTTGTGTCTAAACTTCCTGAGGTTATTCTAGCGGGTGGTTACTCTATTTTGTGGGAAAGACACCGTATTTCCCCCTTAGGGTTAAACTAAGGTAGCTCAGGAATACATCAATCATTCTTCCTTAGAGTCGTCGGATGATTCTTTGAAGACTGTCGCCAACCTTTTGTCTAGAGTTAAAGCCTTCAGATGTCATCCGCGAACTAGGTTTTATGAGGATCATATACTACTTTTATTCATACTTAGCCGATCGGGACAATTGAGTTAGTGGATCATCCGAACAGGTTGGAACTAATGGAGTGAGTGAATTTTGGCGGTCTTCTAGGTGGTTCTTCAGCTAAACTAGTGGAGGGCTTTGTAAATCTTTGGTTATTGTCTCACTTGATGACTCGTCAGTTGTTGCTTGGTGAAAAGACGTCGAATCTAGAACCCTTTTGAAGTATTTTCTGGTAACAGTTTCCTTGGGTTGAGTGGAAAGACGCAATCTTTCCAGCTTAGAGCTTCGCTGAGGTCTTTTCAGAGTGATACTGATCTTCCGTCATGAAGAGCGGGCGTGATGCTAAGGAAGGTTGTATCTCCTTGGGTCTTGAGTTGAGGTCCTTGAGTGAAGTTATATTGCTTAAACCTTGTCGGGGTGGTTTCCTAGCAAAATGTTAGAGAGTTAGCTCTAGTCCGGTTAGCGGTTAACAACACTTCTTGTCTGTCTTCAGTCAGGTTAGGGGCATCCAGCTTCGGAGGGTTATCTTCACTTGAACTATTAACGTTGCTTCCGCTCGATGGCGAAGTAGACTCGGTGTCTTCATGCATCCTTGTCTCCAGGATTTTGGAGTATTGTGGCCTTCTGGTGATCGACTTCCCGTTGGTTAGGATAGGGTCGACTAAAATTGTTAGTATCTTTGTGGTTGTGGGAAACTCTAATATACCAGAGGTTAGTGTAGTTAGATCTTCACTTCTTGTCTTGGTTAGCCAGTCGTGTGGTTTTCTGGGGATAGGTGGGTATCCTTCGATGGCCGATTTCTGGCTTCAACGGGATTCTTGCTATGGTTGGGAGGTGAATAATGGCGGGTAGTGTTGATGACGAGTCTTGAGAGTTGAGTTTGTCGATGTTTCCCATCCTGATGAGGATAAGTCTTCGTGTTGTTCTAACTTGATGGGGTCGAACTCCTAGTTCTTGCGATGCTTTTCCTCTCATCACTCTCGAGGTTTGTAAGATTCTCATTACCGTCAACAAACAGGGATGTCTGAGGTACTAGGTGGGGTATCGATCCTCTTGTCACATTTGATTAAGGTCAAAACATTCCATAACACACTTACAAGGTGAATAGAGCGACATGATCGCAATGTCCTTCGCAGCCAGCACACAACAAGCAACACAATATGCACTTAGGCAAGCAAACATGGCCTTCTATGGTGACCAAGGAGTTAACTACTCGCGATATAGGGGAATCCTATCTTAGTTCTATTAATCCGGAATGTCATGTTATTTGGAGTATGGGTCCCTATCTTGCGGTATGAAGCCTTTGCCGAGTCATTGGACGCTTCTTGATATTGTAGCACTTGATTTCTTCTGGTTATGGGGATTCCGCTTGTAGGTCGATCTTGTAGTCTCCTCGTGTTTGCTAGTGGTTTCTTCTTTCATCTTGTCCTCATCATCTTCATCGGATTCTAGGTCCTAGTTATTTGAAATTCGTAGGTTTGAAATTTGGACAAGAGATAGAGGAAACCAATTTAGAAATCATTTAAATTAGGAGAGGATAAGAAGTAGAACTTTTCGAAGCTTTTGAGAAAATAGTTTTCGAAGGACGGTGTTTCCATAATATTGTTCCTGTCTAATGACCATGCTCACTAAGGTTCGCCTATAGTCAGGATGGCTCTGATACCAAGTTTGTGGGGGCCCCGGATTAATCCTCTAAGAATCCCTATTATGCATACACCACGATCCCATGATCAGTTTGTCATGGCATATAACCGACAAGTATCAAAGTAAACATCCATTAATTACACAGATACAAGTCATACCTAAATTTACCATTACAGCTACAACAACATTATCAACGGAACTTCATCAAGCGTAGAGCCCGAGCCATGCCTTAACCTACAGGCAGCTGACTGGGGGAACGTCCTAGCTCGCATAGTTTTCAACGTCACCTTCTTCTTGATATCTGACCAAGTTAATAGCCAGGGACAATGCCAGTGAGTACTTTGAATGTACTCGCAAACCACCTTAAGAGAGTAATAATAACAAGAGGATGTGCAATATGGTTGTGGTAGTAGGAGGGCTCCAAGAGAGGTTCTTTTCCCAAATAGTTTCTCTTGTAGATATAGCATCTACATATCTTTGTTGAAAACTTTTGTAAAACATTTTGAACGTCTTTTTGAAAAGTTTTGGAAAACACTAGGATTGGGTCACCCATTTTTTCCTCCTTCTGGTCATCTCATGCCCTACTCCTTTCCTTCCTTTTCGACCATCCCATAGTCACAACATTTCCAAAGCCCTTGCTTTTCTGAAGTCCTTTTTGAAATCAAAACCAGCACCGATCTACAACAACCTTCCCAATCTTCCATGACCGTGGACACGGCTATTCGAACATATTTACACTCTGTAGAGGTTTTACACTTTACCCACACCATCTGGGTACCCTGTTCTGATCTTCACCGATCGTGGGTTGAGTAACCGATCAAGGCTCTCTAGATGACACTCTAGTATAGACCCTACCCTATGAGTTGTTCCACTCAACATCGGGACGTCGGGGCCACGGACCAACCGGAGTGCATTCCGACTCCTCTAGAGTGGGCACTTTCAATGAGAGGCTCATAGTATCGCCCGGTCACTCACATGGGTGATCCTGCATTCCTCTAGGTGACTGTCTAACAGTTGACCCTTTTGTAAAGGAATCCCAGAATTCGAGGGAGATGATCCCTTATAAGCAGTTGTGAGAATTCCCACACCATAGTAGCAAACTTCAAGCCTAGCCATGTCCCATTCCAGGATAATGTGGTTGCACGGGTTAATTGTTCTAGCAAAACTACAAAGAACCGGGTGTGTTTTTGTAAACCTTTTTCCTCCATCTTTCAGTATTTTGTAAAACAAAACCCTTTTTATTTTCTTGAACTTCTCTTGGTAGGTCAAACCTCACCAAGGTTTTGCCATAAACATTTTGTAAAACTTTTTGGGGCCTTTCCATCTAATCGTTTTGCTTCGGCTAAAGCAGGGTCTCCAAAGGGGTATGGTGTTATACACCAACTATTATACTAGGGACCAGTAGGTGTCATCAAGGGGGTTATACTTAATAGTACAAAAGTGTAATGGTTTGGAGGAGCCAAGCCACTACCAGGTATAGATCATCAAATAATAAAACAATGCAGTTTTCATAAAACAGAAGTAAAACATGTATAAGAAAAACATTAGGACAAGTCTTATGAGCAAGAAGGTTGCTTGCCTATGATCAGCAAACTGGCAATATAAGTCCCTGGACTTCTTCTTAGAATACCATAATATGAAATAACAACCATCTTCTTCTATTCTTCGATATAATCGCAACTATCATCATCGAAGATAGCACATGTAAGCAAAAAAAGTCACAATCAACACAGGGCACACAAGCATCATGACAATAGAGAGAACAAACATTCAACACACCATTCACTTTACTAGGTTTTCATAGGTTGAGATAGTAGTAATTGAAATTACATAAATTGCCATGGTGGAAAATCCTTGTATGATTTAATTGCCAAATACCACCCAATGAAGGCGTTTTGACTAAGCCTTAGGTATGCATGATATCAATGTACAAAAATGATATCAACAGATAGGTATTGAAATAATAAGGCCAATAAAAGTGGTTTCATGATTTTATCACCTTTATTTAATTATTTATGATTATTCTAGTGGAAATCACATTTGTTTAGGTGAATAAATCACTAGAAAAGATCTGGGACACAATTAAATATGTCCTCAAATTATATTCTATATATTTGGGTTTATGATTTTTGAGAGTTGGAATCACCTCAAAATAATTAACAGAATGCCCTTGGGAAATTCCCAAAGTCAGTTATGCTGTAAATTTGTCTTTTTAACCGGATTTATTATATGGGTCCAGAAGATATGAGGTAAGTTCAAATGGATAGGTATTGCAAATACCTCCTAGTAGAAATTGGAATAACTATTTTTGGACTCGTTAAGCTTCTGAAATGATTTATCTAGTGAATATACCACATACAGAAGTATTTAATTCATTAAAAATCAACATAGGATCAATAAATAGTGATTTCCTGGGTTTTGATAGGTACTGATGTACCACATCACTGAGAGTTGGAATCAAGTCAAAATATGTTATAGTTTGGCTTAAGGAATTTTCTAAAGGCATAAATGAATTTAAATTCTCATTTTTGCTACAGCAGTTTAATGGTTCCACTTGGCATGAGGCTAATTTCAAAAGATTGGTATACCAAGTATCTTTCAGGGGAAAATGGATTTGTTCCATCTGGTGATATGGATTTCCCTGAGGTATTTAATTGATAAAAATGACACTATGTGGTAGATTAATTCTCAGAATTTGCACCAGTAATATTTCGCCAGTTTTCTGGTACTACATGTTAGATAAATCACTAGGGAGTATTCCAAAATTTTCTTCTAGCTAAAATAGACATTTTAATTTTCTTAGGTATTTATTTCAATAGTCTATTTTGACAGATCTGGAATAATTATAAAAAGAGCCAGGGATCTGGGCGTTATCTGTAACGAGATGGGCTGGGGGCACGAAATTCGGCCTAGCCAGGCATCGCCCTGGGCAGGAGCCGGTGCGGTTCAAACACGATGGGTAGGTCCCACTTGTCAGCCGCATAAGCCAGTGAAGGGGCACGGTGGCACGTGGGTCGTTGGATCCAGTGGGATCGAACGGATCACCATCGTCGTCCCCAGACAGAAGGTCCAGCGCCGGCGGAACCCTAACAGGCACAGGCGGTGGTGGGGTCTTACCATGGGGGCATCCACGGACGAAGGCGAGGAGACGGGGCGATGCGAAACTCGAAGGCCAGTCGAACGGTGGGTGGCACGGTATGCTTTGGCTCTGGCATGGCCCTCACACGATGGGGTTCGAAGGACAAGCTTCGGGAGCTCATCGGATAACGTTGTTGGGCGCCTGCATGTTGATGGAAGGAGGTAGAATGGACGCAGAGCGAGAAGGGGGGTTGAACAGGGTACAATAGTGATAAATCTGACCTCCCCTGGAGTCGCGAGAGGAGGCGCCGTCGTGGATGCCCTCAGGGCTCGCCGGAGTTGGCTTCGTGGGTGCATGCATGTAGGAAAGGGAGGCAGGGTCAGAGAAGAAACTTCCAGGGGATCTTTCTAGAGAAGAAAGAGGAAGGAGAGAGGCAGTAGAAAGGGAGCAAAAGCTAAACCTTGAGAACACCCAACGTGTGTTTCCTCTCTTCTCTAGAGCTGTAGAGTAATGGAGTTTCTTTGCGGCGGGGAGGGGAGAGTGGCGATACAGAGGACAGAAATGAGATAGGGGTAGAGCCGTTAGAGTGGGTGGAGGCTTATAAACCGTGGTGGTATGGTCTATGGTAGACCATGACCATGTGGGAGCAAGGGAGGTGACCAGCCTGGGGATTGGTCGAGCTAGGCGGTGCTGAGGAGAGAGGTGGCTAGCTCTGTGTCAGGTAGGAGGGCAGAGGGTGAGAGGGCTACTTCTGCCAAAGTTTCAAAGGCTAGGCTATGTTGCTTGTCTATCTCTCTCTCACTTCCAAACATAATAGACAAAGAGGAGATGGGTGATATAGGGTATGCTACAATGGTGGTCGACCTGGGTGTGTCCTGGTGCTGAGGAGGAGTACTTGGCAAGTTTGAGGTAGGTTGGATGGGGTTTAGCTAGTTACTTTAAATAAATGCTAGTTTTGAACATATGGATGTTTATGAAGGAGTTTCTAGTTTTGCATCTTTGTGGAAGAAGATAGGGATGCTGGTAGATTGATATAGCCAAGACAAGACTCAAAGAATTAAATTGGATTTTTCAGATGATTTTTGGTGCTTTTTATATCACTTATTCAATTATTGTTAAATCTGTTTTATGGCTTTTACTTGAATAAATTTAATTGGACAAAGATGGTTTTTCGTTTGAGATGGTCCCAAAGATGAATTCATACTTTGAACAATTTTTCCAAAATTTATTGAGGCATAAAAGTATTTAAAGTAATTATTTTCTTATTTTTTCATTTAAGAAAATGGGCAAGGAGAATTATTAAAACTCATCATAAATATTTATTTTTGAAGTGGGAATATAGGGTATTATATATATGCCTCATATGATCCTAAATTTGGAGAAGCATTTTGGCAAAATCCGAACTTTCCTTTATGGAAGGAGCTTTGGAGGTTTTGCCCATTAAACGAATTAAATAGTTTTTGAGCCCTAATAATTATGGATAATATTTGATAAATCTTTATAAACAATTTAGATTAGGTACACAAGTTGTGGATAGCATTTTCAACCTTGGGTGTTGAGAATCAAAGTTGATTTTGGTGGCAAACATGAGATTAAGGATCTAGGGTAATGTTATTTTATTACCTTCAAAACCTTGTTGGATCTTGGAGCTCAGATCTCCCCCTGGGGCATGGTCTAGATGTATTGATATAACAAGTTGAGTATATCACCATGGTACAAGAGGTTGATCTTGATCAGGCTTGAGTGCTCTAGGAATTGATTTGAAACTTTGAATAAAATAAGGGTGCCAAAGCAGATTATCAAAAAGCCTTCAAAACCTTGTGGGTTTTTGAAGCACAAGGATCCATTTGAAACACGTGAAGTAGGTATTTCTATACCTTTATGAGTATAACACAATCATGCAAAGAGTTGGTCCAAGCAAGGTAGGATGAAGGTGTGAGCTTCTGACCAAGTAGGCTAGTTGATAAGATTTGCAGGAAATATTATTTTCTTACCTAGAAAGCTATCAAGAACAAGTGGGTTAGAGGATGGTATAGAAAAGGTAAGGATGGGCCTTGGTAGTCCTTATGATGGTCTACAAGTTGGTTTAATTGCATTTCCAAAATTTCACAAGGGTTCAGAAGGAGAGGTTTTCAAAGAAGTGATGTTGAAACTATTTCCAAACTTAGTCATTTTTGGAAGAGTTGGAGATTTTGACTACAATATAAGAGGGGATAATTTTGAGAGGATGAAAAGGTTCCAAATCATCATGAAATGGATGATGTTGAAGTGTAGATTGTGTAGAAAGGATCCATGCTTGGTATTGGTCTATTTTGATTTGGAAGCTTCTAGAATGAATAACTTCAGAAGTAATCTGGTTAATGGTTTTAGATGATCACCTAGTGGCTATAGATTAGATCTAGCTTAGTTAACTTTCTTAGGGTTGACACTCTTGGATTAGCTAGATGTTATATGATGAGCCCCTAGAGTAGTTCATACTACTTCCTAAGAAATCAAGTCAATCAGCAGATCAAGGCAATTCACCTTAGCAAATCAAGGCAACTCATCTTATAAACAAAACAAATCTACTACCCTGGGTACCTCCAATCCTAGCTTGAGGTAAGGATGGTTATTTTGAAAAGGTTGTATTTTGAAGTAGCTAAGAGTCCCTTGGTATTTCTACCAAGAGTAGAATTTAAAAGCTTTATAAAAAGGTTTTGTAAGACCTAGAGATAAGAGTAGTTGAATTTCTGTCTTGAAAACATGGGGAGGTTGTATCTTATAGATCTCCATAGTTTTGTCAATAGAAGCTACTAAAATAGTGGGGTTCACAAATGCATCTTGGATCAGGTTTTGAAATGCCAGAACCTTTTGGAATATGAAAAAGGAGCCAAGATAGTTTTGTTAAATAGCATTTGTCAGCTGATGGTGAGGTAAGGGGTATATCATATGGTATACATTCAGATGCACAAGCACAGACAAACAACAAGCAAACACTACATCACTAAACAAGAAATTTTTTTGTTCCCCCTGATTTTTGCATTCTAGACAACTAATCAAGGTTGCTGAAGTTGGGATGTTACAGGTATGGTGGGCTCAGCGGAAGCAAAGCTTGCACTATCTATCTTATAGATATACACTACAACTTTGGTTGTTAGAGCGGATTAAGAGAGTGTCATACGGTAACTAGAATATAACACCAAACATAACCCATCCAAATATTTCCCCCTCGAAAACTACTCGAGGAAGTCCTCTCATGGAACACACACATTAACAATTTTATTATTTAGGTATTTAGTTTAGGGCTACTTAGTAGTCAAATTACAATTAATATGATTTAGTGTAAGTTTTCTATGATCATGACATGGTGCTCGTGAGGCATCCATAACCGTGGATACAGCTTTTCAAAAAGATTTACCCTGCAAGGGTGCACAACTAGTACCCAAATGTATGTTCAACCCTTCAAACAACACTATTAAAATAAAAGGGTTTTGTGTGCCATCCAGATATCCCATCAAGAACTACCCTAGAACTACGTTCATATCCAGGGGAGGCACCTACTGAGTTTTATAAACCAAGTGGAACAGCCGATTCTCAAGGAGGCATGGCATTTGGGCCTACAATCGAGCGTGTAATCCTAGGAGCTAGACTTTCGTGTCAGAGCCAATATGGGATGACATCAGACTCAGAGCTCTTTCAGATGCCACCCAATCAGTACCCCATTTATGTATGCAATGTCCGGGTTGTCCACCAAACCTCATTTCACATCATCACACACCCATGTCTGAGGACATATTATGCATATGCACCAAATGGAAATCCAATTTCGTGACCAATTAAGAAACCAATTACGATTATCCACATGTATGAGAGTCGGCAACATACCTAAGAAGGCGCTACAACTTGCATGTCTAACCTAACTACCCAATCAACAGGTAATAAGAAGTGGGTAAGGCAATATAAGCTACAAGGAATCAAGTAGTGGTACCAAATCTAAAGCATCGATAATATGGGATAGCAATAGACAACATAAAGAAGTAAGACTATAGATGCAAAATAGGTAAAAGGGGAGAATGCTCACCTGATAAACAAGGTCGGGCATCCAAAGGCTTGTCGCATATCGCATCAACTCAACGTCCTATCCAAAAAGAAAGAAAACACTAAAAGAAGCCACATATGCAATATTTAATACTATGACAAAAGATCTAGTATGATCATGATATGATGCATGACATGGCGAGGTGCGATGCAACTAAGAAATATTAATCGAGATTGGGATACCGACAATTAATATTAGGTTCAAGTTATTTACGTACCTCACACTTTAAATGTTGGATTAGCAAGGCAAAATATGGCATCGGTTCACTACACAAATTTAAATGGAGTCGAAACAAGACAATAATATCATGCATATACACTCCATATTTAATTTAGGTGAATTGCTATTTAGACCAATCCACGGGATATGTTATGCAAGAATGAACAATGAATATTCAACAAGTTCATATGGTAATTTATAAAATAGGAATGGATGTTGGGTCACATGCTTAGGTCCGGATAACTTGTATTCAAAATAGAAGAACACAACATCGGGGTTCAGTCTTTGGGTTCCGGAAGAACTTTGGGTCTCCGGATCCGTGAAGGAGATCTTGTTGTTCGGCGTCTTTACTTCCATGTCGATGCACTTAGGGGTTATGAGTGCGAATTCTTGGTGATGAACTTGTACCGGCACCGATGCCTCTAGGTCTTTGGTAGATCTTGGCGATGATATCTGGATATGACCCCGGTGGTATTGATCTTGCTGGAAACCAATTACACGGACATGGTCACCAGGACAAACTTGGAGATGGAAGATATTGTCGGTAGCAACAACATGGAGATGATCATCTGATTGTTGCCAATTTGCGAAACACCTCAATGCACATGAGGAACGAGACGGTCTTGCATGTTGCATAGCACCAGCAACTCAACATCGAGATAGCCAGGAATAGGCAGATATGCAGCATGGAGCAAACACGGACCCATGCATAGGATCTAGGGGTACTAATCGATCAGATGGCGAGGAATAGAGTTGGCACCGGTGGTATATTAAGGTCAAAGAAGACCGCGAGGAATGGTGACCAGCAGGGGCACAACGAGGAGCTCGGGCCGGAGCGGGGACGTGCTCCGGGTGAACTAGGCAACGAGGACGGAGTGGGGCGGTCGAGATCCTAGCATTTAACACCCTCAAATCGACCCTATGTAGATTTCAGCTATTTCTGCCAAACCCTCATAGAAACGATTCAAAGATGTCCACCAGGCACTTGCGTGCTGGTGGAAAACAAAGTAATACCATTATGCAATAGTCCATGATGGCACCCACAGAACAGATATATACAACATCATCTCCATGAGTCAAGAATACATATATATACAGTACAAAGATCCATATCACCTTGAAAACTACACAACATCCGAGTACGAATAAGTTGCAAATTGGTCTAAGAGCCCTGAAGAATAACCAATAGTGTCCATACCACTGCCCAAGCCAAGCCGGAAGGGTAACCTTACTAACGTCATCGAAGACATACATGTCAAACCAAAAGGGTTGTCGGCAAAGGGCAAAGAAAAAAGGAACGGTCAGTACGGAGGCAAGTACACAGCGAGTCTTAGAATTCGGTGGCTCTTGCCTACATAGGTATGGTGGACTGAAGCGGCAGTGAAGCATGCACTAAAAAACCTATAGATACTCGATACAATTGTCGGCTATCAGAGACAGATAAGAAAGACCTATTAGGGAACCAACCTAATACTAACACCAAACATACCCATCCTGGTATTTCCCCCTCGATACCAAACGAGGAAGTCCTTCTGAGTTAACTCACACAGTTGGCAGTTTTATTCATTCATCCCATGGTGGTTATCCAACTTTACTAGTCATATCAGATCCAAGTCAAATTATAATAGTAACTCTTTAGTGCAAGTTGTCTATGATCGAGAAACTGTACTCCAAGTCGTCTATAACCATCGACACGACTTTTCAAAAAGATTTAACCCTACATGGGTGCACCAAAGTATCCACACGGACTTCCATCCTATTTGCTAGATCAATTAACATACACCCATCGGTATGTCGGCGGGGCTTCGGACACAACGTGTTCCTAGACCCAAAGAAAGTAGATGGGGGCCACCACACTAAGCTACCCGTAACGAAGTTAGATGGCTCCGAAGACGAACCCAGAGGTTTCAAGATCGGCCAAGAGATCAGGGGCCATAGGTATAATCCTCAACATAATAGCCCATATACTAAACAGTACATTAGTAAACGTTCATCGAGCGATAGATAATAAACATGAAATAACATGGCATACATGGCATAACATGCCATGAAAACTTCAAACTATTTTGTGGCCCCGAGTACAATAGTTTGAAATCAGGTAATAAGCTGAAAGGGGTTCCCATTCACCCCACATGTGGTTAGCGCGCTCGATCTCGGAACAGGTGTCAAAAACTCGGGTCCTCGGTGGACACAGGGGCAGGATAATAACCAAATCTCAACTATTATCCACATGTGCCTCTGCATTAATTATATATACTCTCAACATTTAATTAACAAGTTGTAATTATAGCCATGATCATCTACACCATTAAGAATGTGCCAAGCCCCAACATCACTGGAACATCGACGACGTGAAGCGACACCTGAGCAAGCAACTACGACTCGCAAGGCCGACTGACTACCACACAACAGATAATAGGAGGTGTCCAAGGCAATATAGAGGCTGCAAGTAATATAACACGGGTACGAAAAACTAAAACATTGCAACACGGATTGGGATAGATCAACAGGAGGAAGTAAAGACTATAAATGAAAAATAGGTAGAAAGGGGGAGAATGCTCGCTTAAGATCCATTGCTGGAGATACATATCCGACGAACTTGTCAATACTCTCATCAACTCAACGGCCTAATCTGTGAAGAAGCAAAGCACTAAAAGAACAAACGATGCAACAATTACAACTAATGCAGAAGAATCGGCATGACCACAGTTTGAGAAATGAATATGGCAAGGGGCCTAACCTCAAAATGGTCATGGATGGGTCAGGAGCGCTGGATGTTCTGAATTTCAGATTGGTGCTTGTTGCTAGCTCGACCCCACTTCCGAGGAAGGATTACGACTGCCTTGATGATCCGATTGGCGTGTCGATTGATGCGGTAGAGGGAGGGTACAATGGGAAGGAGATTTTACCCTAGGAGAATCGCCAGAGATCCAGTGAGCTGGCATGAAATTTGCGATGAACAAACCTCGAAACACACTGTAAACATACCTATATTTCAGATATTGATTGGCCGAGAAAAAGGCTTGACTTCAGGAGATGAAAACGAGAGATGTGGGCGACTAACTCCGGCGTCTTCTAATCCTAGAGGAAGCTAGTGGATCTCTCTATGCTGATGGGTTCTGTGCGGCTTCGGAGGCGAGCTGAGGCTGCTAGGAAAACAGCGGAAACAAGGATCCGACGACACTCTTTGCAGAGCAGGCGCGTGTGTGTCTTTCTGCAAGGCACGAACGTGTTCGTCTGCAGAGCACGTGGCACGGTGAGGTTGGCGAGCGCAGAAGATGTGGATGAGGCTCCGGGGTGCGTGGCTACGGCAGAGGTGAATGGTGGCAGACGCAAGAATCCGCGATGAACTTGAATAGGCACGGTGCAAACAACATAGGACAACCATAAGTCCAACCGAGGCAGTGGAAATCAAACAAGGACATGAGCGTCCATGGCAGGGGCTCGCAAGACATGATCGGACCCGTACAAATTCGGCACAGTGAAGGATGGGAGAGCGGGGGATAAGAAAAATCATCTCACCCTAAAGCTAAGCATGTGCTTGGTTTTCTCGGGGAAGGACGAAGTCGATAGATGTGGTGATGACTACGGCGACGCTCTAGGGGAAATATGAGGCAGACACGCTCGGCTCCTCCTGCGGCTTCCGAGCAGTCTTCAATAGCTCTGTGAAGTGATTCCGGACCTTGGATAGCTTCGGCGTGGCTATAGCATCGACAGAGATGTCTCACGCCCTGGCCATGGCACTGTCAGCTCTCTCTCACAATAGATTTTTGTGGAGAAGAAAAATAGACACGGAGGAGATGGAGATAGTGGCGGCAGACGCGAAAGGAAGGGTAAAGCTAGGGTTGCTTAGTAATCAAACTGATGGGGATTAAAAAGGAGGGGAAGGGCTTACATAGTGGTTGGTGTTTCTAACGTCCGAAGGGAGGAGGGGCTCATGCTCCTCGCGTGACTGCCTAGAGAAGACGACATAAATGGTCGAGGCATGGGGAGCGTGTTCCTTCACTCGGATGAGCCAGGAGATGGGCCAGCATGAGGTTACTTCGATGGAAGAGAAAAGAGGATCTTGGTCGGCTGATTCGGTGAGGCTCTATCCCTCTCTTATTTTGTTTTGGGTTTTATTTACTATTTGTTTTGTTATTTAAAATTCAAACAAGCATCTGATTTCAAACTCTTTTGAAATTTGTAAGAACAATTGAATAGAGGAAGATGGCACAAAAGGTGAGGGAAGAGGGAAATAGAATAGAGAAGAGTGATGCCCCCATATAATCAAATTGGGAATTACTACGATATTTGGGATAACGATTTTAGAAAAGGATCAGCAAAAGCATTTGGAAAATATTGGACCCTAGCAAATGGATCCTTCTTGGGAAAACCAAAATATAGAGATAGATAAAATAGAGAGGGGGTATATAGATAACAAGATCAAATACAATACATAAACACAATGCATCAAAGGATGACCCATGCAATATGGCATGATGATCATTATGATAATGATGATGTGATGATGATGCAGATAATCAAATAACAAGCAATTTCTAGTAGTTGTTTTACCTGGGGTTCTACTATTTGACACCACTAATAATGGATCTCGCCCTCGAGATCTGCCTTATGGTATGAGGAAGAAGGACGACGATCTAAATCTTCTCGCTTGGTGTAAATACTCGTGACACCAGTAACAAAGATTGTTGCTCCATCTTGAAATTAGTGACACCACCAACAAGGGTCGTTGCTCAAGTTCGTCGAGAGAGCACTCCAGAGAAACAAAGGATGGAGGTAAATGTATCAAAAGATAAGGCCACCTCTAACTTCCATGGAAGGAGTAAAATTGCATTGATCCACCAATTCAATGTGCAGAGTGAATGATAAGAGTAGTGGTATGGTCGTGACTCCATCCCACACTCAAAGCATTGCTCTATACATAAATAGAAGAATTATGCAACCAACTCTCAGAATTCAGACTTAAGATCTTGGCAAACGATGTTCAGAAAACAAAGGAGTGAGGCAGGATCTTCATCGGATCTTATATAGATAATGTCATCATGTTGGAAACACCAGAGGATACAAAAACCATTTAGTGAATTTTTGGTCCACTGAAAGTTACACACAGGAATATTCCTCGGATAGCATGAAGACCGGATGTAGAAACACTATTACAAGAAGAAGCAAGCGAAACCCTAAAGGTATGACGGAAACCCAACCACGAGAAATCCTGGACTCAAAGAAAAGATATGAAAGCAGATTCAAAACATGCAAAGGTAAGAGGAGAATATCATAGGGGTAAGGAGTAAAAGAAGACCTAATCAGATCTATCCAACCGATTTTCAAAAAATAGTTTTGACACTCTACATCGTCCGTTAGCTTGGCTATCCTATAAGCTGGACCAGTCAGGTATCGTAAATGCTGAGCTCTAATACCACTTTCTAACACCCTCGAATCGACCCTATGTAGATTTCAGCGATTTCCGCCAAACCCGTATAGAAACGATTCAAAGATGTCCACTAGGAACTTGTGTGCAGGTGGAAAACAAAGTAATACCATTATAAAATAGTCCATGATGGAACCCACAGAATAGATATATACAACAATGGCTCCATGTGTCAATAATACAGATATACAGTACAAAGATCCGAATCACATTGAAAACGATACAACATGCGAGTACGGATTAGATGCAAATTGGGCTTAGAGCCCTGAAGAATAACCAACGGCGTCCATAACTTTGCCCAGGCCAAGCCAGAAGGGTAACCTTACTAACATCATAAAACCCATACCTGTCAAAACAAAAGGGGTGCCGGCAAAGGGCAAAGGAAAAAAAGGGAGCGGTCAGTACTGAGGCCAATACATTGCAATTTTAGAAATATGAAAGCATTCATGTGTATGTGTATTTAAATTAGGAGTTGATTTGAATTCCCATGGTTCTGTGATCCATTGCTTGTAAAATGATTCTTAGGTGCAATAAACATCATCTAAATAATTCCCAAACTTTTCCCAAAGAAAAACAACTCAAAATGAATAATTGAAGTGAATGGTCAATTTGGCCAAATTAACTATCATGCCTACTTTGGCTATTCCTAGTACTCAAAACTTAACAGAAACATTTGTGGATCTTAACACCCCCTTGCTAGTACAGATAATGAGGTACCAAGGCCCACTTTGTGATCTGATAAAAACATTCAAATACTAATTTTAAATGACAGTTTAAAATTGAATCTATTTCATATGGGAAGGTCCCACTATTTCAAAAACCACTCAAACAAGCTCAATTTTCAAAACCCAAGCTACCACAGAGTCTCAAGCTCAGTACTAGCACAACCACCAAAAATCTTTTCAAAACTCAAAAAGAATTTTCTTGTGGCCATTTCATCAAACACTTGGCAGGCAGAATTCAAACAAAACCAAATTCACTATTTTGAATAGTGTTCTGGCCAAACTTGTCTCCCATTTGACCCTCATATGCTCCCTTTGTCCCCTCTTGATCAAACCAGGGCATTATCACCCCATCCCCTACCTCCTAGCAGCATGGCCATGCCAAGCCGAGCCCCACCTCGCCGGCCAACTTGGTCGCCGCCGCAGCAGACCGCCTCCCCCTCTCTCTCCATGTCTAGCAGCTAGCCAACACCTCACCGCCGCCCACTGTCCCCTCCTCGAGCCGGGCCAAGCAGTGGACCACCGAGAAAACCCCGCGCCCAGTGCCACCGTGCCATGCTGAGCACACGCCAGAGCACCGCGCCCGACACGCGTCCACAAGCCGCCGCTCGACCGCAGCCCGCGCCCACCGCTCGCCACGACCCAGGGAGCACGCCGAACATGCCCGTTCGCCGCCCAACGCACCACAGCCACCGCTCGCCGTGGACACCGCCGCCTCTGCCGCTCAGAGCGCCAGCTCCACCCGACCGCATACGACCGCCCCTAAGCCCGCATTAAAGTCCTAGAGCACCGCCAGGAGACCGTGCGTCGATCGCCACCCTCAGCCATGCCGCTAGCAGCCCGTAGCCATGTCGCCACCGTCGCCTGCCCATCCCTCTCGGTCTCGCCATCGAGCCTATAAAAGGAGGGCACCCCTAGCCATTTGCAGCACACCTCTCCCTCCCCTCACCTCACTGATCGTCCCACACCTCTAGCCGAAGCACGGGGAGCAGCAGCTCGCCGGAATTGTACCAGAGCAGGCCGCCTGTGGAGGAGAAGGGCGCCGCTGATTGCGACCACCCCTGGAGCCGCCTCGACCGTCCCTGAGCTCGCCGTCGACCACCAGACCGTTTGCCCGCCTCGCCGTCATCGCTGGAGCCCTGGTACGCCCCCTATGCACCCCCACCGGGCCGCTAGGATTAGAGCTCGCCGGCGACAGGTCCGTCGTCGACGACGATCCACAGCCATTGATCCCCACTCTAATCCAATGCCCTACATTGCCCCGTACCGCTTCACGCATTATGAGCCACTAACTGGTGGAACCCCCTGTCAGCTGAGCCCCGCGCTGCGGAGTGACACTGGGCCAGCCCGTTAGCATTTCCCACGCGACCCAGTTAATTTGAATTAGTTTTTTTCTTTTTAGTTTAAACTTAGTTCTATCTCTGAGTTTGAAAATCAATTCAGAGAGGTTTACAAATCCAAATTGCATGAAACCAATTTTTCCTGAAAGGTATTGAAATGATCTATCCAACCCATTGTATTTAATTCAATTAGAGTTATAGATCTCTCCTAGTAAAAATAATAAAACAGAAGCATTTGCACCTTGCAACATTTTTATAAAATCAACCAAGAAAGATTTTGAGTTGTTTCCAACTCTCAAAAATCACATTTCCTCATACCTATCTGAATAGGTAATAATATTAAGGGTTGCATGCAGTGACTTTGGACTAGTACCAAAATAATGCTATACAGGCATTTCTAGTCACTTCAAATCATTAAATAATGAACTTAAACCAAAGTAATTATGATCCAACCCTTAAATCACATTCCCACATGTTAGGATATGTGGTGATGACATGTGTCCACATGATCCCATATTTTAAGTGGTGAATATTAAATCATAGTTAATTTTTCAATAAGTAGAAATTACTTTTCTAAACTAAAAAGAGTGAAACTAGTAAATTAAACTTGTGATGCTTGTGATGATAATAGATCATCGAATGTGTGTCTTAGAGTGCTAATTAGACTAGTTAAGTATTGTTTGGTGATTGTGTACTCCGTATGTATTTATAGACAATAGTACCGACCAAGCTTTCGAGGAGGAGGAGTTCTACCAAGAAGAAGAAGAAGAAGAAGAAAACTTCAACCACTTCACTAACCAAGGCAAGATATTGTAGCAAGCTAGAATTTAAGCTAGTTAACTTGATCCAAGATGCTATAGGCATACTTGAGTCATACCACTTTGACTATTAGTTACCCCAAGTATTATCTTCAAGCTTTACTTCCTTTACTTTACCCAAAGTTCTTTACTTGTTTTTGAAGGTAGCATAAAGAGTATAAAACATGACCTATTTAGAACCCTTTAGATGTCATTATATGGCATGAGATTGATCCCATCATTTCCACCTTAGTGAACACTCTTAACTTAGTAGTTTAGAGTAGATCAAAAACTTGAGTCACTTTAGATGGGAACACTTGGTGAAAATGAATTATGAAAACCTTGGAATGATGAGTCATTCTATTGAGATGTTTTGACATGTGTTGAGAAACACAAATGGTTTAGGATTGTGAAATGTTGAGGCATGAGCCTTAACCCTTTTATAAAACTGATGGTTGGATTCGGATGCGATACCGTTCCAAATTTACCGTACAACCACACTACCTGAATTGGGTAAGGCTTAGCCGGAAACTTATATGCATTAGTATTAGTTCCCTCGCGGGAGAGGTTTGAGCTGAGGCTACCTCTCAATGTTGTCCACCTATGCAGTGCCCAAGATGACTGATGGTCATGGTTGGGAGGCCATGCTCATAGGAGAGGTTCTTATACTAGGGTGTGTAATGGGAAGGTTATGTTTGATTATCTCCATACTAAGTATGATGATTCAGGGTTATCCCTGAAAGATGTATCGAATCTTGTGGTGAAAGTGTACTACCTCTGTAGAGTGTCAAACTATTCGAATAGCCGCGTCCGCGGTTATGGACAGTTGGAATGGTCATACTGTTTCATTGTCAGATGTTTTCCAAACAACTTATGAAATGAATGATGAATCTTGACTTGACCACAACAGGGTTGTGTTTATGACAGTAGCTTCCCAACTTAAGTGATTCTAGAACTTTATTTTATCTTTCTTTGCTTCTGAACTTAGCTTAGGTTTCAAACTTAACCTTATAGCTAAACATAGAATTGGCACTTTAACTTAGAACTATATTACTTGTTAGTGATAGTTTGCGAGTACTTAAAGAGTACTCATGGCTTTTGTCCCTAGCTATTCTCATGGCCAGACTATGAAGGAGACTATCAAGATGATGGCCAGTAGGACGACTATGATAACTAGGACTATCTGCCTTCGTTAGCATTGTCTGTGCCCCTGAAGATGGACCCCACCGCTAGGCTTATCTTTTATTTCCGCTGCTTGTTGTATTAAGACTGGATCATGAGATCCTTATTTGTGTAAGACCTTATGTATGGTTTGTAATGGATGATGTACTATGATATCCAATCTTTTATGTCTCACAAAAATGGTATTCCTGGGATTGCGAGGTATGGCATAACGGGCATCTGGGATTAAAAATCCGGGTGTCGACAAGTTGGTATCAAAGCCATCCTGACCATAGGAGACCCTAGTTAGAATGGACGTCCGAACAAAAACTTAGTTTCAAAACTAAAGTGAGTATTTACGAAAAACTATCTCCTCTCTTATCCTTGTGAATTCATTCTTTCTCAAAAATTCATGTTCCCCAAACTTCTTACACTACTACTTAAAATTTGACACACTTAATCACTTCACTAACTTCCTCCTCCTTAATTCTTGTAGATGGAGACTCAGTTCAGCAAGTTTTACCAGTTGGGAAACGAAGGTCAGCTAATCTGTGAGAGGGATCTGGATTCACTGTCGGAGTTACTGGGACGCCCACATCCGGAGTTTCTTGGAGCTCAACTTCCAGGACCCCTCGGAGGAGACTTACAGTGGCTAGTCACCGCGGACCTTAGAGGAAGCATCGAAGCACCACCTTCTAGGAGAATTCAGTTCTCCGTGAGAGAGAACAACTAGTTGGATGGATTAGCCAGGGCAATGCATGAAGCTCTCACACGTCTATGTGCCCTCGGCGTCAACAAAATCCAACGAACCTGTTTTGCCCACTATGCAAGACGTGACTTCATGGGAATGCTGATGGAGATGCCAAGTCACCCAGAGTTGAGGCGTCAAGTGGAGAATCTTAACTTCTTCCTGCACGACAGACAGCAGGAACTAGACAATGCTAGGGAGTTAGCCAACCATAACCATGCCATTGCCGACCACAAGGCCCAGACTTTCGGACTGCTCGTCCAGGATCGCCAGTCTCTTAACCGCCAGTGTGCAAAGAAGGATCGCACCATCTCCTGTCTTCGCAAGAAGGTGGCCGACCTCGAGAAGACCGTCAAGGAGCAGGAAGCTCAGCTTGCAGCAAAGGAAGAAGAAGAGGAGGGTGAAGACATCCAGGGAGACATGGACTCTTACCTCAGCAACGATGATGACTTTCTGGAGGAGGATGCCGTGGACTTCTACACTGATGATGAGGACTCCGACTTCATCGACGATGAGTAGGTACACTAGAGCACGTTCGTAGCATGAGATGTATCGGTCCCACTGTATCGTAGCTTACAGAATGGTTCTTCAAACCATCTGTTTTCCCTTTGATTGTTGTGGTGTGTGTTGTGTCGTATGCTTGTTTGCATGAATGAAAATGAAGTTAGTTGAAATGCCCAAGTCTAACTCAAAGGCTTAGCTTTAAAACCCAAAACCATGAACCTTAGACTTTCCCTCTTACCCCTATATCTATCTCAATCTTCAGATGACTCATGGAAACCAAGGAGGGAGCAGCTCGTCGCAAGACCCTATGCTGCAGATCTTGAAGAATCTCATCATAGACCGTGAAGCAAGCAATGCTGAACGCTAAGCCAACTTAGCAACACTTAAACAGATCGCCAAATGGCTCTCAACAACCAAGGGCATGGAAATTAGGATCACCAAGGATCCAAACTCAAAGAAATTCAGAACACCAATCCACCAATCTTCAACCAATCTGAAAACCCATTAGATGCTGATGACTGGTTACAGACAATGGAAAACAACTTAGAAGTTGCAAGAGTGGATGAAAATGAGAAAGTTCTCTTTGCCACCCACTATCTGGCAGGAGATGCAAGAGCTTGGTGGACTAGTATCCGAAATATGAACCATGGTAAGGTAAAGACATGGTAAGCATTCAAGGTCAAGTTCAGCCGCACCCATGTGCCGCAAGGTCTAGTCAACAGGATGAGAGATGAATTCCGCGAATTGAAGCAAGGAAGGATGACTGTGGTGGAGTACCGTGACAGATTCCTGTCACTTGCCAGATATGCACCTGATGAGATCAACACAGAGGCCAAGAAGAAGGAGAGATTCCTGAACGGACTACATGATGAGATGCAGACTATCCTCGTCAACATCCGTTTCTAGCATCTCGAAGTGCTAGTCGACTCTGCCATTCAGATGGAAGGGAAGATTAACCAGGCAAACAACAACCGCAAGCGTCATATGATGCAACAATCTAGATCTAGCAGTCACCAGAAGTACCATCCCAACCCCTCATCGGGATATGCACCAAGGAACAATCGACCCCCAACGTCTCGCCCAAGCTACCCCAACCGTAGCGGAGGAAATGGGAAGTCCGGAGGAAACAATCACAACTTCGGCAATGCCAACAATTTCAACCGTGCACCTCTCAAGAACAACAGCAACAACAACAACAACAACACTACACCCAGAACTGGCAGCAATGTTGTGCCTGTCACAGTCAAGGACAAGTCCCAGATCACTTGTTTCGAGTGTGGAGTAAAGGGTCACTATTCCAATGAGTGTCCCAAGAAGACTGCAGCCAATGCCAATGTGAATGCCCCAGCTCAGCAGCAACGTCGTGTTCAACCAGGAAGAAGATTTGCCCCAGGGAACCCTCACAACCGCAATGGCCGTCTCTTCCACATGAACGCAGAAGAAGCCTAGGAAGCGCTAGATGTAGTGCTGGGTATGTTTTCTGTCAACTCAGTTTTAGCAAGAGTATTGTTTGATTTCGGAGCATCGCATTCATTTGTCACCGAAGAATTTGCATGCACTAGTAAGATTCACCCAACCAACTTGAAGCATGTCATGATAGTTCAAATGCCCGGTTCAACAACCAAAGCTAGAAAAATTTGCAAAGTTGTGCCTATCAGAATACATGGGATAGATTTTTATGCCAACCTAATTGTACTTGGAACCAAAGGATTGGAAGTAGTACTAGGTATGGACTGGATGTCAAGGCATAAAGGACTGATAGACTGTGCTAAGAAAGCCATCACCATGACCAGTAGTTCTGGAGTAGCAGTAGAGCATATATCTGAAACCTTACCCCGTCAATTCAAGTGCAATAAGAGCCTAGCCCTACCCACCATAGACCAAGTCAGAGTAGTCTGTGAATACCCCGACGTATTCCCAGATGAATTGTCAGGTATTCCCCCGGATAGGGATATTGAGTTCATCATCGAACAAATCCCTAGAACCGGACCCATAGCCCAGAGACCCTATAGCATGAACCCCTCAGAGTTAGTGGAACTGAAGAAGCATTTGGATGCCATGTTAGAGAAAGGCTTGATTCAACCAAGCACATCACCATGGAGATCACCAGTGTTATTCATCGACAAGAAAGATGGAGGCAACCGTCTGTACACAGATTATAGAAAGTTGAATGACGTCACCATCAAGAACAAGTACCCCTTGCCAAAGATAGAGGATCTATTTGATCAATTGACTGGAGCCCAGGTATTCTCAAAGATTGATCTTAGGACTGGTTATCACCAACTTAAGATTCTTGCAACGGATTTTCCGAAGACCGCCTTTACTACTATGGTTTGTACGAGTATACGGTTATGTCTTTTGGATTAACCAATGCCCTTTCTTATTTCATGAATGTCATGAATGAGATCTTTATGAATTTCCTAGATAAGTTTGTAGTTGTGTTTATCGATGACATTCTTATCTACTCCAAGTTAGAAGAAGAGCATGAGCAACATCTGAGAATCATCCTAGAAACCCTGAGAGAGCCTCAGTTATATGCCAAGTTCAGCAAGTGTGAGTTTTGGCTGAAAGAAGTAGGATTCCTAGGACATATTGTGTCTGCCGGAGGAGTCTCTATTGATCCCGCCAAGATCAAAGATGTCGAATAATGGGAAGCCCCGACCACTCAAACCCAAGTCTGTGCATTTCTCGGATTAGCGGGATACTACCGCAAGTTCGTAGAAGGATTCTCAAGCATCGCCCGACCCATGACCCAATTGTTGAAGAAGGACAAGAAGTTTGAATGGACAAACAAGTGTGAGGCCAGTTTCCAGGAGCTGAAGAAGAGATTGATATCAGCCCCAATATTGGTCATGCCAGACATCAAGAAGCCATTTGATGTGTATTGTGACGCATCCAAGATTGGTATAGGATGTGTATTGATGCAAGAAGGCAAAGTCATCGCGTATTTGTCTCGACAACTAAAGCAGCATGAGCAGAACTATCCGACCCATGATCTTGAGCTAGCAGTTGTGGTTCTAGCATTGAAGACATGGCGTCATTATTTGATGGGTAATCGCTATGAGATTTACTCAGATCACAAGAGTTTAAAGTATATATTCACTCAAAAGGAGCTGAATATGAGGCAAAGGAGATGGATAGAGTTAATTAAGGATTATGACCTTGACATTCACTATCACCCCGGCAAAGCCAATGTGGTAGCGGATGCTCTTAGCAGATTGCCGTGTAGACTAAACACCATGATCAAGGAGAAGCAACCAAGTTTGTATGAGGAGTTGGAACAATTCAGGACTGAATTAGTTAGCAAAGGATTCTCAACTAGCATTGAACTTCAACCCACTTTGATTAGCCAAATCAAGGAAGCCCAGAAAGGAAATGAAAGTATCGACGGAATCAAACGTCGTATTGGTACAGGGAAGGTACCTGGATTCATCAAAGACGAAGAAGGAGTACTATGGTACAAAGGACGTATCTGTATGCCAGCAAATTCAGAACTGAAGCAAGCTATCATGAAGGAAGATCATGATACTCTTTATTCTATCCACACCGGAGGAACGAAGATGTATCAGGATTTGAAAGAGCAATTTTGGTGGCACAAGATGAAGAGAGAAATCGGAAGCTACATCGCCAAGTGTGACATCTGTCAAAGAGTCAAAGCAGAGCATCAAAGACATGCAGGACTGTTACAACCATTGCAGATTCCGAAATGTAAATGGGATTCCGTCGGAATGGACTTTATCACCGGTTTGCCTACTTCTAGTAGGGGAAATGACTCAATCTGGGTCATAGTTGATAGATTGTCCAAGGTAGACCACTTTATACCTATCAAGGCTACCTACCAGAGTGCGAAGCTAGCAGAGCTATACATCGCTAGAATTGTTAGTCTGCATGGAACCCCCAAGACCATAGTATCAGATCGAGGAACCCAGTTTACCTCGATATTTTGGCAGAAAGTTCAGGAAGGATTGGGAACCAAGTTGAACTCCAGCACCGCTTACCACCCGAAAACTGATGAACAGACTGAGAGAGTCAACCAGATCTTAGAGGATATGCTTAGAGCTTGTGTGTTGGAATACGGATCAAAATGGGAAGACTGCCCGCCTTTCGCAGAATTCTCATATAACAACAGTTATCAATCTAGTTTGCAGATGGTACCATTTGAATTCCTATACGGAAGGAAGTGTCGTACCCCTTTGAATTGGTCGCAAGTAGTAGAGAGTCAGATCTTTGGACCTGACATTCTCCGGGAAGCTAAAGAGAAGGTTCACAAAGTCCGTGAGCACCTCAAGACAGCCCAATCCAGACAGAAGAGTTATGCTAAGAAGAGGAAGGAGAGACATGGCTTTCAATGTCGGAGATTTTGTGTATCTCAAAGTTTCGCCATTGAAATGAACTCAACGCTTTAGTCTGAAAGGAAAGTTAGCCCCCAGATATATCGGGCCCTTCAAAATTCTGAAACGTCGAGGAGAAGTATCGTATCAACTAGAACTGCCTGAGGATATGTCAGCCATCCACAATGTGTTCCATATCACATTACTTCGCAAATGCTTGGAAGTGCCCGAGAAGACTGAAGTTTTCAAGAACATCGACCACAAAGCTATAGAGATCAACAAGGACCTGACCTATCGGGAAGTACCCATCCGTATCTTAGAAGAAGCCTACAGAACCACCAGGACCAGGAGCATCAAGTTTCTCAAGATTCAGTGGAGCAACCATACCGAGGAGGAAGCCACTTGGGAGCGCGAAGATTACATTAGGATAGAGTTCCCAGATCTCTTTAGTTCCTAGTTTTCTTTGAAAATGTCGGGACGAGATTTTTTTGAAGGGGGGAAGGTTTGTAACATCCCAAAACTTTAATCCAAGCTTATCAAGATCCAAATCATCAAAATTAGGGTTAACAAAAACTTTTCCAATTAAAAATATGAAAGCATTCCTGTGTATGTGCATTTAAATTAGGAGTTGATTTGAATTCCCATGGTTCTGTGATCCATTGCTTGTAAAATGATTCTTAGGTGAAATAAACATCATCTAACTCATTCCCAAACTTTTCCCAAAGAAAAACAACTCAAAATGAATAATTGAAGTGAATGGTCATTCTGGCCAAATTAACTATCATGCCTACTTTGGCTATTCCTAGTACTCCAAACTTAACAGAAACATTTGTGGATCTTTACACCCCTTGCTAGTACACATAATGAGGTACCAAGGCCCACTTTTTGGTCTGCTAAAAACATTCAAATACTAATTTTAAATGATAGTCTAAAATTGAATCTATTTCATATGGGAAGATCCCACTATTTCAAAAACCACTCAAACAAGCTCAATTTTCAAAACCCAAGCAACCACAGAGTTTCAAGATCAGTACTAGCACACCCACCAAAAATCTTTTCAAAAATCAAAAAGAATTTTCTTGCGGCCATTTCATCAAACACTTGGCAGGCAGAATTCAAACAAAACAAAATTCACTATTTTGAATACTGTTCTGGCCAAACTTGTCTCCCATTTGACCCTCATTTGCTCCCTTTGTCCCCTCTTGATCAAACCAGGGCATTATCACTCCATCCCCTACCTCCTAACAACATGGCCATGCCAAGCCGATCCCCACCTCGCCGGCTAACTTGGTCGCCGCCGCAGCAGACTGCCTCCCCCCTCTCTCCATGTCTAGTAGCTAGCCAACACATCACCGCTGCCCACTGTCCCCTCCTCGAGGCGGGCCAAGCAGTGGACCACCAAGAAAAGCCCGCGCCCAGTGCCACCGCGCCATGCCGAGCACGCGCCAGAGCGCCGCGCCCGACATGTGTGCACAAGCCGCCGCTCGACCGTAGCCTGCGCCCACCGCTTCGCCACGACCCAGGGAGCATGCCGGACATGCCCGTTCTCCGCCCAACGCACCACAGCCACCGCTCGCCGTGGACACCGCCGCCTCTGCCACTCAGAGCGCCAGCTCCGCCCGACTGCATACCACCGCCCCTAAGCCTGCATTAAAGTCCTAGAGCACCGCCAGGAGACTGCGCGTCGATCGCCACCCTCAGCCATGCCGCTAGCAGCCCGTAGTCATGTCGCCACCGTCGCCTGCCCATCCCTCTCGGTCTCGCCGTCGAGCCTATAAAAGGAGGGCACCCCTAGCCATTTGCACCACACCTCTCCACTCCCCTCACCTCACTGATCGTCCCACACCTCTAGCCAGAGCACGGGGAGCAGTAGCTCGCCGGAATTGTACCGGAGCAGGCCACCTCTGGAGGAGAAGGGCGGCGCTGATTGCGACCACCCCCGGAGCCGCCTCGACCGTCCCTGAGCTCACCGTCAACCACCAGACCATTTGCCCGCCTTGCTGTCGTTGCTGGAGCCCTGGTACGCCCCCTATGCACCCCCACCGAGCCGCTTGGGTTAGAGCTCGCCGGCGACAGGTCCGTCGTCGATGACGATACACAGCCGTTGATCCCCACTCTAATCCAACGCCCCACATTACCCCGTACCGCTTCGCGCGTTATGAGCCACTGACTGGTGGAACCCCCTGTCAGTTGAGCCCCGCGCTGCGGAGTGACACTAGGCCGGCCCGTTAGCGTTTCCCGCGCGACCCAGTTAGTTTGAATTAGTTTTTTTCTTATTAGTTTAAACTTAGTTCGGTCTCTGAGTTTGAAAATCAATTCAGAGAGGTTTACAAATCCAAATTGCATGAAACCAATTTTGCCTGAAAGGTATTGAAATGATCTATCCAAGCCCGTTGGATTTAATTGAATTAGAGTTATAGATCTCTCCTAGTAAAAATAATAAAACAGAAGAATTTGCACCTTGCAACATTTTTATGAAATCAACCAAGATAGATTTTGAGTTGTTTCCAATTCTCAAAAATCACATTTCATCATACCTATCTGAATATGTAATAATATTAAGGTTTACATGCAGTGACTTTGGACTACAACCAAAACAATGCTATATAGGCATTTCTAGTCACTTTAAATCATTAAATAATGAACTTAAACCAAAGTAATTATGATCCAACCCTTAAATCACATTCCCACATGTTAGGATATGTGGTGATGACATGTGTCCACATGATCCCATATTTTAAGTGGTGAATATTAAATCTTAGTTAATTTTTCAATGAGTAGAAATTACTTTTCTAAATTAAAAAGAGTGAAACTAGTTAATTAAACTTGTGAGGCTTGTGATGATAATAGATCATCAAATGTGTGTCTTAGAGTGCTAATTAGACTAGTTAAGTATTGTTTGGTGATTGTGTACTCCGTATGTATTTATAGACGATAGTACCGACCAATCTTTCGAGGAGGAGTTCTACCAAGAAGAAGAAGAAAACTTCAACCACTGCACCAACCAAAGCAAGCTATTTTAGCAAGCTAGAATTTAAGCTAGTTAACTTGATCCAAGATGCTATAGTCATACTTGAGTCATACCACTTTGACTATTAGTTACCCCAAGTATTATCTTCAAGCTTTACTTCCTTTACTTTACCCAAACTTCTTTACTTGTTTTTGAAGGTAGCATAAAGAGTATAAAACTTGACCTATTTAGAACCCTTTAGATGTCATTCATCATTTCCACCTTAGTGAACACTCTTAACTTAGTAGTTTAGAGTAGATCAAAAACTTGAGTCGCTTTAGATGGGAACACTTGGTGAAAATGAATTATGAAAACCTTGGAATGATGAGTCATTCTATTGAGATGTTTTGACATGTGTTGAGAAACACAAATGGTTTAGGATGGTGAAATGTTGAGGCATGAGCCTTAACCCTTTTATAAAACTGATGGTTGGATTCGGATGCGATACCATTCCAAATTTACCGTACAACCACACTACCTGAATTGGGTAAGGCTTAGCCGGAAATTTATATGCATTAGTATTAGTTCCCTCGTGGGAGAGGTTTGAGCTGAGGCTACCTCTCAATGTTGTCCACCTATGCAGTGCCCAAGATGACTGATGGTCATGGTTGGGAGGCCATGCTCATAGGAGAGGTGCTTATACTAGGGTGTGTAATGGGAAGGTTATGTTTGATTATCTGCATACTAAGTATGATGATTTAGGGTTATCCCTGACAGATGTATCGAATCTTGTGGTGAAAGTGTACTACCTCTGTAGAGTGTCAATCTATTCGAATAGCTGCGTCCGCGGTTATGAACAGTTGGAATGGCCATAGTATTTCGTTGTCAGATGTTTTCCAAACAACTTATGAAATGAATGATGAATCTTGACTTGACCACAACAGGGTTGTGTTTATGACAATAGCTTCCCAACTTAAGTGATTCTAGAACTTTTTTTATCTTTCTTTGCTTCTGAACTCGGCTTAGGTTTCAAAATTAACCTTATAGCTAAACATAGAGTTAGCACTTTAACTTAGAACTATATTACTTGTTAGTGATAGTTTGCGGGTACTTAAAGAGTACTCATGGCTTTTGTCCCTGCCTATTCTCATGGCCAGACTATGAAGGAGAATATCAAGATGATGGCCAGCAGGACGGCTATGATAACTAGGCCTATCTGCCTTCATCAGCATTGCATGTGCCCCTGAAGATGGACCCCACCGCTACGCTTATCTTTTATTTCCGTTGCTTGTTGTATTAAGACTGGATCATGAGATCCTTATTTGTGTAAGACCTTATGTATGGTTTGTAATGGATGATGTACTATGATATCCAATCCGTCATGTCTCGCAAAAATGGTAATCCTGGGATTGCGAGGTATGGCATAACGGGCATCTGGGATTAAAAATCCGGGTGTTGACAATAAGTATGGTGGAATGAAGTAGCAGTGAAGCATGCACTAAACAACCTATAGAGACTTGGTACAATTGTATTCTATCGGAGAGGGATAAGAAAGACCTATTTAGGAACCAACCTCATACTAACACCAAACATATCCATCCTAGTATTTCTCCCTCGAGACCAAACGAGGAAGTCCTTCCGAGTTAACTCACACAGTTGGCAGTTTTATTCATTCATTCTATGGTGATTATCCAACTTTACTAGTCATATAAGATCCAAGTCAAATTATAAAAGTAGTTCTTTAGTGCAAGTTGTCTATGATCGAGAAATTGTGCTCCAAGTCGTCTATAACGATAGACATGACTTTTCGAAAATATTTAACCCTACAGGGGTGCACCAAAGTATCCACACACACTTCCATCATGTTTGCCAGATCAATTAACATACACCCATCGGTATGTCGGTGGGGCTACAGACATGACATGTTCCTAGACCCAAAGCAAGTAGATGGGGGCCACCACACTAAGCTACCCATAACAAAGTTAGATGGCTCTAAAGACAAACCCAGAGGCTGCGATAACGGCTAAGAGATCAGGGGCCATAGGTATAATCCTCAACATAATGACCCACATCCTAAACAATACAATAGTAAACGCTCATCGAGCAACATATAATAAACATGGAATAACATGGCAACCATGGCATAACATTGCATGAAAACATAAAACTAGTTTGTGGGCCCTAGTACAGTACTTTGAAATCAGGTAATAAGCCGATAGGGGTTCCCATTCACCCACATGTGGTTAGCACGCTCGATCTCAGAACAAGTGTCAAGAACTCGGGTCCTAGGTGGACACAGGGGGAAGGATAATAACTAGATCTCAACTATTACCCACCTATGCCTCTACATTAATTATGTCTACTCTCAACATTTATGTAACAAGTTGTAATTATAGCCATGATCATCTCCACCAATAAGCATGTGCGAACCCGCAACATCACTGGAACATCAAGGACATGAAGCGACACCTGCGCAAGCAACTATGACTCGCAAGGCCGACTGACTACCAAAAAACTGGTAATCGGATGTGTCCAAGGCAATATAGAGGCTGCAAGTAATATAATTGGGGTACGAAAAACTAAAGCATCGCAACACGGATTTCAATAGATCAACAGGAGGAAGTAACGACTATAGATGAAAAATAGGTAGAAAGGGGGAGCATGCTCACCTGGGATCCATAGCTAGAGATACATATCAGAAAACTTGTCAATACTCTCATCAACTCAATGGCCAAATTCGTGAAGAAGCAAAGCACTAAAAGAACAAACGATGCAACAATTATAACTAATGCGGAAGAATCGGCATGATCATGATATGATACATGGCATGGCAAGTTAATGATTCAAACCATGTTGTGAAAATGACATTTTCGTAGCTTATTGATGATACAACATTAGTGAGGCATTATTAACAAGAAATAATTATTTGCCAATTTTATTCATCATGTTTTCCTTGCACAAACAGTTATGATTCTACAAATTTTCTATGATGCATGATGCAATAACAAGTAAGAAATGTGCGGTTGGGAAGTGCTCGTTGCGTTAATCGATCTAGAAATATCATTTGTCGAATTCAGAATTACGAAATTTGTAGCATCCCAATTGTCTAACAATTGTAATGCTACTTGGTCTAGTAATATAATTGCTACTTTCTACATATATTTGTTGCATCATAAATATATCATGCTCATGTCATCATGGCACCTTGCATTTGAGCATCATATAAAACCTTTTCCATTGGGTCTTCTCTCATATGCATTATTAATTGTATTTGACTCTTGTTAAATTGTATTTGAATCTTGATAAATGCTTGATGCCCAAGTTGAGTTGGGGGCATATCTTTTATTCCACTCCACCACCTTTCTTTGTCACCACCTTATAATCCCACCATTCTACTTGCCCATGGGCTTTCATTTTTTTCTTTTTGGTATTTAATCTAGCTCATGTGGGATAGTGTCGATCCAATTATATTTCTTTAGATTGTCTTTACCCCATATTTTGGGGATGCATATGTATAAATGCTAGGGTTAAATATCTTGTTCTCACAAGGATAACACATGGCATTTATTAAACATGCATGGGCCATGCAAACATCACCCCATTCCACTCTTTTGGCTATTACTTGGGTTTTGGGTGGATTATCTCTTTTGAGCTCTCTCTTCTCTCTCAAACCTTTCCACCTTGTTGGGTTTATCCTTGCCATGTGCCCATAAAGCCTCTCTCACATGTGTAGTGCCATGCATGATCATGCATCTTTTATCCAATCACACTACTTCACTCTCACATCCCCATATCTCCATCAAACCCTACCCCCCTCTCTTTCATGCTTGATCTTGCTTGGGGCATGAGTAAACCCTAACCACCATACCATTCCTTGCCCTAAACACCTATCTCCACTTCCCTCTCTAACCTAATCACCATACCTAGTAAACCCTAACTACAAAACCCTCTCCATGCCGAGCCCCATCTCCCTAGCTTCTCTCTCACCTCCCTCTCCCTGCCAGCAGGCCCCACCAGCCTCTCTCCCTAACCCTAGCCTAGCCGAAGCATACCCTAGCTAACCCGACCTCTCTCTCCATTCTCTCTATCTCTCTCGCGGCTCAGCAGGTCCCACACCGAGCCCGCCTTAGCCACTCCGTCCCCACCTGGTAGCCTCCACCCTACCTGCCCCTGCCCTGCCTTGAGAGGCCACACCGAGCACGTGAGAGGAGGAGGAAAAAGGTGGCCGAAGCCACCTTTATCTCCAACCTGATCCCCACGGCGCCTCCCCCTCCTCTTCTACTTTTCCTCTTTCCCCATGTCTCCTCTGCCTCTCCCAGATCCAGGCCCGAGCCGCTGCGCCGATCCCTTCCCCCCTACATCTCTTCTCCAAATCCGGCGATCACCGTCGGCTTCACCTCCACCTCCTCGTTACAAGATGGTGGCATGGAGTTGTGGTTGTCGGGGAAGCCTAGCGTGCACCCCTACATCGCCCAGTACACGGAACCGAGGAGGAGACAGTCCCCAGCAGCCGTGGCACGCCGACGTCCCGACGAAACCCTAGATCATCGGCCGCCAGCCTCGTCGTCGATCTGCTGCTTCCCACTCCGATCCGAGCCCTCCGTCGAGCCCGCGGTGAGCCCCTGTACCTCCTAGACACCTTCTATCTCGCTGTCGCTCCCTGGTCTCGCCGGACGCCGTGCCGAACGCCCTCTGTGCACGGCGGGTTCGTCGTCGCCTTCTCGTTGTGCATCGCGGAAGGTTTACCTAGCCGCCCTAAACCTCCCTGTCAGCAACCCCCATCCATCGCAGCGGTCGCCGCCGCCTGCGCGCAAGCGGCTGGTCGCTGGTTCGAATCCCCAACGCGCCGCGCGCGCTGTCGCCGTGCGTGCCGTCAGTTTCGTCAGAAACGCGTAGAAGGTAAACAGTAGACGCCGCCTTTTGCACATACACCCCTACATCTTTTGCCGGCTCAACCCGCGGTCCAGACCGACCCCACCTGTCTGTGCCTGTGGGCATTTTACAAAAAGGGACTCTGGTTTTCGTAACCTTAACCCGCGCTCCAGCACGCCCCCACCTGTCAGCCTCTGCGGGCTCAGCCGCTGGCACGTGGGCCCAAACCCACTGGTCCCACCTGGCAGTCACAGCGGCTAGGCAAGCCTGAGGTGTAAAAAGTTCTCTGCGCGCTGCGTCACCCAGTCAGGCCGGTCCCATCCGTCAGCGACTGGGGCTGGGTCTGACTGAGTATAAAATGTTTTCAGTTTTTCTGTTTTAATTAAACTTTTCCAGAAATTGTTAAATACAAATTCAAATCAGATTTTAAATAACTTTTAAATTATAAATCCCAAATAATTCCAATGATATATGTTTTTGAATCAGAAAAATGTGAGGATTTCAAATATGCCATTCAAAATAATGTTTGAGCACTTTAAATTTTGAGATGATTAAAATTACAAGAAAATGCTATTATCTTTTGCTATTATCTATAGACTTGTTAGCTATTATCTTTTGCTGCAATTGCGTCACCCTAGGTTGTGTCCCCTTTAGTGGCATAAAGACTTGCTGAGTACCCCTAGGGTCTCACACGATAAGTTGTTTGATTCAGATGAACAGGTATATTAGCAAGAAGGATACTGGGTGGAGGAGACAAATGATGTTGGCAACGATCACTCGGTGTAGAGATTCCGGGAACGGGGATCCGTGAGATCTGTGGGCGAGATGTGTTTATTTATGTGGCATCTTATGCCGATTTGCTTCTTGTCCGTACTCGGATCTTGTTTTCCGCTTTCGCCTGATTCTCTGATGTTTGTTGTATGAGGAGCTATCCTAAAATATTATCTCTATCTAGGATATTTGAATCTTGCCGTATGGCGTTGCAATATTTCTATTTCTTTTAGATGGCATGGCTCTAAGAACTGTTGTATGTGGCTTGCATACATACTCATTTGTGCATGTAGTTGATCCCTTCGCCTGCCGATTACGCCGCTCGTTCTTGTCCCAATGTTCTGAAAGTGGTTAGGACGGCCGAAAGGTCTACCGTGAGTGGCCCCGGGCCCCACCGTACTATTTTAACCACTTTCGCTCATCCAGGCATGTAACTAAGAGCGTAATTCACCGAGGTAGTTACAATTGCTATCAAAGCCATCCCGCCCTTCAGGGTCTCAGCCAAAATGGTCGTTATCAGTCTAGCAAATATCTTTGGTAGTTATGTATACTAGGGAAAAACAAAACGTGAGAGTAGGACTGCTTCCATTTTTCTTCTTACCCACCCACCCACCCTTTTTCTAGTAAGGGAGTGTAACGTTTTCAATCCTCTTCTAAAAATTCAAACTAGGATTCACGTGTTCTGGGTTCCATAGTACCATAGGTTGTGTGTGTGTGTGTGTGTGAATTCCTTGTCTATCTGTTGCATCCAAATGTTATCACTATCTGCCTTTTGGTTATCAACTGTTGGTACATTCCATACCGACAGGCCTTTGTAAACCGACGCGATCTATTTGATTCGTTGTATACCGATGCGATCTATCTTACTCTTTGTTATCCGACATTATCTTGTTGGGGTGTTCTTTTTCATAGTCACCAATCTTTAGGTTCATCTTAAGAAGAAGGCGTTGGGATATGTGTTTTACTTATTCATGTGCGGAGTGATGATTTGAGTGCGGGATGGAGTCGCGACCATACCACTACTTCTATCATTTGCTCTTGTATAGTGAACTAGTAGAGTTACTAATCTTGATTCGTTAAGTGGTTTTGCGCATATAGTGGTATTTTAATGCCGAAATTGCGGAAATTTTTTCTTTGTTAGCTTGTGTACCACACTCCTTGTTCAGTCGTGTGCGTTATGCTTAATATCTTCTAGGTGCCTTGAACTTTGTTGATATTTTAATATCATCTCAGTGAATTGTATCCTTTAATCTTTGTTAATTCCATTTTGGTACTATTTTGGATTATTATCATTTTCCTTTATAGTACTGACTTGTGTTTTATATCATTCATAGGATGGCACCACCACGCCGTTCTGAGGAGGACATACCACCTGAACTGGGGGCTGCTTTGGCAAGTATTGCAAATGCTTTGGGCACTATGCAGCAGAACCAGCAGCGCTTCGAAGAAAGTGTCAGGAGGAATGAGTTTGTTCCGCTACCTCCACCTCCCAAGCAAGGAGACATCAAGAGTTTTCTCAAGTTCAACCCATGCCAATTTGAGGTGTCTGATCAGCCACTTGATGCGGATGATTGGCTGCGTGAAGTGTCAAGGTTGCTGATGACTGCGGATGTTCCCGTGCAAGAATGGGTCAAATGTGCCACTCACCTTCTGAAGGGAGATGCAACTCTCTGGTGGGAAAATTACCTAAAGGCAGATCTCTCTGGTTTTCAGCCTACTTGGGAGCAATTCACTTCTGCTTTCAAAGAGCAATATCTGTCAGAAATTGTCATGGAAAGGATGAAGGAAGTGTTTCTCAACCTCAAGCAGGGCACTGACAATGTCAATACCTATATCGGAAACTTCATGAATCTTTCTCGGTATGGTGGCGATGAGATCTCTGATGACAAGAAGAAGCAAAAGAGGTTTAGGCAAGGGCTCAATGCATCAATTAAATATGCAATCACTCATGCAAGGCCGGCGTCTTTTCTGGAACTCCAACATACAGCTCTGCAGGAAGAAGCAAGTAGGCAAGTGTTTGAGGAGTCAAAGAAACACAGCCGCGATGCAGCAAGCTCTTCAGCTATGACAGCTCCTTCTAAGCGTCGTGTCTGGGTTCCTAACACCCCACCGTTGCTCCCTGCTCCACCAAGACCGTCAAGCTATGTGGCAAGGCCACCAAACTCCTTCACTGCGGCTCCCAGGGGCTACAACCACAACTACCCTGGAGCGCCTGGCGGAGTCCCTGGCTACATTGCTCCACGTCCACCTGGTGCTTGTTACACTTGTGGAAACACTGGGCATCAGCACTGGAATTGTCCAATGAACAACAAAACTCTTCCACCACCACCTCCAAGACCTGTGGCAAGTTCTCCTATGGTTCGTGCGCCTCCACCTCGGGCTCTCAACATCAACACTAAGCCTGGATCTACGGTTGCTCATGCCAACTGTGTCAACGTCGCTCAAGCTGAGCATGCACCTGGAGTTGTGATGGGTATGCTTCCTGTTAACTCAGTCCCTGCACGAGTTTTGTTTGATTCTGGCGCATCGCATTCTTTTGTCTCTACGAGTTTTGCTGATAGGAATGGGTTATCTATGGATCCTCTCCCTAAGCGGTTAATGGTCCTTTCTCCTGGAGCAACAATGGCATCTTCTAAAATCAGCCATGGCAATCAAATTGAGATTGGTGGTTCTTCGTTTCCGGCTTCCTTAATTATTCTGGGCAATTCTGATATTGATGTTATCTTGGGCATGGATTGGTTAACAGCAAATGCAGCTGTGATTGATTGTGCTGAACGTTCGGTTTCTCTGAAAATTCCTGAAGGCCATATAGTCTATTCTCCAAGTCTGACTCCTGCAATTCAGCTTTACTCTTTGGCAGCTCTGAATGATGATGCTATGGAAGGTATTCAGAGTGTTCCAGTGGTCTGTGAGTTTCCAGATGTTTTTCCTAAAGAGTTGCTAGGTATGCCTCCGGATCGTGAGGTTGAGTTTCTGATTGAACTTGAACCTGGTACCGCTCCTATCTCCAAGCTGCCTTATAAAATGGGTCCTGTTGAGTTGGCTGAACTCAAACGTCAGCTGGATGAACAAGAGAAGTTGGGTTTCATTCAGCACAATACTTCTTCTAGGGGTAGTCCAACCATCTTTGTGAAGAAGCGAGACAAGACTGATAGACTTTGCGTTGACTATCGGGCACTCAATGCTAAAACCATCAAGAATAAATATCCCCTTCCGCGGATTAATGATCTCTTCGATCAGCTAGCTGGAGCTGTGGTATTCTCTAGGCTGGATTTGAGAAGTGGTTACCATCAAATCAAGATTCGTAAGGAAGATGTTCCTAAAACAGCTTTCACAACTCGCTATAGCCTGTATGAGTACACGGTCATGTCTTTCGGTCTCACCAACGCACCAGCCACCTTCTCGAGGCTTATGAACTCAGTTTTCATGGAGTATCTTGATAAGTTCGTTGTGGTCTATCTGGATGACATTCTAGTCTACTCTAAGTCAAAGGAAGAACATGAAGAACACCTTCGGTGTGTCCTAAACAAGCTTCGTGAGAACCGCCTGTATGCAAAGTTCTCCAAGTGTGAGTTTTGGCTGCCTCAAGTCACCTACCTTGGTCACGTCATCTCTGCCAAGGGCATTGCCGTCAACCCAGAAACTATTAAGACAATTATGGACTGGCTTCCACCCATAAATGTCAAAGAAGTCCGGAGTTTCCTTGGTTTGGCTAGTTACTGCTGTCGCTTTGTTCAAAACTTCTCGAAGATTGCGAAGCCTCTTACCGATCTCCTCAAGAAAGGCAAGAAATACCTTTGGACTCCTGCTTGTCAAGCAAGCTTTGAAACACTCAAAGAGAAGCTCACTTCCACACCAATTTTGGTTCCTCCAAATACATCAAAGCCTTTCCAGATATTCTGTGATGCCTCATTGCAAGGATTGGGTGCGGTCCTTATGCAAGAAAAACAAGTTGTTGCTTATGCCTCTCGACAGTTGAAGACGCATGAGATCAACTATCCTACACATGACCTCGAACTCGCAGCAGTTGTATTTGCTTTGAAAGTATGGAGGCATTACTTGCTTGGCAACCGTTGTGAGATCTTTTCAGATCACAAGAGTCTGAAGTATATCTTCACACAGCCAGATCTCAACCTTCGTCAGAGGAGGTGGATTGAAACAATCAATGATTTCGATTTGACCATCAACTACACTCCGGACAAAGCTAATGTCATGGCCGATGCACTCAGCCGAAAAGCTTATGTCAACAACCTCATGGTGGAAGAACAACAACCTCTCTTGTGCGAGGAATTCCGCAAGCTCAACCTTGAAATTGTGGATCAAGGGTATCTTCTGAATCTTCTGGCAACACCTCTCTTAGAAGAAAAAGTTCGCTCTATTCAACTTGGTGATCCTTACACTAAAAAGATCATCTCCAACATTCAGCTTCTGAAATATGAGTCTTTCCACGTTGACGACCAAGGCACTCTTTTCTTTGAACACCGGATGTTTGTTCCGAACTACCCGAGTTTAAGAGAGCAAGTTCTCAAGGAGGCGCATGATTCTGTTCTTTCTATCCACCCTAGCAGCACTAAGATGTACATGGACTTGAAAACACAGTACTGGTGGCCTGGGTTGAAACGATATTGTGCCAAGTATGTATCGGAGTGTGATGTCTGTCGTAGAGTTAAAGCTGTCCATCAGAAACCTTCCGGTCTTCTACAGCCATTGAAGCCTCCAGAATGGAAATGGGAGAAAGTAGAGATGGATTTCATCACTGGTTTTCCAAGGTTGCAGAAGGGCAACAATGCAATCTTTGTTGTCATCGACAGGCTTTCTAAAGTGGCTCACTTCTTTCCAGTCAAGGAAACAATTTCTGCAATTCAGTTGGCTGAGCTCTATATCAACAGAATTGTCTCTCTGTATGGAGTTCCTCTTGAGATCAGTTCAGACCGTGGAAGCATCTTCACTTCCAAGTTCTGGGGAAGTTTCCAAAATGCTTTGGGAACAAAATTGAACTTCAGCACAGCTTACCACCCTCAGTCGCAAGGACAAGTTGAAAGGATCAATCAGATTCTGGAAGATATGCTCCATGCTTGCGTTATCTCTTTCGGCATGAAGTGGGAAGAATGCCTTCCTTATGCTGAATTCTCTTACAACAACAGCTTCCAGAAAAGTCTAAAGATGGCACCATTTGAGGCTCTTTATGGTCACAAATGCAGAACTCCGATTGGTTGGTCGGGCGCAGGTGAAATAATATTGTTTGGCCCCGACATTGTAACTCAAGCGGAGGAGAAGGTTCACATCATTCTCGAAAACCTAAAGATTGCTCAAAGTCGCCAGAAGAGCAATTATGACAGAAAGCACACGGACATGGAGTATGTTCCTGGTGATCTCGTTTACCTTCGTGTCACTCCCATGAGAGGCACGCACCGCTTTGGTATCAAATTAAAGCTGGCTCCTAGATACATTGGTCCTTTCAGAATTCGTGGAAGAAGAGGAGAAGTTGCTTATGCTCTTGAACTCCCTGAAAAACTCAAGGTCCATGATGTTTTCCATATCTCTCAACTCAAGAAGTGCTTCAAGGATCCCGACAGGACCGTGGACCATGAACTCATCAATCTTCAAGAAGATCTGTCTTATCAAGAACACCCCATCAAAATTCTTGAAGTCACAGAAAGAAGGACTCGCAACAAGTCCATCAAGTTCTGCAAGGTGCAGTGGTCGCACCATTCCGTTGATGAAGCCACTTGGGAACGTGAAGATGAGCTCCGTGCCAAGTATCCTACCCTCTTTGAGTCTTCTTCTTCTTCCTAGAATCTCGGGGCGAGATTCCTGTTTAGTGGGGAGAGTTGTAGCATCCCAATTGTCTAACAATTGTAATGCTACTTGGTCTAGTAATATAATGGCTACTTTCTACATATATTTGTTGCATCATAAATATATCATGCTCATGCCATCATGCCACCTTGCATTTGAGCATCATATAAAACCTTTTCCATTGGGTCTTCTCTCATATGCATTATTAATTGTATTTGGCTCTTGTTAAATTGTATTTGAATCTTGATAAATGCTTGATGCCCAAGTTGAGTTGGGGGCATATCTTTTATTCCACTCCACCACCTTTCTTTGTCACCACCTTATAATCCCACTATTCTACTTGCCCATGGGCTTTCATTTTTTCTTTTTGGTATTTAATCTAGCTCATGTGGGATAGTGTGGATCCAATTATATTTCTTTAGATTGTCTTTACCCCATATTTTGGGGATGCATATGTATAAATGCCAGGGTTAAATATGTTGTTCTCACAAGAATAACACATGGCATTTATTACACATGCATGGGCCATGCAAACATCACCCCATTCCACTCTTTTGGCTTTTACTTGGGTTTTGGGTGGATTATCTCTTTTGAGATCTCTCTTCTCTCTCAAACCTTTCCACCTTGTTGGGTTTATCCTTGCCATGTGCCCATAAAGCCTCTCTCACATGTGTAGTGCCATGCATGATCATGCATCTTTTATCCAATCACACTACTTCACTCTCACATCCCCATATCTCCATCAAACCCTACCCCCCTCTCTTTCATGCTTGATCTTGCTTGGGGCATGAGTAAACCCTAACCACCATACCATTCCTTGCCCTAAACACCTATATCCACTTCCCTCTCTAACCTAATCACCATACCTAGTAAACCCTAACTACAAAACCCTCTCCATGCCGAGCCCCATCTCCCTAGCTTCTCTCTCACCTCCCTCTCCCTGCCAGCAGGCCCCACCAGCCTCTCTCCCTAACCCTAGCCTAGCCGAAGCATACCCTAGTTAACCCGACCTCTCTCTCCATTCTCTCTATCTCTCTCGCGGCTCAGTAGGTCCCACACTGAGCCCACCTTAGCCACTCCGTCCCCACCTGGTAGCCTCCACCCTACCTACCCCTGCCCTGCCCTGAGAGGCCACACTGAGCACGTGAGAGGAGGAGGAAAAAGGTGGCCGAAGCCACCTTTATCTCCAACCTGTTCCCCACGGCGCCTCCCCCTCCCCTCCACTTTTCCTCTTTCCCCATGTCTCCTCTGCCTCTCCCAGATCCAGGCCCGAGCCGCTGCGTCGATCCCTTCCCTCCTACATCTCTTCTCCAAATCCGGCGATCACCGTCGGCTTCACCTCCACCTCCTCGTTACAAGCTGGTGGCATGGAGCTGTGGTTGTCGGGGAAGCCTAGCGTGCACCCCTGCATCGCCCAGTACACGGAACCGAGGAGGAGACGGTCCCCAGCAGCCGCGGCAGGCCGACGTCCCGACGAAACCCTAGATCATCGGCCGCCAGCCTCGTCGTCGATCTGCTGCTTCCCACTCCGATCCGAGCCCTCCGTCGAGCCCGCGGTGAGCCCCTGTACCTCCCAGACACCTTCTATCTCGCTGTCGCTCCCTGGTCTCGCCGGACGTCGTGCCTAACGCCCTCTGTGCACGGCGGGTTTGTCGTCGCCTTCTCGCTGTGCATCGCGGAAGGTTTACCTAGCCGCCCTAAACCTCCCTGTTAGCAACCCCCATCCATCGCAGCGGTCGCCGCCGCCTGCGCGCAAGCGGCTGGTCGCTGGTTCGAATCCCCAACGCGTCGCGCGCGCGTTGTCGCCGTGCATGCCGTCAGTTTCGTCAGAAACGCGTAGAAGATAAACAGTAGACGACGCCTTTTGCACAGACACCCCTACGTCTTTTGCCGGCTCAACCCGCGGTCCAGACTGACCCCACCTGTCTGTGCCAGTGGGCATTTTACAAAAAGGGACTCTTGTTTTCGTAACCTTAACCCGCGCTCCAGCACGCCCCCACCTGTCAGCCTCTGCGGGCTCAGCCTCTGGCACGTGGGCCCAAACCCGCTGGTCCCACCTGGCAGTCACAGCGGCTAGGCAAGCCTGAGGTGTAAAAAGTTCTCTGCGCGCTGCGTCACCCAGTCAGGCCGGTCCCATCCGTCAGCGACTGGGGCTGGGTCTGACTGAGTATAAAATGTTTTCGGTTTTTCTGTTTTAATTAAACTTTTCCAGAAATTGTTAAATACAAATTCAAATCAGATTTTAAATAACTTTTAAATTATAAATCCCAAATAATTTCAATGATGTATGTTTTTGAATCAGAAAATGTGAGGATTTCAAATATGCCATTCAAAATAATGTTTGAGCACTTTAAATTTCGAGATAATTAAAATTACAAGAAAATGCCTTTTTCTTAATAAATTAATTACTTTCATTCTATAACTCCAAATTTGACAAATAATATGTCTAAATCGATCAGCGCGACGAGCCCGTTCCATCTATGCATTCCTTGTTCTGAATTGAAGCATGTATCATGTCATTATTACAAATCAGAACTATTTATGGCGATAAAACTTGACTAAATAAATAATAAAATGCTTTACTCTTGTAACCACACCTCACCCTTGCCATGCTACTTTAATGCCATGTAAATTGTGCATCTTCATCATGGCATACTTATTTGCTTGTCGCATTTTAAGTCATATGCTTGTGCACTTTATTTATGTTGGCCCTTGTTTGTTTGGTTCTTCTTTGAATAGACGCCCAGCAGGAGAATTACCAGGAATCACAGGAGTTCCATCCAGATCCATCTCTCGCTTCAACTGAGCTGCCAGGCAAGCACTACCACATGCTTGCATACATATAGTACCTATTGCCTCTATCTTATTCTTGCATCATTGAGTCGCGTTGCATTAAATTGAATCCCAAGTACTGCATAGCCTTTACTTTTAAACCCCACCGAAGCTTGTTCCTCCATCCCATGAGCCATTACTACAGGAGTTGTTTGAGCCATGCGAGTCGTAGAAAAGCATGTGTAGGATATGTGAGTGTCTGGCGAATAACGAGGTACCTAAACAACATAACCTGAGTAGTAATGGGATAACTAATGAAAGAGGCACCGGTGAACAATATCTGCTACTTGGTTTTTCATGCTCACTTGTGTCCCGTAGGACCCCGAGTACTTGATTCCTGTTCCTTGACTATTTGCACTATCCATATCCGGGAGGCCTTATGGACCCCCCTGAGCCAGAGCTTGATTCATTCTTATTTCTTGGGGCCACAAAGTAGTTTGGGGTTTTGTTACTATCTTGTACTTATGCCATGCATTACTGTTTTATTTAAGATTGTGCAAGGAGCACCTGTACTGTTTACGAATTGCGGAGTGTTTTCGCGGTATCGACAAGCCCAGTCACATTTTCGGGTTCCCAGTCGTTTACAGCCATTGGCGCAAACCTTGAGTCCGTCTCGGAGTCAGCTAGCTTCGTTGCGGGTAGTTTAATGGGGTGGCCCCCTGAAATATTACTAAATCCTGTGATCGCTTTGTCGTGAATTCCTCATTGGGTTTTGAGTTGGTTTTTCCGAGGTTGATCGAGTGTGTGTTGCTATTCGTGCACCCCTGCAGGGTAAATCTTTCTGAAAGCCTTGTCCGCGGTTATGGACGACTTGGAGCACAGTTTCCCGATCATAGACAAGTGTAACTAAAGTACCCCTTTTAAATTGCTAAGTACCTGACTAATAAATAGTTGAATACTCATGGAATGGCTAAGAACACTGCCAACGGATGGGGGTTGTTCGTTCGCTTCCTCGTTGGTAAGCGAGGAGGAGGATGGATCTGATAATTATATTGTTATAACTGTTGTACTTAATTAACGGACATCCCTCTATCATTGGTTAGGCAGATGGTTAGCGAGTATCTATAGACTTGTTAGCTATTATCTTGTGCTGCAATTGCGTCACCCCAGGTTGTGTCCCCTTTAGTGGCATAAAGACTTGCTGAGTACCCCTAGGGTCTCACACGATAAATTGTTTGATTCAGATGAACAGGTATATTCACAAGAAGGATACTGGGTGGAGGAGACAGATGATGTTGGCAACGATCACTCAGTGTAGAGATTCCGAGAACGGGGATCCGTGAGATCTGTGGGCGGGATGTGTTTATTTATGTGGCATCTTATGCCGATTTGCTTCTTGTCTGTACTCGGATCTTGCTTTCTGCTTCCGCCTGATACTCTGATGTTTGTTGTATGAGGAGCTATCCTAAAATATTATCTCTATCTAGGATATTTGAATCTTGTCGTATGGCGTTGCAATATGTCTATTTCTTTTAGATGGAATGACTCTGAGGACTGTTGTATGTGGCTTGCATACATACTCATTGGTGTATGTAGTTGATCCCTTCGCCTGCCGATTACGCCGCTCGTTCTTGTCCCGATGTTCTGAAAGTGGTTAGGACGGCCGAAAGGTCTACCGTGAGTGGCCCCGGCCCCACCGTACTATTTTAACCACTTTCGCTCATCCAGGCATGTAACTAAGAGCGTAATTCACCGAGGTAGTTACAAAATTAAAGTGATGAATATATTAAGAAAATGCCATTTCATAGTATTAAACAATTTTGAATTTTTAGTTGTCCAAGATTTATTTTAGATGGCATATTATTAATCCTTGAATTTTTTTGATCTCAAAACATATATAATATGCAATATTTGATAAAACAAAGTAAATAAAGCTCCAAGAACCCGCATGAATTCCGAGGCATGCCTCTCTGAGGACCCTCCCACCGGCTCTCGCCGGTGCCACTCCGGCGCCGTCGCACACCAAACCATGGGCTCTCTTTCACTGAATTCATCTGGTGGTGGTTGGAAAATCACCTATTCCGGGAGATCCACCAATGGTAAGTTCCTTGTTGGATCTCTAGTTCTCTTGGATAATCGCTGGCTGGTCATTCTCAATGCCAACGGTTTACCACTTGAGGGTAGAAGCATGGAAAATGGGAAGGTACTCACGATTGGTTCTGTGGTGAGGTTCCCCACTCTTCTTGCAAGAATCAATGATATTTCGACACCATCTTCTGGTTTTCTTGGGACTTCTCATGATTTTGATAACAAAATTGAAGATTTGAAACTTATGTGGCACGTTACTAGCTCTTCCTTGCCATCTGATGATTTGGACAAAGCTCCTGGTTTTTTGGTCCTTTATTCTCTTGCTCAGCGGGTTGTGTTGCTTAATCATGACAAGGTGGTAGTTGATGCTAGATTCCTTCTTCAAAATGAGAAAATCTCCTCTGGTGTGACTTTGGACCTTGACATCAAAAGGGTGGTGGTGAGTGCTCAAATTGTCAACATGCCTCTTGCATCATCGGACAAGCACAACAATTGCACCTCATTGGATTTCTCTAAAGGGAAGATTTTTGAGACAAATATGTTCAAAAAATTTGGTCATCACATCAATTTCTCTAGAGGATTTCGTAGAAGGCCTTTCTTCCTAGTTGGCTCATTTGGTCGTGCAAATTTTAAGATTGATGTTCATACTATTGGCATTGTTCTTCAAGCATGTTTTGGGGAACAAGCATCAAAATTTCAAGTCAAGATCCTCCAAGATAGAACATTTAGGTTCTCTGTTGCATCAAGAGTTGTGGGTTTCGAAATATATAATTCTGGTTCTTTCTCAGATGAATCATTTATCTTGAAGATCAACCTTTGGGGTGAAGGAGGTCCAAATTGGAAATTCGAAGAGAAAGAATATTACAAAGAATTAGACAAGGATTAGACTTTTGTTTCATACAAAAACAAAAATAAGATTTCTGTCTTTGATCGTATTGGTTCGCCAACGTCAATGGTCCCATGCAATAATGGTCATATCAAAGGTGACATTAAACGAGTTGTACCGGGTACATCATTTGCGGAAATTGTGATCAATGGTCAAGTTATTGAGGGAGCGAAATCACCTACAGACAACAAATCAGCCACAATTAAATTGCCTGGTCTTTTACCATATTTGAAATTTCCAACTTTCCCTTCTTGTCCCTGGCCCGACAAATCTTACCTGCATTGGTTCAAGGCCCATGTCACGCCGCAAGTTTCGCGGCCCAGGGTGTACGACTGTCTTAAAGATTTTGCTCTTGCCCAAAAAAAGAATTTGCCTGAACCCCCTACCTCCTCAACTCCCACGCCTGCAGAAACCCCAACTTCCTTGCTCTGCTCGTCACCGGCGACAACCGCCGACGCAATGGCAAACATTCCACTCGACCCACAGCCTTTCCTACCCGATGGCTTTGAGATTATGCAGGTGGCTGGCCGGAATCGAGTCAAAAGGGTGGTGGTTCCTCGTCGACCAAGGGCACATGAATAGTATGCCATTCCACACATCCATCCCCTTCCCCCTAGTCTAGTTCCTTTTGATAATATCAGAGATGTGTTGCAAGATTTCTTTTTCAATGAAGCTCGTGTTGATTTTCGTGATATTCAAGATTGTCCATTTGGCTCTGCATATGTTCAATTTACCAATGTCAGTGACCGTGACCGGTTAATTGCTGCGGGTCCAATCCCCTTCTAGGATGTTGCAATCTCTTTCGGTAGGCACAATGAAGGAATTAACTGGCATAGGACTCAATTTAACAATGAATGTGGGGTCATGCTCCTAGGTCCTCCACTTGATCACTAGCATACCGAGGACCTGAATGTAGTCTTCTCGGATATTGGTAAAGTGCTGCTCTGGGAAAGGGACCCTGAGCACAAGGGCATGATCATTGCTAAACTCAGAGTCACTGACCTTTTAGATGTTCCTAAAAGTGTTAGATTCACCATTGGGGACCTTGTGGAAATAGAATCATGGACTTTCTCTGTTGAAATTTTAAACAACAATCTCCTGGGAGGGGGCCCACCTGATGAGGACCCACTACCTGATGATGGTGCTGACCCTCATCCCCTGCCTGTGGTGGGACCCATTTTTGGCCCCCCTCCACCACCACCTCCTCCACAACCTAAAGGGGACATTGGTGGATGGGACCAATGGGTTGAGCCTGCTCCTCAACAAAATAATTCTGGTTGGGGGAACTGGAGTGCTGTCCAAGGACCTGTGTTTGCTGAGGGTGTTGACATGCCTATTGATAACCTGAATTTGCCACCTCGGGAGGCTGACAGTGTTGTTACTGGTTCAATCCCTGTAGCCAATATTTCATCTGGCAATGACAAGGCATATGTCCATGGTGCTGAGGATATTGAAGTGGAGCAAATAATTGCTAATGCTAACCAGGATGTGGGCATGGGAGAAGGACTGCTTAATATTCTGCAAAATTACCAGGATGATGAGGAGGACAACCACCATGGTAATGAAGGTAATCAACAAGATGACTAGATGATTGAGGACACAAACCTTCTCTCCCCCAATGAGGCACATCTGCAAGTTGGAATGGCCATCATTCCATTTGTCAATTCCTCTGAAGTGCTTTATGCTAGGAAGTCCTTCTCAAAGCAAGGCCTAGAACTATGGGACAGATTCTTTGCTCCACACATAAATCCCTCACCTGACAAAGGCAAACTGCAATGTGATATCCCTGTAAGTTGGTTTAACTTTATCACCCTCATGCTCATCACTCCTGAAAAACTCAGTTGGGCAAGACACTTTCTTACCTCTCCCCTTTGGGATATTATTAAAGAGCCAATTGCAGAAGAAAATACTTTCACTTTCATTATCCCTGATGAATGTGTTGGATAGATGCCTCCTCACTGCCTGAATGAATCCCCATCAAGCATGATGGTGCCAAATGCTCCTTCAAAGAGGAGGAGGGGTTTAGGGTTTAGGAGGAGGTGGTGGACTCTGAGGTGAGAAGGATCCCCAGAATTGTGGAACTTAATGGGGGTTTAAAAGCCATGTGAATTGTTCTGATCCTAATTGTCTCTCTTGCAATGCTGCACCACCTTGTCTCAGTAATAAAGTTGTTAAGAACCTTGCTGATTCATTTTGCAAGGTTAAGGAGGGGGAGCTTGAGAAAAGGTTGTTGAAGAAGAGCAGGATCAATGATTTGATCATCAAGCCACCTGGAAAACCTTGACCAAAGAAGACTGGTTCTGAATCAAACCTTCCAAGCAAGAAGAAAGGTGGTGCTGCTGAATCTTGTGGACAGTAGTCTAAGAAGAAAGCACCTAAATAATGTTGTTAATGTCTACAAAATTCTATCCTTTTGTGGCTGGATCATTTACCTTTGGAGTCTGTTATGAGTTGTTAAAGACCTATTTGCTGCTATGCATGTTTATGAACTCAGTACCCTATGATATTTTCTATCTTGTTTGTGTGACTACAAACCTTGTGTCACCACAATACCCACTCAAACTGTTTATCAATGAGTAACAACAAAAATTGGAAGATTCTGAACTGGAACCTCAGAGGAATTAACTCTGAGAAAAAATGGTTGGCATTAAAAAGCAAAATCATGGAATCTGAATGTGATATCATTTGTCTTCAAGAAACCAAGAGAGAAAACTTTGATACCAATTATTTAAAGAAATTATTTCCAAATAAGTTTGACAGCTTTGACTTCCTACCTTCAATTGGTGCTTCTGGAGGTATCATCATCATATGGTGCAGTTCATTATTTAATGGCATCAGAGCTTTTCAAAATGAATTCTCCACTTCTGTCCCTTTGACCTCACAATTATCCAATGACTCCTGGACTCTTACAAATATCTATGGTCCATGTCAAGCTGATAGGAAAATTGAATTTTTGGACTGGTTTTCCAACATCACTATGCCTGATAATGTAGACTGGCTTGTCTTAGGAGATTTTAATCTTATCAGAAGACTTACTAATAGAAATAAAAGTGGGGGGATGTTAATGAAACTATGCTTTTTAATGATGCTATCAGCAACCTGGGACTTATTGAGCTACCACTGAAAGGAAGGAAATTCACTTGGAGTAACATGCAGAAAGATCCACTTCTGGAAAGACTTGATTGGTTCTTTACTTCTAGCTCATGGACAACCAAATACCCTTACACTTTGGTTACCCCCTTATCCAAGCGTACTTCTGATGATCTTCCTTGTGTCATCTCTATTGGAACTAACATTCCCAAGGCACAAATCTTTAGATTTGAAAATTACTGGCTTCACCATTCTGATTTTAAGATGATTGTGCAAAATGCCTGGAATATACCAGTGAATTATCAGGACTTGGCAAAAAGAATATGTGCCAAGTTGAAAAATGTGAGGAGAGGCATCAAGATATGGTCCAAATAGTTACCATGCTTAAGGGACCAAATTGCTAAGGTGAATGACACCATTGATCTTCTGGATCTACTTCAAGAATCTAGAACATTAACCATCAATGAATGGCACCTCAGAGATATCCTGAAATCCCATATTATCTCTCTTCTCCAGAACCAAAACACCTATTGAAAACAAAGAGGAAAAATTAAATGGGTGAAACTTTGGGATGAAAACACAAAGTTTTTTCACTCCAAAGCTACCATCAGTTATAGGCACAATTATATCTCAATGATCATGAATGAAAATGGAAAGGAATTTATCAATCACTATGACAAGGCTGATATTCTTTGGAATGACTTTAGAGCAAGAATGGGTACATCTATCAAAACTGAGATGCATTACAACCTAGCAGATTTTTATGGAAATGGAATGAATGATGAGATGAAGAATTCACTTGAAAAACCTTTTCTTGACAAGGAAATTGAGGAGGTTATCTCTGATTTACCAAATGACAAGTCACATGGGCCTGATGGTTTTAATAATAAATTTATCAAAAGTTGCTGGTCAATCATTGGAAATGATATCAAATTACTGATTCATGATTTCTTCAATGAGAAAGTTTCCCTTGAGAGCATCAATGCATCCTACATTACACTCATTCCTAAAGTCACATGCCCTTCTACCTCTGCTGATTTCAGACCAATCTCCTTATTGAACTGTGTATTCAAAATAACTACCAAACTTCTTGCAAATAGACTGCAATCTGTTATTCTGGAATTGGTGCATAAAAGTCAATATGGTTTTCTCAATAATAGGTCTAGTCAAGATTGCATTGGATGGGCATTTGAATACCTATTCCAATGCCACAAGTCAAATGAGGAAATTATAATTCTAAAACTTGATTTTGAGAAGGCATTTGATACAATTGATCACTCTGCAGTCATTAATATCCTTAAAGCTAGAGGATTTGGCAGGAAATGGATCAAATGGATAGAAATGATCTTTGAATCTGGAACCTCTAAAATCCTACTAAATGGAGTACCTGGTAAAAATTTCTATTGCAGGAGAGGTGTGAGACAAGGAGACCCCTTTCACCATTACTATTTGTTCTTGCTGCAGACCTTCTTCAATCTGTCCTGAATAAGGCCATGCATATGAACCTCCTAACACCACCTATAGAGGGACCACCCAACAGTGATTTTCCTGTTATTCAATATGCTGATGATACATTGGTGGTACTTAAGGCAGATGCTGCTCAATTATTGTGCTTGAAAGCACTTCTTCAAACATTTGCAAGTTCCACTGGACTCAAAGTCAACTTTTTGAAATCTAGCATGATGCCAATAATCATATGTAATGATAGGCTAATGCATTTTGCAAGGACAATGAACTGTCAAACTTGTTGCCTCCCTTTCACCTACCTTGGTCTACCACTAGGCATTTCAAAACCATCTATGGAGCACTTTCTACCCATGGTTCAAAGAGTTGAAAGAAGATTATGTGGTGTAGCTGATTTCTTGAATTATGGAGGAAAATTGCAACTGGTAAAATCTGTTCTGTCCTCACTTCCTCTATTTTTCATGAGCTGTTTGGAGGTACCAATTGCCATCAAGGATCAAATTATAAAATACATGAGATATTGTCTATGGAGAAAGAGGACTGAAGATGTACAAGCAAAAGGACAAGCTCTGGTGTCTTGGGATAAAATATGCCGTCCTAAAAATCAGGGGGATCTAGGGGTGCTAAACCTACAGATCCAAATACTGCCCTCCTAAAAAACTTGGACAAGTTCTACAATCACCATGACATCCCTTGGGTTCATCTCATATGGGAAACTTACTACAAAAATGGAAAACTACCTGGAATAAGCATGGAAGGATCATTCTGGTGGAAATCTCACATCAAATTAATTGATAATTTTAAAGGCATGGCTTAGTGCAATCTGAATTCAGTAAAGTCTGCTTATTTCTGGTCTGACCTTTGGCAAGATGAGTGCTTGATGAATAAATTCCCTCATCTTCTGTCCTATGCTAAGTTTTCAAATATCAGTGTTCATGACTTCTTACATGCTGACTACTTAGAGGATAATTTTCACCTACCACTCTCTCAACAAGCATACTCTGAGTTTATAGTCATGGAAGAAAGATGCCAGGAATTCATGCATACCACTCAGGGGGATACCCATGATAATTGGAACTATATTTGGGGCTCAGATAAATTTGAAGTAAAAAAGGCCTACTCAGCCATGATTGGATATTCACCATCACCACCACACTTCTCTTGGGTATGTGAAACCTCCTGCCAAAATAAACACAAGTTCTTCTTCTGGCTGTTGCTTCTAGACAGATTGAATACAAGGAATCTTCTGAAAAGAAAACACTTCTTCCTATCTGACTACAATTGTGTAACTTCCAACTGTTACTTGGAAGGATCAGTAAATCATCTATTCTGGGAATGTCCATTTGCAAACAAATGCTGGGACCATATTTACAGAAACAGAGTTGCAAATCTAACAGGATTGGAAGCTATTTCAGACATCAAAGAAAAGTTACACCTACCATTTGCAATGGAGATCATTATCATGACTACCTGGGGTATCTGGATATGCAGAAATGAGAAGATTTTTAATGACAAAAGGCCCACAATTGAAAGATGGAAAGCAATCTTCTATCAAGAAATGAGATGGTTACAATTTAGAATCAAAGGAAAATACAAGGAGAAATTCAAAGCCTGGCTTAACCAGCAATTAGATCAGGGATATGGTAGATTTTACCCATCTAGAATGATTTTACTTTACTGTTTTGATCTACCTTAGATCATTTTTCTCATTGTAACATACTCATATCTTATAATAAAAATTGCAGTGGGGATTTTTCCCTACTGTTTCACCTAAAAAAAATGCAATATTTGGATTTATGCATAAAAAGATGTGATTAATATTAGAATAAAGCATTTAATGACACACCACAATTTATTATATGGAAAATTTTGACAAAATAAACAGAGAGTAAATTAGTGTTTAGCATTCAAAAACACACAACTTTGGTTTTTGAAAAGATTCAAATTTATTTACAGATTTCAAGTAAAGTAGGGTCAAAGTTGGCAAAAGGTTTGACTTGTTTGAATTTGAATTTTGAACTGCATATACTTTTGTTACGTGGTCCAGATCTAGCCACACTCAATGACACGTGGGCCTGGGCTGGGTGACTGGGCACTGCTGCTGGCGTGGCTACTAGGAGAGACTGACAGGTGGGGTTGTGAGGTAGACCACGGGTTGCGAAACGAATCTGGAAAGGGGCCTAACTGCAAAATGGTCAGTGATGGGTCAGGAATGCTGGATGTTCTGAATTTCAGATATGTGCTTGTTGCTAGCTCGATCCCACTTCGGAAGAAGGATTACGACTTCCTTGATGATTGGATTGGTGTGTCGATTGATGCGGTAGAGGGAGAGTACATTGGTGATGAGATTTTATCCTAGAAGAATCACCGGAGATCCAGCGAGCTGGCCGGAAATTTTCCGATGAACAGACCTCGAAACACACTGAAAACATAGCTGTATTTCAGTTAGAGATTGGCCAAGAAAAAGGCTCGACTTTAGGAGATGAAAACGAGAGATGTGGGCAACTAACTTAGGCATCGTCTGATCCTAGAGGAAGCTGGTCGATCTCTCTACGCCGATGGGTACTGTGCGGCTTCGGAGGTGAGCTGACATTGTTTGCAGAGTGGGCGGGCGCATGTTTATCTGCAAGGCGCGCGTGTGTCTGTCTGTAGAGCGTGCGGCGCGGGGAGGTTGCCGAGCACTGAAGACGTGGACGAGGCTCCGGGGTGCGTGGCTCCTGCAGAGGAGAGCGGTGGCAGACGCAGGGGTCGGCGACAATCTTGAGTTGGCACGGTGCAAACAGCACAGAACAACCCTAAGTCAAAGAGAGGCAGTGGAAATCAAATAGGGAGGTGCGCATCCATGGCAGGGGCTTGCAGGACATGATCGGACCCGGATGAATTCGGCATAGGGAAGGATGGGAGAGATGGGGAGAAGAAAAATCATCTCACCCTGAAGCCGAGGATGTGCTTGGTTGGCTCGAGGAAGGACGAAGTCGACAGATGCGGTGATGACTACGACGGCGCTCTGGCGAAAAGACGAGCGGACACGTACGACTCCTCCTGTGCCTTTCGAGAAGTCTTCAACGGCTCCGTGAAGCGATTCCTGGCCTTGGATAGCTTCGGCGTGGCTACAGCATCGACAGGGACGTCTCACACCCTGGCCATGGCATTGTCGGCTCTCTCTCACAACAGAATTTTGTGGAGAAGAAAACTATACACGGAGGACATGGAGATAGTGGCGGCAGAGGCGGAAGGCAGGCGAAAGCTTGGGTTCTTGGGGAACAAACTGATGGGGATTAAAAAGGGGGAAGGGCTCAAGCAGTGGTGGGTGCTGCTAACGTCTAAAAAGAGGAGGGGCTCACGCTCCCCGCGTGACTGACTAGAGAAGACGGCAGAAATGGTGGAGGCGTGGTGAGCGTGTTCCTTCGCTTGGATGGGCCAGGAGATGGGCCAGTAGGGGGTTTCGGTGGAAGAGAAAAGAGGATATAGGTGGGCTAATTCGGTGAGGCTCTCTCCCTCTCTTATTTTGTTTTGGGTTTTATTTACTATTTGTTTTGTTATTTAAAATTCAAACAAGCATCTGATTTCAAAATCTTTTGAAATTTTAAGGAACATTTGAGCAGAGGAAGATGGTAGAAAAGGTGAAGTAAGAGGGAAATAGAATAGAGAAGAGTGATGCCCCATATAATCAAATTAGGCATTACTACGAGATTTGGGATGACAATTTTAGAAAAGGAGCAACAAAAGCATTTTGAAAATATTGGACCCTAGGAAATGGATCCTTCTTGGGAAAACCAAAATACGGAGATAGACAAAATAAAGAGGGGGTATACAGATAACAAGATCAAACATAATACATAAACACAATGCATCAAAGGATGACCCATGCAATGTGGCATGATGATCATTATGATGATGATGTCATGATGATGCAGATAAACAAATAATAAGCAATTTCTAGTAGTTGGTTTACCCATAGTGATACAATTCGACACCACTAACAATGGATCTCGCCCTCGAGATTCTCCTTATGGTACAAGGAAGAAGGCCGGCTTCGAGGACAGACACAGAGGTTGCGAGATCGGCCAAGAGATCAGGGGCCATAGGTATAATCCTCAACATAACGACCCACAACCTAAATAATACAATAGTAAATGCTCATCGAGCAATAGATAATAAACATGGCATAACATGGTGAAAACTTGAAACTAGTTTGTGGCCCCTAGTACAATACTTTGAAATTAGGTGATAAGCCGATAGGGGTTCCCATTCACCCCACATGTGGTTAGCACTCTCGATCTCGGAACATGTCTCAAGAACTCGGGTCCTAGGTGGACACAGGGGGCAGGATAATAACCAGATCTCAACTATTACCCACCTGTGCCTTTGCATTAATTATATCTACTCTCAACATTTAATTAACAATTTGTAATTATAGCCATGATCATGTCCACCATTAATCATGTTCCAACCCCCAACATCGGTGGAATATCGACGAGGCAAAGCGACACCTGAGCAAGCAACTACGACTCGCAAGGCCGACTGACTACCAAACAATAGGTAATAGGAGGTGTCCAGGGCAATATAGAGGCTGCAAGTAATATAACAGGGTTATGAAAACTAAAGCATCGTAACTCGGATTGCAATAGATCAACAGGAGGAAGTAAATACTATAAATGAAAAATAGGTAGAAAGGTGGAGAATTCTCGCCTAGATCCATGGCTAGAGATACATATCCAACAAACTTGTCAATTCTCTCATCAACTCAATGGCCTAATCCGTGAAGAAGCAAAGCACTAAAAGAACAAACGATCCAAGAATTACAATTAATGCGCAAGAATTGGCATGATCATGATATGATGCATGGCATGGAAAGTAAATGATGCAAACCATGTTGAGAAAATGTCATTTTCATAGCCCATTGATGATACAATGTTAGTGAGGCATTATTAACAAGAAATAATTATTTGCCAATTTTATTCATCTTGTTTTCATTGCATAAACAGTTATGATTCTACAAATTTTCCATGATGTATGATGCAATCGCAAGTAAGGAATGCGCAGTTGGAAAGGGATCGTTGCGTTGATCGATCTAGACATAGCATTTGTCGAATTCGGAATTACGGAATTAAAGTTATGAGTATATTAAGAAAATGCCATTTAATTGTATTAAACAAGTTCCAAATTTTAGTTGTCCAAAATTTGTTTTGGATGGCATATTATTAATCCTTGAACTTTTCTCGTCTCAAAACATATATAATACACATTATTTGGATTTATGCATAAAAAGATGTGATTAATATCATAATAAAGCATTTAATGACACACCACAATTATTTATTATATGGAAAATTTTGACAAAATAAACAGAGAGCAAATTAGTGTTCAGCATTCAAAAACACATAACTTTAGTTTTTGAAAAGTTTCAAATTTATTTACAAATTTCAAATAAAGCAGGGTCAAAGTTGGCAAAAGGCTTGCCTTTTTTTAATTTAAGTATGAATTTGAATTTTAAATTGCATATACTTTTGTTACATGGTCCAGATCTAGCCACGCTCAATTACACACGGGCCAGGGCTGGGTGACTGGGCACTGCTGTTGGGGTGGCTACTGGGAGAGGCTGACAGGTGGGGTTACCGGTGTAATACCTCAGACCCTACGCTCTAAGCAACAAGCGAGGATGAACCCAAAAGTGGATAAGGGATTCTACCACAGAGGCCCAAGGCCACCCATGTTTAGGCCCGTAGAAGCGGAGCAGTGCACGGTACCGGCCAACCACCCTACCCACTTTCAATAACATAGGGACAAGAGCAAGCATCGTAGTCGACAGCTATGCGAACAAAATAACACAAGTGTGTATGCCAGTGACATACAACAGTACATCAGAGACAAACCATCTAAAACAATAGAAACGGAAATATTCAACGCCATACGGCAAGATCCAAATATCCTAGATAGAGATAATATTTTAGGACACATCCTCATACATCACACATCAGAGTATGAAACGGAAGCGGAAAACAAGATCCGAGTATAGACAAGAAGCAAATTGGCATAAGATGCCCTGAAGTTAAGCACATCCCGCCCACAGATCTCACAGATCTCTATCCCTGAAATCTCTACACCTAATAGTCGTTGCCACCATCATCGATCTCTTTGACCCAGTAACCTTCTTGTGAGTAAACATGTCCATTTGAACCAAAACATATATCGTGTGAGACCCTAGGGGTACTCAGCAAGTCTTAATGCATCTAAAGGAAACAACCTGGGGTGACGCAATTGCAGCAAAAGATAATGGCTAAATAGTTCTATAGAGACACGCTACAACATCCGCCCAACCAGAGATGGACGAACGCTCGTTAATTAGTAACAACAGTTATATAAGTAACATAAATAAACATCGCTCGCCCACCTTCTCTCTTACCGACGAGAAGGTGGAAGAACATCTCATCTGTTGGCAATTTTATTAACCATTCCATGAGCGTTACACTATTTACTAGTCATGTCTTAGTCAAATTACAGGCGGTACTTTAGTTATGCTTGTCTATGATCGAGAAACTGTGCTCAAAGTCATCCATAACCGTGGACATGGCTTTCACAAAGATTACCCTACAAGGATGCATAAATAGCAACACACGCACAATCAACCTCGAGAAGAACCAAATAAAAAGCAACAAGGCCTCACGATAATGCATTCATAGGATTCATTAATTATTTCAAGGGGCACCCCCAATAAGCTACTCGCTACGAAGTCGGCTGGCTCCACGACTGACCTAGGGTGTGTGGCGGAGGTTGTAAATGACTGGGTACCTGAAAGTGTGACTGGGCTTGTTGATACAGCGGAAACGTGGCACAAGTCCTTAATAGTATAGGCGCTCCACGCACAATAATAAATAAAGCAGTAAAGCATGACATAAGTATAGGATTGTAATAAAGTCCCAAACTAGTTTGTGGCTCGAAGAAATAAAATATGAATCAAGCTCATGCAAAGGGGATTCATGGTCCCACATGTGGATAGTGCGATCGTCAAGGAACAGGAATCAAGTACTCGGGTCCTACGAGACACAAGTGAGCGTGGAAGAACCAAATAATAGCTATTACCCACTGGTGCCTCTTTCTTTAGTCATATCATTACTACATAGTTTAAGTTGTTTAGGTACCTCATTATTCAAAGACCCGCACAAACCCTACACATGCAATCCTACGACTCGCATGGCTCAAACAACTCTTGTAGTAATGGCTCATAGATTGAGGGTACAAGGTTCGGTGGGATTTAAAAGTAAAGGCTATGCAATACTTGGGATTAAATTTAATGCAATTGTGACTCCATGATGCAAGAATAATATACAGGAATAGGTGTTATATGTATGCAAGCATGGGGAATTGCTTTCCTCTCAGATCAGTAGTAGGGTAACCAGGATCTGGGTAGTACTCTTGGTTCTCCTGATAATTCCCTTGCTCGGCGTCTGTCCGGAATAAAAGCCAAACACACAAAGGGCCACAATAAATAAAGTGCGCAATCATATGAATATATGCAACAAGTAACAAAGTATGCCATGATGGAATGATGCATAATTTCATGGTCGAACATAGCATGGCATGGGTGAGGTGTGGAACATTATTAAAGCACTTTAACTAATTATTTATGCATGTTTTACTCCCATAAACAATTCTGAATATTTAATATTTATAGTATGCATGCTTTCATATCATGTATTGCATATTTAGAATGGAAGTGTCGCACCAATCGATTTAGACATATTATTTGTCGAATTCGGAATTACGGAATTAAAGTTGTGAATTTATTAAGAAAATGCATTTATTGACATTTAAATAATTTCGAAATTTTAAATTGTCCAGAAATTATTTTGGATGGAATATTTAAATTCTCGGAATTTTTCTGATCAGAAACATATATTACATGTATTATTTGAATTTATGAATTGAGAACAATATTTAAATGCAAGACAATTAAAATAGGGTAAAAAGTTAGAGGTTTGATTAGTTAGAGTTAACTATAACCAAATTTCAAAATATGTTTGAATTTGTATTTGAATTTGAATAATATTTCATTTTAAAAGATTTTAGAAATTCAAAACAGTTTAAAATATATGATTAAATTTGTATTTAAATCGATTCTATTATTTTTATTTGTTTTAGAGAAGTTCGCAGGTTTTTCCTACTCGGGGATAACCTACCCTCACTCACTAATTCGTGGGGCCAAGAGACACGGGGCCTAGTTCGCGCGCAGGCCTGTAGGGTGTAACACTCTCGAATCGGCCCAATGCAGATTTTAGTGCTTCCTGCCAAACCCGCATAGAACCAATTCAAAGATGCCCACCAGGCAATTGCGTGCGGGTGGAAAACAAAGTAATACCATTACACAATAGTTTACGATGGAACCCACAAAACATATATATACAAAAACGACTCAATGAGTCAAGAATACAGATATACAGTATAAAGATCCAAATCACCTTGAAAACAATACAACATCCGAGTACGGAAGATGCAAATAGGGCTAAGAGCCCTGAAGAATAACCAATGGTGTCCATAAACCTACCCAGACCAAGCCGGAAGGGTAACCCTGCTAACGACGTCGAACTTAAACCTGCAAAAACAAATGGGGTGCCAACAAAGGGCAAAAGAAAAAGAGAGTGGTCAGTACTGAGGCCAGTACACGGCGAGTCTAGAATTCGGCGATTCTCGCCTACATAGGTATGGTGGACTGAAGCGGCAGCGAAGCATGCACTAAACAACCTATAGATACTCGATACAACTATCGGCTATCAGAGAGAGATAAGAAAGACCTATGCGGAACCAACCTGATACTAACACCAAACATACCCATCTTGGTATTTCCCTCCTAGAGACCAAACGAGGAAGTCCTTCCGAGGAAACTCACACAGTTGGTAGTTTTATTCATTATTTCCATGGGGGTTATCCAAATTACTAGTCATATCAGATACAAGTCAAATTATAATAGTAAACTTTAGTTATTGTTGCCTATGACCGAGAAACTATGCTCCAAGACATCCATAACCGCAGACATGGCTTTTCGAAAAGATTTAACCCTGCAGGGGTACACCAAAGTTTCCACACACACTTCCACCCTTGTTGGCAGATCAGTTAACATACTTCCATCGGTATGTTGGCGGGGCTTCGGACACGGCACTTTCCTAGACCCAAAGCAAGTACATGGGGGGCACTTGAAAGAGCTACCCATACGAGGTATAGCTAATCCTCCTCATAAAGACCCTGAGATTGCATGCACTTGTCACGCGAGCAGAGGCCATAAACAATATATTCCCGTGACAGAGTGCCGCACCGACACAACAGTAATAAACGCTCGTCGAGCAACATGTAATAAACATGGCATACATGGCATAGCTACAGTAGGTAACGTATAAAGCCTGAACTAGTCTATGGGCCCTAGTACAGTACTTTGAAATCAGGTAATAAGCTGATAGGGGTGCCCAGACACCCCACATGTGGTTCGCGTGCTTAGCCTCGGAGCAGGTGTAAAGAACTCGGGTCCTACGTGGACACAAGTGGGTGGTTAAAAACCAAATAACATCTATTACCCACCAGTGCGTCTGCATTATATCTATTTCCAGCAGTTTTGTTGACAAGTTATAATGAAAGCCATGATAATCCCCACCATTAAGCATTTTCCAACCCCCAACAATGGTGGAATGACAACAACGTGAAGCAGCACCTGAGTAAACAAATATGACTCACAAGGTCGACTGTCTATCAATCAATAGGAAATAGGATGTGTCCCAGGCAATATAGAGGTTGCAAGGAATATAAATGGTGCATGGAAACTAAAGCATCGCAACACGGATAGTAATATATCAATAGGAGGAAGTAAGACTATAAACACAAAATAGGTAGAAAGGGGAAGAATGCTTGCCTGGAAAACATTGCCGAGGATACGCCGGATAACTTGTCTAAGCTCACATCAACTCAATAGCGTAAACCATGAAGATGCAAAGCACTAAAAGAAACACTTGATACACTATTTAATACTATGGCAGAAGATCGGTCATGATGCATGTATGATGCATGACATGTCAAAGATGCGGTGCGATTAGGCAATATTAAGAGCAACCGGGGTCCTAACAATTAATTAGAATGTACATGTTGTTTTGTTACCCCACAATTTAAATGTTGTCTTAACAAGGCAAAACATGGCATCGTTTCACTACACAAATTTAAATGTAGCCTATATAAGACTAGAATAGCCTGCATATAGTCTCCATTTTTTACTTATAGGTGAGTTGACAAAATACCCCTAAACAATGAATATGTATGCGATCATGAACAATTTATATGCAACAAATATATGGATGGAATTCATAAAATAGGGGTCTCGGAAAAGGGGTCACACATAGAGGGTTCGGCGGACTTGGTTCTGAGGGTTTGGTTTAGTCTTCGCGGTCTCAGCCATCGGATCCAAGATGGAGACCCTCACGTTCCATGGCAGAGAACTTGGTTTCCGGTGGCGATGGCCTTCAGTTTTCATGTTGGAGAACTCGGGGTTCCACGATGGTGGTCTTGGCATATATGGGTACGGGGTCGGCAAACTTTATGGCCATGACGAAGTTCTACAGGGTTTGGTGCCTCCCGTTCCATAATCGGGTTTTCGGGGTCCATGCTAGTGAGCTTGTCGTTCCATGATCCTTTGGGTTCATCTCAAACTTGTAGATCCGCACGTCCTCATGGTATCACAGCGGTGTCGGGAAGATCTCAGTGCCACTTGTCTCCTCACGGGTACAACCGCCATGCCATGAGTTTGGAGGAGATATTTGCGATGGCACAAATGGCTACAGCTGAGTGGTCTTGGTGTTCCACCGTACACTGGCGAACTTGATAGCTATTGTAGATCTTGGTGTCGGACGCATGGTTGTGCTAAGAGGATGCATGAGATATTGATATTCGATACCAGGGCATACAGGAGCGACCGGCAGGCGACCTTGGTCGATCCTTGGCGTGCTACAGGGATGGTCAGCCCGTAGTAGAGGAGGCGTGCGAGGCTGCCCGACCTTGGGAGGCCAGCACAAGGTGGGACAGAGGGCATGGGCAGCAACGCGCGTGGGCAAGGAGGGGCGCGAGGTGCAGGCTGGTGGGACGGAGGAGTTCGCGCGAGATGGTTCCAGCGAGACGAGGCCCGGGAAGGCCGCGGTTGACGGAGGAGCTCTCGGGAGGAGGGGCGCGGATTGTGTGCGAGAGTGGGGAAGCGTGCGGTGTGGGTGAGTGGTGGGACTGGTTGCGAGCGAGGGGATCCCGATGGGGTGGCCGCATGGAGCCAGGGCCAAGATGGTTGTCGAGCTACGCGTGAGCAGGCATAGCGTGATGGTCAGGGTGTTGCGGGTGAGCTGGGCGCTACACGTCGCGTGTGTAGCGTGCTAGCTCGCTGTGTGACCGTGCGTTGCGTGCGGGAGTGCAGCAGCAGTGTGTGCGGTTGAGTGCGGCGGCGGCTACGGGTGGTTAGGTGGGTAGGTCTAGGGTTTGGGTAGGTAGGTGACGGCTCTGAAATATAGCCATACGTCCACATTTAAACTGGATATTAATCATATTTTTTATGAAATATGTCTCTAAACCCTGCCACTAATGCTAATATTCAGAGGGGTATGCAATCCTTTGTTCTTGTATTTTTCCTGCACAGATAATGTCGCTTAAAGGAGGGAATCACTACATTAAAGTTAAAGATACGATATTTCCTTCAACCAGAAGAAACCAGGAGCCATCCCGCGAAGGCAGACGCTATAACGACCAACTATACAGTCCGAGCAAAAATTCCGACTGTATAGCTCCGGTCGTATAGTTGGCGCCACCACCATTAGGTCAAATAGAACAACTTTCGTGAAGGGACCCCTATATAAAGAAGCCTCAGGCGACAGGAAAACATCTCTCGCTGCATCCTAGACCCTAAAGAAGCCATACCTCACCGGTAAGCCGCCTCCAGATCTCCACACCCTTTTCCATCTCCATAGCCATACTCCACCACTTGTAATAGTAGATCTCTTCTTTGATTGGCGACATTATAAGACTATTGCTATCAATCTTATGATTTTCATTACAATGTTTATGATTGTTGATCTCATCTCTATGTGTGAGTTATTCTCCTTGGGTTAAGGGCTTCAGCCTAGCCATGTAGCAGTTGTGCATGTGATTTATCATAGATGGGATCGTGTATTAGTTTGTATGATATAATGATTATTGTATCCTCTTTTGCCTCAATCCAAGGACTTGTCAGGTACTTAAGACCCCGAGGGTTGAGCCAGGTATAGGGAGTATGAGTGATGAATGATCTGCAGGTTGGGAACCCAAGTGACAGAAGGGGTAGTACGGCTGTATGTGAGAGATTTGCTTGGGAGTAACGGTGACATCACTATGCATATCATTAGTTCTCTTTTTTTATGGATGAGACTAGTAGGTTATTGCTATAAGCAGTTGCGGAGGCAATAGCAATTATGGATGCACTGCCCACATATAATTTATCTTGCTCTAACAAGTACATGCATACTTTATTTCTATCTTTTATTTCCATCAGATGTTTTTGCACAGCTACAGGTGAAATCGAATGCCCTTGGCCCTCTCTCTCCATCATCGACAACAACAAAAATACGCAAGCTACTGGTCCGGTAAAAACACAAAAGAAATTCTAAAACTCCCGAAGGTTCGTTAAAGTAACTTCACTATGCATTTGCTTCCCATGGATTCGATAACCTAGGTCTACTAGGGAAAAAGAGCTATACTACATCCGTAATAGGTAGTCTCGCCCGGTTGGGCCTCTGCCTGACCGGCTAGACTGCCTCCCCGGTTAAAATAGTTTTTATTTTGTTTGTTTGTTTATTTTTATACAAAATACTTTGGCAAATAGTTTTTAGATAAATACAAGATCCGAAAAATACTAGGGCTTTGATTTGAAATAAAGACGGGGGATATTTGGAAAACAAAGATAGACTCTGGAATTAGTTTTAGGAAAACATATGCATGATGATGATGCTCAAATGCAATGTGGCATGATGCCATGTGCATGCGATCATGATGATGCACAAAATAAAAACAACACGCAATTTTCTAGTAGTGGTTTTACCCGGGTGCTACAATTCGACACCACTAACAAGGGATCTCGCCCTCGAGATCCGCCTCATGGTACGGGGAAGAAGGCCGACAATCTGAATCTTCTCGGCTTGTGTAGATACTTGCGACACCACTAACAAAGATCCCTTCTCTGTCTTGAAATAATTGACACCACCAACAAGAGGTTGTTGCTCACGTTCATCCAGAGAACACTCCGGAAAAACAAAGATGAAGGTAGAGGTATCAAATGGTAAAGCCAGGTGAATGATAAGAGTAATGGTATGGTTGCGACTCCATCCCGCACTCAAAGAATTACTCTATACATAAATAGAAGAATTATGCAACCAACTCTCGGAATTCAGACTGAAGATCTCGAGAAGTGATATTCGAAAACACAAAGGAGTGATGTAGGCACTTTATCAGATCTGATGTAGCTGATGATGATGTTGTCATGTTGGAAATCATCGAAAGGTACAAAGAAGGAACAAAGCAAAGTACAACAGATGAAGAATTCTTCACATAACATGAAGATCGGATATGGAAAGAACGTTGAAACAAGAAGGCTTAGAAACCCTGAAGGTACGACTGAAACCCGACCACGAGAAATCCTGGACTTGAAGGAGGTAAGAGAGCAGATGCAAACATGCAAAGGTAAGAGGAGAAGAGCGTAGAGGTAAGGAGTAAAAATAGACCTAATCAGATTTATCCAAACGATTTTGCAAAATAGTTTTGACACTATACATCGTTCGTTAGCTAGGTTATCCTACAGGCTAGACCAGTGGGGTATCGCAACTGCCGATCTCTGATACCACTTTGTAACACCCTCGAATCTGCCCTATGCAGATTTTACCGCTTCCCACCAAACCCGTATAGAAACGATTCAAATATGACCACCAGGCACTTGCGTGCGGGTGGAAATTGAACTAATACCATTACACAATAGTTCATGATGGAGCCCACAGAACATATATATACAACAATGACTCAACGAGTCAAGAATACATATATATATATATATAGTACAAATATCCAAATCACCTTGAAAACGATACAACGTTCGTGTACGAATAAGATGCAAATGGGGCTAAGAGCCCTGAAGAATAACCAATGGCATCCATAATCCTGCCTAGGCCAAGCCTAAAGGGTAACACTTCTAACAATGTCAAACTTAAACCTGCTAAAACAAAAGGGGTGCCGACAAAGGGCAAAGGAAAAAGAGAGCGTTCAGTACTGAGGCCAGTACATGGCGAGTCTATAATTCGGCGGCTCTTGTCTACATAGGTATGGTGGACTGAAGCGGCAGCAAAGCATGCACTAAACAACCTATAGAGACTCGATACAACTGCCGGCTATTAGAGAGAGATAAGAAAGACCTATGTGGAACCAACCTGATACTAACACCAAACATACCCATCCTGGTATTTTCCCCCTCGAGACCAAATGAGGAAGTCCTTCCGAGGAAACTCACACAGTTGGCAGGTTTATTCATTCTTTCCATGGGAGTTATACTAGTCATATGAAATACAAGTCAAACTATAACAGTAAAGTTTAGTTCTAGTTGTCTATTGTAACATCTCAAAAATATTAAACAAGCTTATCAAGTTCAAATCACCCAAGATTAGGGTTAACAAAAACTTTATTTCTTAAACCCATATGAGTGCATGTGTGATTTATATTAATGCATGAGAGTTTGCATTTTCCATGATTGATTGCTATAAATGATAAATATTAGTTTAAAGATGAATACCACATCATCTAAGTCAATTCGAAACAAAATCAACTAAAAAGAAAATCATATATGAGACATATGATCAAATGGTCACTTTGGCCAAAATTAACCATTAGCCTACTTTGGGCATCTCTAGTAAGAGATTTCCAACAGAAAAAATTCTATTGATTTTCACACCTTGCTAGACCAAGTAAAGATGAACCCAAGCAAACTTTACAAATCTATAGAAACCAAATTCAAACTTATTTGAGAGGTAATTCAAAATTGAATCAAGTATAGGTGCATAGATCACCATTTTGCAAAAACCACTCAAACCAATACCACTTGGAAATCCATAGCAACAAGAGATACTCAAGCATGTGACCAACACACCCACCAAAATTCATTCAAAATTTTGAATCTTTATCTCATGCGGCCATTTAGTCGAACACTTAGCAGACAGAGTACCAGTTCAACAACTATCTACTGTTTTGATATATCAATTGATCATAAATTGTACCCAATTTAACTCCACTACTCACCCATGATCACTAATAGTACCTGGTCATGCAGTGGACCCTCTCCCCTTCATCGTTGCACCAGTACCATGTCTTACCCGAGCATGTCCATGCCGGTCGAATATGGAAAAGACACCACACGTCACGCCGCCCTCTCCCATGACCACGAGAAGATAGGCGTGACCTCACCGCACCTCTCTGTCCACCCCTTGACCAACGGCAAGCAGTGGAGAAGCCAGCACAGCTGCGCCCATTTAACTCGCAGCCATGCCGAGAGCACGCCAGAGTGCCGAAGCCACCTCGCATAGCCACGCCTCACCTCGCTCTGTCCACGTGTACCCGCATTCTCGGCGTCACCAGTCACCTCCCAGACATGACCATTCGCTGTCGCGCGCCCCATGACCACTGTACTCGATGACAAACACTGCCGTACCCGCACAGAGCACGGACCTTTCCCGACGAACTAAGACCGCCCCTTGTAGCGCCATCATGCGCATGCCGATCACCACAATCCACCGTGTCGACCCATGCCATCCGTCATGCCTATCTCAACCTATAGCAGCATCGCCGGTGAGCCCGAGCCATTCCGCCCTGCCTCTCTCGCCGGTGTATAAATAGGACCCTCCCCAACCTCAAACGGCACACCATTTCACTCCCCACTCTCGCAGGAATATACTAGACCCTTCCCCGGAGCAAGGCGAGCACCATGTCGTCGGAATTTGGCCGGAGCCCGCCGCTGTAGTGAAGGAAGGGCGTCGTCGATTGGAGCCACCCAGGAGCCGCCACGACCACCGTTCTACTCACCATCGTTTACCAGCCCATTCGCCCCCATCACACGACCTAGCGGGAGCCTGGTAAGCCTCCGACGACCCCCACCGTGCCGCAAGGTTTCGAATCCCCCGTGAGCAGTTCGCTGTAGAGGATGAACCTCAGCCGTAGATCTTGTTGTAATCGTAGTGCTGACGCATGGGACCAACCTGTCAGCATCTCGCTACGCGCGTGTTGTGCAGTTGGGCCGGCCCAGCTTTGTTCCCGCGCATATTCCAGTGATTCAAACTTAGCTTTTCTATTTTATTCAAAATCCTATTCAGTAGCTGTTTTCAAAATTGAATTCAAAGAGTTGTACTAAACCAAATTGCATGATTCCAATTTTTTTAGAAAGGTATTGAAAATATCTAATCACTCCCGTTAGATTCAAACTATTTGAAACTATAGATCACCTATACTAAAAATAACAAGACAGAGACTTTTACCACTTCAAACATTTTTATAAAATCAACCATAAATGTTTTGAGTTGATTCCAACTCTCAAAAATCACATTTGACATGCTATACATGAATATGTAATAATATTTGGTTTTACAAATATTAAACATGGATTAGTCTTAAAAGAATGTTATCTATGCATTTCTAGACACTTTAATATTATTAAATAGTAATATTAAATCTTGTAATATATGGCCACCACTTTAAATCACATTCCTAAGTATTGAAATATGTGGTGATGACATGTGTCAATATGATCCCATATTTTAATTGGAGAATATTAAATCTTAAGTATTTTTTAAATAGTAGAAATTACTTTTCCCAAAATAAAATAAATAAGGATGTGCCATTATTCAATGTGATGATTAGGATGATGCTAGATCATCTAGTGTGATCCTTTGTGTGCAAAATAGAAGTATTTAAGTGTTGTTTGGTGATTGTGTACCTCGTGTGTATTTATAGACACGAGTACCGACTAGGGCTACGACGAGGAGGAGTACTTCGAGGAAAAAGAAGAGAACTTCAACGACTGCACTCAACAAGGCAAGCTATCAGTGAAAGCTAACTAATGCAAGATGCACTAGGCATGCTTGGTTATGCAACTTTGATTATACCCATCCCAAGTTTTACTTGCAAATTTTACTTTTCCTTTTACTAAAGTTTTCTTACTTAGTTAATAAATTGTGATTAGTGGAAAATAGGATGGATCCCATCAAGATCATAGAACAAGTCTTGGATACTGTACTTGATTAGCACCCCGCAATAGAGATACCCTCAACACTAGTGGCTAGTGCTAAGCTAAAACTTGATCACTTTAGATGGGAACACTTGGAGAAAATGATTATGAAAACCTTGGAATGATGATTCATTCTATGGAAATGTTTTGACATGTGTTATGAAACACAATGGTTTGATGATGAAACTGAATGAGGCATGAGCCTTGACTTTGATAAAAACTTATGGTTAGGTTCAGATGCGATACCATTCCAATTTTACCGTACACCCACATTACCTGAGTTGGGTAGGGCTTAACTGGAAGTTCATATGTCTTAGTATGGGTTCCCTTGCAGAAGAGGTTGAGTTGAGGCAGCCTCGTGAATATGATTGTCCACCTATGCAGTTCCCGGGATGGTAGTTGGCCATGGCTGGCTGGCCAAGCTCATAGGGGGGTGCCTATACTAGGGTGTTTAATTGAAGGGTTAGGATTGATTATCCGCATACCAAGTATGATGATTTAGGGTTATCCCTGACGGATGTATCGAATCTTGTGGTGAAAGTGTACCACCTTTGTAGAGTGTCAAACTATTCGCGGTAGCCACGTCCGCGGTTATGGACAGTTGGAGTGGCCATACTGTTCCGTTGTCAAATGTTTTCAAAATGACTTGTGACTTGAACTATGACTTTGACTTGACCACAGCAGGGTTGTGAACATGAAAACTAGATTCCCACTTAAGTAATCTAGAGAACTTAATTAGGTCTTTACTCTTTATAGCATTCTGAAATAAACCAGGCTTTTTGCAAACAAACCCAGAGTTTAAGATTCCTAGTAGTTTCACTTTACTTATACTAGTGGTAGTTTGTGAGTACTTAAAGAGTACTCATGGCTTTGTCCCTGGCTATTCCCATGGACAGACTATGAGGAGGACTACCCGGAAGATGGATAGCAGGAGGTCTATGACAACTAGGATCATCTCCTATCGTCAGCATTGCCTGTGACTATGAAGATGGATTCTACTACATTATATTTCCGCTGCTTTGATTTGTATTAAGACTTGATCATGAGATCAACTATTTGTAAGACTATTATGGTTTGTAATGGATGATGTACTGTGGTAGGAATTCAGTTATATCTCACAAAAATGGTAATCCTGGGATTGCGATGTACAGCATAACAGGCATTTGGACTTAGAAATCCGGGTGTTGACATCTATGATCGAGAAACTGTGCTCCAAGTCGTCCATAGCCACAGACATGGCTTTTCAAAAAGATTTAACCCTGCAAGGGTGCACCAATGTTTCCACATGCACTTCCACCCTTGTTCCGAGATCAGTTAGCATAGTTCCATCGGTATGTTAGTGGGGCTTCAGATATGACACTTTCCCATACCCAAAGTAAGTACATGAGGGCCACCCGAAAGAGCTACCTGTACGAGGTATACATAATCCTTCTCGTACGGACCCTGAGGTTGCGTGCACTTGTCACGCGAGCAGGGGCCATAGACAATATATTCCCGTGAAAGAGTGCCGCACCAATGCAACAGTAATAAATGCTCATCGAGCAACATGTAATAAACATGGCATACATGGCATAGGTACAGTAGGTAATGTATAAAGCCCGAACTAGTTTGTGGCCCCTAGTACAGTACATTGAAATCAGGTAATAAGCCAATAGGGGTGCCCAGACACCCCATATGTGGTTAGCGCGCTGAGTCTCAGAATAGGTGTCAAGAACTCGGGTCCTAGGTGGACACAAGTGGGTGGTTAAAAACCAAACAACATCTATTACCCACCAGTGCCTCTGCATTATATCTATTTCCAACATTTTTATTGACAAGCTATAATGAAAGACATGATAATCCCCACCATTAAGCATTTGCCAACCCCCAACAATAGTGGAACGACAACAACGCGAAGCAGCACTAGAGCAAGCAACTAGGACTCGCAAGGCCGAATTTCTATCAATCAATAGGCAATAGGATATGTCCAAGGCAATATAGAGGCTGCAAGGAATATAAATGGTGCACGGAAACTAAATCATCGTAACATGGATAGCAATAGATCAACAAGAGGATGTAAAGACCATAAACACAAAATAGGTAGAAAGGGGAAGAATGCTCGCCTAGAAAACATTGCCGAAGATACACCAGAGAACTTGTCAAAGCTCACATAAACTCAGCGGCCTAAACCGTGAAGAAGCAAAGCACTAAAAGAAACAATGGATACACTATTTAATGCTATGGCAGAAGATCGGGCATGATGCATGTATGATGCATGACATGTCAAAGATGCGGTGCAATTAGGCAATATTAGGAGGAACCGGGGTCCCGAGAATTAATTAGAAGGTCCATGTTGTTTAGTTACCTCGCAATTTAAATGTTGTCTTAACAAGGCAAAACATGGCATCAATTTGCTACACAAATTTAAATGGAGCCTATATAAGACTAGAATATCCCGTGTATAGTCTCCATATTTACTTAAGAAAAGGCTAGAAAAAGGGCACGCGCCTGGGAGGTTGCGGCGCGTCACCGCTACTGCCTCCACGTGGCGGGCGTGGAGTGCCTCACGCGCTGTACCAGCCTTCTCCCGTGCGACACGTGGTGGATGAGGAGAGGGTTGCTGGTCCTTTTTCCTTTTCTTTTCGTAGATTTGAACATGAAAACTGCGATATCTTTCAAACGAAGAGTCCAAATCGATATCTGTTTTCACAGCCTTGCTAGTCACGTCTAGATCTTCAAAATTAGATCCATTGTTGATATGTTTCGATGAACTTTTTATCATACTCACTTTGATGCGTAGGTTGCACTGCCTTTTGGTCTAGTACATGGTGCCTTCGGTTGCAATGCATGGCACGGTGTCCAGGCAGTGTACTATGCACTGTCCAGGCAGTGCACCGTCCATGCACTGCCTTGTTGTTCTGTGTTGCATTGCCTTAGCTCGTAGTGCACTACGTGGTGTCCAAGCAGTGTACTACGCACTGTCCAGGCAATGCACCATCCATGCACTGCCTTGTTGTTCTGTGTTGCACTGCCTTAGTGTGCAGTGCACTGCGCGGTGTCCTGATAGTGTACTACGCACTATCCAGGCAGTGCACCATCCATGCACTACCTTATTGTTCTGTGTTGCACTGCCTTAGTTCACAGTGCACTGCGCAGTGCCCAGGCAGTGTACTACGCACTGTCCAGGCAGTGCACCGTCCATGCACTGCCTTGTTGTTCTGTGTTGCACTGCCTTAGTACGCAGTGCACTGCACGGTGTCCTGGCAGTGTACTATGCACTGTCCAGGCAGTGCACCGTCCATGCACTGCCTTGTTGTTCTGTGTTGCACTGCCTTAGTTCGCAGTGCACTGCGCGGTGTCTAGGCAGTGCACCGTCCATGCACTGCCTTGTTGTTCTGTGTTGCACTTCCTTACTGCGCAGTGCACTGCATGGTGTTCTTGGAGTGCACGGTCCATGTGTTGCCTTATTTTACTGCGATGCACTGCTTTCAGTCGAAAGTAAACGAGTTGCACCGCTCATGAACTGCCTTATTGCACTGCGTGGAAACTGCCTTTCGTCGCGTGCACTACATGAGCATCTAGCCACGTGTCGGGCTGCCGTGTGGCCGGAAATACACGCGCTAAGCGGTCGGAAATACGCACGGGTGAACTTCCACACGCCACATGCCGGGCTGCCGTGCGGCCGGAAATACGCGCACTGCCGAGCGGCCAGAAACGTGCGTGCGGCCGAAACACGCGCTTCCTGAAGAGCGCGCTCACGCTAGTCATCCTCATTTACTAATAGGTGAGTCGACAAAATACCCCCAAACATATGAATATATCTGCGACCATGAACAATTTATATGCAAGAAATATATGGATTGCATTTATAAAATAGGGGTCTCGCAAAAGGAGTCACACATAGGGGGTTTGGCGGACTTGGTTCCGAGGGTTCGGTTCGTTCTTCGGGGTCTCGGCCATCGGATCCATGATTGAGACCCTCACGTTCCACGGTGGAGAACTTGGTTTCCGGTGGCGATGGCCTTCGGTTTCCATGTTGGAGAACTCGGGGTTCCACGATGGCGGTCTTGGCATATATGGGTACGGGGTCGGCGAACTTGACGTCCGTGAAGAAGATCTACAGGGTTCGGTGCCTCCGGTTCCATGATCGGGGCTTCAGGGTCCATGCCCGTGAGCTTGTCGTTCCGTGTTCCTTCGGGTTCATCTCGGGCTTGCAGATGCACATCCTCAGGGTATCATAGCTAGGTCAGGAAGATCTTGGTGCCACTTGTAGCCTCACGAGTACAACCGTCATGCCACGACCTTGGAGGAGATCTTGGTGATGGAACAAACGGCTACAGCTGAGTGTTCTGGGCATTCCACCGTACACTGACGAACATGACAACTACTGCAGATCTTGGCATCAAACGCCCGGTTGTGCTACGAGGATGCACGAGATGTCGCTGCTCGATACCAGGGCGTATAGGAGCGACCAGCAGGTGACCTTGGTCGATCGCTGGAGCGCTACAGGGATGGTCGGCCCACAACAGAGGAGGCATGCGGTGCTTCCCGACCTTGGGAGGCCAGCACAAGGTGGGACAGAGGGCATGGGTAGCGACGCGCGTGGGCATGGAGGGGCGTGAGGCGCCGGACGGCGGGGCGGAGGAGGTCGCGCAGGATGGTGCCAGCGAGGGCACATGCGGCAAGATGACGCTCGGGAAGGCCACAATCGATGGAAGAGCTCTCAGGAGGATGGGTGCAGATTGCATGCGAGAGTGGGGCAGCGTGCGGTGTGGGGTGAGTGTTGGGACTGGTTGCAGGCGAGGGGATCCCGATGGGGTGGCCGCGTGGGGCCGGGGTCAAGATGGTTGTCGGGCTGCGCGTGAGCGGGCGGAGCACGATGGCCAGGGCGTTGCGAGCGGGCTGGGTGCTACACGTTGCGTGTGTAGCATGCTAGCTCGTTGTGTGGCCGTGCATGGCGTGCGCACACCGTGTTGCATGCATGAGTGCAGTAGGAGCGTGAGCGGTTGAGTGCGGCGGTTGCTACGGGTGGTTAGGTGGGTAGGTCTAGGGTTTGGTTAGGTAGGGTTTGGTCCGGGTAGTAGGTAGTCTGGCCCGGTTGGGCCTCTGGCCTGACCAGCTAGACTGCCTCCCCGGTCAAAATAGTTATTTTTTTGTTTGTTTATTTATATACAAATGACTTTTGCAAATAGTTTTTTGATATTTTTTTTGACAAAAACAGTAGGGAAGGCCCATACTGTGTCATTTTATATAAATTTTTTGGAACTATACAAAGATCTAGAAAAGGCTGGGGCTTTAATTCGAAATAAAGACGAGGGATATTTGGAAAATAAAGATGGCCTTTTGGAAATAGTTTTAGGCAAACATATGCATGATGATGATGCTCAAATGCAATGTGGCATGATGACATGAGCATGCGATCATGATGATGCACAAAATAAAAACAACACATTATTTTCTAGTAGGGATTTTACCCGGGGTGCTACATAGGGGCCTGTTCGTCTGCGGTATCGAAGTTCGCAGGCCAGCGCATGGCGGTACCTAAGTTTCCTGAAATTGCCGCGTTTCAAAATGTTGGGCCACCAACTACTGAGAGGGGCCATTTCGAGGAAAACTCATCTCACCCCTGCCAAATTCAAACATCCCGTTAAACTGCCCTGTGAATTAGACGGTCGGGACCCTCATGTCGGTCATCTGTCCGTGACGCGAGCGCCAACGCGGCAACCTCTTAGGCAAATCGAGTAACTAAGTGGATTGGATGTGTTGACCAATTTCACAAATCCATTCCCACCTTTCCCCTAGCACCGGCGGCGTCGGAATCCACCCTCCAGGCAGGACGATCCCTTCGGACATTTGACTTCCGGCGCCAAGTTGCTGCGCCCAGTTGCGGCGCCCAGTCGCTGATCCCGAGCTCCAATGGCGCATGCCGTAGCCGCCGTTGCGAGGCTCTAGCCCGCCTCCACTACCGATGAGCCGAGCATCTCAGAGGATGGCAGATCCTACTACCAAGGAAGAAGAAGTTCTAGCTACAAGCGGGTGAGCTACCCTTCTCTTTTCTATTCGCACTAATTATAACTGCTAGCTGGCTACTGAACCTCAAATTGTTTGTTAGCCCAATGCTGACAAACATATTTTGTCCACAGTTTTCTATCAAGTGGGATCTCCGCGGACCACCCTTACCTGGTTACGGTAGTCCTCTTTAGGTACGACTCTAAGGGCAAGTGGTATGGACACCATTATATCACGATGGAAGAAGCGCCTAGGCAGATCTGCACTATATCTGGTATGGTTGCTACTCTGCGTAATCATGATGAATTATGGCCGAAGCAGACTGCAAAGTTCAGCTTCATGGATGAACGTGGCATCATGGTTCCTCTAATGTGTGACAGTCAGCTAATTGGGTTGATGAAAAGGTATGATTCGACTTGCATGTTTGAGCTGAATTGTGATGTACTAAATGTGGAAGCTGCTACAACTGGGAGTCGCCCTTCTATTCTTGGACAGAGTGGTCGCTTGAACCCAATTAGCTCCTGGTAAGAAAAAGTCTCTTGGGGTTCGCATGTTTGTGTTGAATTGTAATTTTTGTTTCATTTACTCTGTAGATATTGGGCAGTTATGCAATAATCCTGTATCTTTAATAGGAAGCGCCTCAAGGTTAGAAACATGACTGCCGGGTAAGTCATTTTGCTGCCTGAAGAAATAAAAAACGAGTGGAAAGATGATGTTGGACACGATTCTGGTGCCCATTGTCCCGGCGATGCAGAGTACGTGAAGCTAAGAAAATTGGCACCGAGGAAGAGGAAGAAGGAAGGGAATGAAGAAGCCAGTGGATGTGAAGGCTTGGCACCCAGGCTACGGAAGAAGGCTGCTGGCAATGAAGATGCATAGTAATGTGTTGAACTTGAACCTATATATGTAATTCTGTTAAATTCTGGAGCTCTGTGTGTGGCACGTTGCTGGGCAAAACAATATACCCACGTTCTTTGAGTAAAATGTACTGCGACTTAGGGTTTGGAAACGCCTGAGTCAGTAGTTGAATCTGAAATTGTGATTGTACCACTGCTATCTGAAAACACGCAGCACCGGTTCCATGATTGCTGAGGGGCAGGAGGTCTCCAAATACGACAGAATGTATGTGGCTAAAAAATAAATTATTTAAGCTGTCACACTACACGAAGCAGCAACTTATTTCAGATGCTGCATAACGACGTGGCAACATAAACAGCAATGGCAACCGATAATACCCAGACGCTCGAGCCCGTCTATCTCACCACCTCCCTGCTCCTGCATCCCCTGCGTCAGGCGAAGCTCTCGGATCTCCATTAACCGGGTATACGTGCTTCCACTTTATATATTGTGGCTGTGCCATTTGCATGCGGCACAATCCACGTAGATTACGTTTAAACAAACCACCAATGTTAGAATACCACCATGATCGGACAAAAACAAGTGATGCAGGGTTAAGACAGACTAACTGGAGAGCAATTTTTTTCCTCCCAGGACTCCGGGACCACTAGTTCAGACCGCTAGGTCAACAAGTACTACTATTACAACTTAAAAAGGCACGGAGCTCAAGCTAAATAGAACTAGTTATCACAAATCTCCTTGATCTTCCTAACCTTAGCCCGATGCGCATCTTCCTGCGAGAGCAAGGATCGATTCGTCTGCTCCTTCCTTTTAGCATCTTCCTTGCACAACTTCAATTGTTTCTCTGTATTTCTCCTCATGCACTTGTCAATACTCGTAGTTGTGAAATGCAGGACTTTGGCCTGGTGAAGATCATTCCTTGCTTGAGTCAGTTCTTGCTCTGTTTTAGCCTTTAGGGCCAACACCACGTCCCTCTCCTTCTCGACTTTGCTAACCTTGTCTTGCACCCTCCTAAGATCTCTGTTAAGCTTGGTCGTGTCAACTGGTTCCCATAGCTTCATCTCAACACTGTCAAGAAGTGAGCTGACTAGAGATTCTTTCAACTCAACAGTCATATCCCATAGTTTGTCCAGCGTTTTCTGCATCGATTTGGGCCACTCTGGATCTACCCATTTGACAACGCCGGAACTTCTGCCTTGCATCCTTGCACGATGTCCTTGACAGCGTAGAAACCTCATGCCTGTGTTTCGTCCTTCGAACGCTACAAAGTTAGCGGGCACATGTCCATGTTTACATAGCAGAGGACTGTCTTCATCCACTAAACCGTGATAGTCGGAGTCATACATCGTCTGGTTGGCTAATACATCATACGCGCATGAGTAAACAGAGTAGATCTAGCTCAAAAAATAGATAACTGGCCACAGATGATAGAGATAGAGATGAGACGACTCACATCGCAATTGCCGTCCCTGTCGTCACGACGCGTTTCCTCGCCGTCTCCCCTTGAACCCATGGGCGAGAGGGGATTGGGATGGAGGCATCGTCGGCTTGCGGCTACGGCAGGATGGGAGTGAAGTGGGGAAAGTGGCTTTGAGGGGAAGGAAGAGAAGTACGGGGAGGAAGAGAAGTAATAGGGACGTGACACTGGGATATGGCCCACTGAACTCGTGAGTCGTGACACTCGCAACAGTGGAGTGCCCGGTGTTGCCAGTTTGTCCAGAGAAAGCATGGCCAATCATGCCACAGAACAGCCTACTCGCGGACCACTCTCACGAAGACCATCCCAATCGTCCAAGCGCACCGATCGAACGGTATGTAACAATTGTCAAGCAGAACAACTGTGTTAGGGCGTGCCTTCTAGAAGACTCGGTCTAACGGCCACCCATTGGGGGGCTAAGGTTAGGGCTCTCCTAAGGTTAGGATCCATATGTGGTTTCTGAGAGGAACAGACATGCAATGACACTGGGTGTGGTTCATGAAAAGAATAGACATGCAATGACACTGGTGGATCCATATGTGGTTTGTGAAAACAAAAGACATGCAATCACACTGGGTGGATCCATGTGTGGTTCATGAAAAGAACAAACATGCAATGACACTGGTGGATCCATGTGTGGTTTGTGAGAAGAACACATATCCAATGACACTGGGTGTGGTTGATGAAAAGAACACACATCCAATGGCACTAGGTGTGGTTCATGAAAAGAACACACATCCAATGACACTAGTGGATCTAGCTGCGGTTCATGAAAAGAACACACATCCAATGACACTAGTGGATCCATCTGTGGTTTGTGAAAAGAACAAACATGCAATCACACTAGGTGGATCCATGTGTGGTTTGTTTAGAGGAATAGACATGCAATCACACTAGGTGTGGTTCATGAAAAGAACAGACATGCAATGACACTGGTGGATCCCTATGTGGTTTGTGAGAAGAACTGACATGCAATGACTCTAGCTATGGTTCATGAAAAGAACACACATGCAATGACACTGGTGGATCCATGTGTGGTTTGTGAAAAGAACAGACATGCAATCACACTAGGTGGATCCATGTGTGGTGCATGAAAAGAACAGACATGCAATGACACTAGTGGATCCATGTGTGGTTTGTGGAAAGAACACACATCCAATGACACTAGGTGTGGTTCATGAAAAGAACAGCCATGCAATAACACTAGTGGATCCATGTGTGGTTTGTGGAAAGAACACACATGCAATCACACTGGGTGTGGTTCATGAAAAGAACAGACATGCAATGACACTGGTGGATCCTTATGTGGTTTGTGAGAAGAATTGACATGCAATGACTCTAGCTATGGTTCATGAAAAGAACACACATACAATGACACTGGTCGATCCATATGTGGTTTGTGGATGGAATAGACATACAATGACACTAGGTCGATCCATGTGTGGTTTCTTTAGGGGAACAAACATGCAATGACACTAGGTGTGGTTAATGAAAAGAACACACATGCAATCAAACCAATGGATCCCTATGTGGTTTGTGAGAAGAACTGACATGCAATGAATCTAGCTGTGGTTCATGAATAGAACACACATACAATCACACTGGTGGATCCCTATGTGGTTTGTGAGAAGAACTGACATGCAATGACTCTAGCTGTGGTTCATGAATAGAACACACATGCAATCACACTGGTGGATCCCTATGTGGTTTGTGAGAAGAACTGACATGCAATGACTCTAGTTGTGGTTCATGAAAAGAACAGACATGCAATGACACTGGTAGATCCATGTGTGGTTTGTGAAAAGAACATACATGCAATCACACTAGGTGGATCCATGTGTGGTTCATGAAAAGAACACACATGCAATGACACTGGTGGATCCATGTGTGGTTTGTGAAAAGAACAAACATGCAATCACACTAGGTGGATCCATGTGTGGTTTGTTTAGAGGAACAGACATGCAATGACATTGGGTGTGGTTCATGAAAAGAACAGACATGCAATGACACTGGTGGATCCATATGTGGTTTGTGCAAAGAACAGACATGCAATAACTCTAGTTGTGGTTCATGAAAAGAACAGACATGCAATGACACTGGTGGATCCCTATGTGGTTTGTGAGAAGAGCTGACATGCAATGACTCTAGCTATGGTTGATGAAAAGAACACACATGCAGTGACACTAGTGGATCCATATGTGGTTTCTGGAAAGAATAGACATGCAATGACTCTAGCCGTGGTTCGTGAAAAGAACAGACATGCAATGACACTGGTGGATCCATGTGTAGTTTGTGAGAAGAACACACATCCAATGACACTGGGCGTGGTTCATAAAAAGAACACACATCCAATGGCACTTGTGGATCCATGTGTGGTTTGTGGAAAGAACAGACATGCAATGACACTGGGTGTGGTTCATGAAAAGAACAGACATGCAGTGACACTGGTGGATCCATGTGTGGTTTGTTTAGAAGAACACACATGCAATGACTCTAGCTGTGGTTCATGAAAAGAACACACATCCAATGACATTGGTGGATCCATGTGTGGTTCATGAGAAGAACACACATCCAATGACACTAGGTGTGGTTCATGAAAAGAACACACATGCACTAACACTGGTGGATCCATGTGTGGTTTGTGGAAAGAACACACATGCGATCACACTAGGTGTGGTTCATGAAAAGAATAGGGATGCAGTGACATTGGTGGATCCTTATGTGGTTTGTGAGAAGAACTGACATGCAATGACTCTAGCTATGGTTCATGAAAAGAACACACATGCAATGACACGGGTGGATCCATATGTGGTTTGTGGAAGGAACAAACATGCAATGACACTGGGGTGGATCCATGTGTGGTTTGTTTAAAGGAACAGACATGCAATGACACTGGGTGTGGTTCATGAAATGAACAGACATGCAATCACACTGGTGGATCCCTATGTGGTTTGTGAGAAGAACTGACATGCAATGACTCTAGCTGTGGTTCATGAAAAGAACACAGATGCAATGACACTGGTGGATTCCTATGTGGTTTGTGGAAGGAACAGACATGCAATGACTCTAGCTGTGGTTCATGAAAAGAACAGACATGTAATGACACTGGTGGATCCATAGGTGGTTTGTGGAACGAACAGACATGCAATGACTCTAGATGTGGTTCATGAAAAGAATAGACATGTAATAACACTGGTGGATCCATGTGTGGTTTGTGAAAAGAATAGACATGTAATCACACTAGGTGGATCCATGTGTGGTTCATGAAAAGAACGCACATGCAATGACACTGGTGGATCCATGTGTGGTTTGTGAAAAGAACAGACATGCAATCACACCAGGTGGATCCATGTGTGGTTTGTTTAGAGGAACAGATATGCAATCACACTAGGTGTGGTTTATGAAAAGAACAGACATGTAATGACACTGGTGGATCCCTATGTGGTTTGTGAGAAGAAGTGACATGCAATGACTCTAGCCGTGGTTCATGAAAAGAACAGACATGCAATCACACTGGTGGATCCCTATGTGGTTTTTGAGAAGAACTAACATGCAATGACTCTAGCGGTGGTTCATGAAAAGAACACACATGCAATGACACTGGTGGATCCATATGTGGTTTGTTCAAAGAACAGACATGCAATGACTCTAGTTGTGCTTCATGAAAAAAAACAGACATGCAATGACACTGGTGGGTCGATATATGGTTTGTGAGAAGAACACACATCCAATGACACTGGGTGTGGTTCCTGATAAGAACACACACCCAATTGCACTGGTTGTATCCATGTGTGGTTAGTGGAAAGAACAGACATGCAATGACACTGGGTGTGGTTCATGAAAAGAACAGACATGCAATGGCACTGGTGGATCCATGTGTGGTTTGTTTAGATGAACACACATGCAATGACACTAGCCGTGGTTCATGAAAAGAACACACATCTAATGACACTAGTGGATCCATGTGTGGTTCATGAAAAGAACACACATCCAATGACACTCGGTATGGTCCATGAAAAGAACACACATGCAATGACACTGGTGGATCCATGTGTGGTTTGTGGAAAGAACACACATGCAATCACACTGGGTGTGGTTCATGAAAAGAACAGACATGCAATGACACTCTTGGATCCTTATGTGGTTTGTGAGAATAACTGACATGCAATGACTCTATCTATGGTTCATGAAAAGAACACACATGCAATGACACTGGTGGATCCATATGTGGTTTGTGGAAGAAACATCCATGCAATGACACTGGGTGGATCCATGTGTGGTTTGTTTAGAGGAACAGACATGCAATGACATTGGGTGTGGTTCATGAAAAGAACAGACTTGCAATCACAGTGGTGGATCCCTATGTGGTCTATGAGAAGAACTGACATGCAATGACTCTAGTTGTGGTTCATGAAAAGAACACACATGTAATGACACTGGTCGATCCATATGTGGTTCTTGAGAGGAACAGACACGCAATGACTCTAGCTGTGGTTCTTGAAAAGAACAGATATGCAATGACACTGGTGGATCCATATGTGGTTTGTGGAAAGAACTGACATGCAATTACTCTAGCTATCGTTCATGGAAAGAACACACATGCAATGACACTGGTGGATCCATGTGTGGTTTGTGGAAAGAACAGACATCCAATGACACTGGGTGTGGTTCATGAAAAAAAACAGACATGCAATGACACTGGTGGGTCCATATGTGGTTTGTGAGAAGAACACACATCCAATGACACTGGGTGTGGTTCATGAAAAGAACACACATCCAATTGCACTGGTTGTATCCATGTGTGGTTAGTGGAAAGAACAGACATGCAATGACTCTAGCGGTGGTTCATGAAAAGAACACAGATGCAATGACACTGGTGGATCCATATGTGGTTTGTTCAAAGAACGGACATGCAATGACTCTAGTTGTGGTTCATGAAAAAAAACAGACATGCAATGACACTGGTGGGTCCATATGTGCTTTGTGAGAAGAACACACATCCAATGACACTGGGTGTGGTTCATGAAAAGAACACACATCCAATTGCACTGGTTGTATCCATGTGTGGTTAGTGGAAAGAACAGACATGCAATGACACTGGGTGTGGTTCATGAAAAGAACATACATGCAATGGCACTGGTGGATCCATGTGTGGTTTGTTTAGAAGAACACACATGCAATGACACTAGCTATGGTTCATGAAAAGAACACACATCCAATGACACTAGTGGATCCATGTGTGGTTTATGAGAAGAACACACATCCAACGACACTAGGTATGGTCCATGAAAAGAACACACATGCAATGACACTGGTGGATCCATGTGTGGTTTGTGGAAAGAACACACATGCAATCACACTGGGTGTGGTTCATGAAAAGAATAGACATGCAATGACACTCTTGGATCCTTATGTGGTTTGTGAGAATAACTGACATGCAATGACTCTATCTATGGTTCATGAAAAGAACACACATGCAATGACACTGGTGGATCCATATGTGGTTTGTGGAAGAAACATCCATGCAATGACACTGGGTGGATCCATGTGTGGTTTGTTTAGAGGAACAGACATGCAATGACATTGGGTGTGGTTCATGAAAAGAACAGACATGCAATCACAGTGGTGGATCCCTATGTGGTCTATGAGAAGAACTGACATGCAATGACTCTATCTTGGTTCATGAAAAGAACACACATGTAATGACACTGGTGGATCCATATGTGGTTCTTGAGAGGAACAGACATGCAATGACTCTAGCTGTGGTTCTTCAAAAGAATAGACATGCAATGACACTGGTGGATCCATATGTGGTTTGTGCAAAGAACTGACATGCAATTACTCTAACTATGGTTCATGAAAAGAACACACATGCAATGACACTGGTGGATCCATGTGTGGTTTGTGGAAAGAACAGACATCCAATGACACTGGGTGTGGTTCATGAAAAGAACACACATCCAATGACACCGGTGTATCCTTATGTGGTTCATGAGAAGAACAGACATGCAATGACTCTAGCTGTGGTTCATGAAAAGAACACACATGCAATGTCACTGGTGTATCCTTATGTGGTTTGTGAGAAGAACTGACATGCAATGCCATTGGTTGATCCATGTATTTCATTGTACACAACACTCACTTTCCATTTTTATACTACTCAGTTTTGCCCTTGGTTTTTTGACACTACTCAGTTCTGCCCCCTCTCTCTATATTTCATAGAAGCCCAAAAATGTGCTTACTCTGTCTGCTACTCCCTGATTGGTTGTCACAGTTGTCACGTGGATCGTGCGCACCAACCGTTGATTCTGTGCGATCCAACGATGATCGTTGCACAAGTCGTGCCCTTCATAGTACAGCATGAGACATCACAGACGTCTCCCTCGGCGAGACTTCTACAAGAAGGAACACAGGTCCATGGAAAAAGTCGTCGAGCGGTCATGTCATGTTTAATCAAGTCTGAAAAGCCTACTGCTGCTACTACTACACCACAACACATGCGTCATCGAGTGCACGGTCGTCGATGGACAGCTGCAATTTATTGCCACTTGATTTTAATAAGACATATCCCATTTTTTATGCAGCGGCTCTCAATTTCACTTCCAACTAGGCCCCACCATAAGAAGCTTACATGCGCTAGCCAGAGGCCGAAGAGCTGAGATCGACGAGACCTATCGTCTGCGCCTTCATCGAGTCACTCGCAGCCATCAACACATCCCTCTACCCGATCTAGCACAACCCCACAAATCTTGCCGTACAGCCACCTACTTTCCCCTCTACATTTCCACTTTTAACTATCACCAATTTTAGGGCCGTGTCAAACTTTGTACATAGAAATTGTGTATACACCCTTTGCATGTGGCTCAATACAAAACTGTCATGCATGGTCCGGGAAAAAAATGTGACGTACCGTGCGCGTGTCGCGGTGCACGATGCAGTAGACTGCACAGCGCGTTACACGGTGGTGCAACGAAATGTGCCATGCTTCCATCCACCTTAACTATAGAGCCCCTCTCCGCAGACCCACTCTCACTCTCACTCACTCTCCCCACTGTCCCACTAGCACCCGCAAACTCCCGAGAATACCCTGTCCGCGCCAGCGATGATGGAGGAGGATAAGGTGGCCATCGTCGCCTCCGAGGCCGCCGGCGAGGAGGCCCCCGTATCCTTGCCGGTCCCCCTCAACGCGTTGAAAGCAGCTGCTGTCCCTATCCAGGCTCCAGTCGAGCCATCGATGGCAGCCGACGTTCCTGTCCAGGCCCCTGTCCCCGCTACCGATGGGGCCGCCGAAGAGGAGCCCCCCGCCGGTGAGGAGGCCCCCACCGGTCACAAGCATATCAAGCACTTCTTGGGCACCTACAATCCAGATAAGTACATCGCTCCGCTGAACACCTACGACACCGACATCGACGACCCATGGTCAGAGTTAACTAGGGTTTTCTCCCCTCCCCTAGTTCTTCTACGGTTCCCATCGTTGGATGCTAGATCTTGTTTTATTAGGATTCGTTTGTTCGCATTTCGATTGCTCGGTCTTCTTACATCATCTACTCCCCCATTTTCCTTTTCTTCCAATAGGTTTTTGGCAGCAACGTCTGCAGCGATGACGAGTCCATCCATACCAAGACTCGTCAGGTGCTGAGGAGGCTGCGGGCCGCCCAAAATGACGCCTTCTTCAAAGGCGGCTCCTAGCGCTGCGCCTTCTGCAAGGGGATCTCCTTCGGCTGGGTGAGTCTCGCCGGCACTGACTTCAAGTCCTTACTGAAGCATGCAGAGGCCCCGGGGTCCAGCATCCACAAAGGCGGCAAGCGCGAGACCGTGAACATCAATGCCTACATTGCTGAACACCGGGCTCTCTGCATTCACCTACGAAACCTCCAGCGGGTGGCCATCAAAGAGGGTTGCATGCCTCCAATTAGGCCCAAGGCCCCCAAGATCAAGGGACTGGGCAACAAGAAGTGGAGGAAGAGCCGGAGGGAGGAGGCGGAGGCACGGGCACATGAAGGACGGGTTGGATGTGTCCTTGAATGTAACTGCTGCTACGGCAGCTGCTGCTGCTAAGCAGCTTCTTTTGATTTTCTATATTTTTCTTGCATCCTATTTCTGGCTAAATGCATCGAACCTCGTTAAGCAACCTACTTTCTATCGCTATATCCTATTTAGCTGCGCACAACTATATCTACATTTGTTTTGTTTTCTGAATGAATGTATTCTGCCTGGTGTGATTTGCTGCTCTAGATTTGCTACCTGATCGGAGGCAAAAAGAGGTCCAAAAGGGAACGAATTATCGAAGTGAGAATCTTCTCTAGATTTTCTACCAATTTGGGCAAAATGAAACATATCCGTTTAGCGAAAGAGGAAAAGGGCATTCTTTCAAACTTCCAGTTAACGAGATACCATCTTGACAAGCTACAAGACACATACATAAACATAACACAAAGAGGTTTAAATTTATTTTACTACTATCACTTGAGGAGCTAGACATCTTGACAAGCTAACTGAGTTCCACAAAACAGAAACATAACACTGAGAAGTAAAATTTAATTCACTTCTCATCAGACCAATTGAGGCGCTTGCTATCGTTCCTAGGCGACCAACTGCGACCATTCTAGGTACTCCACAGCTCACGAAATGCTTCATCCCACCTGGGATCTGACTTGGCTTCCCTATCTGCAGCGTCCTGCGGCACAATTAGCGGTGCATCACAGGCCTGATTGTTGCCGCTAGAAGATGCTGCCTCTCTGTTTGCTGCTTCAGCTGCAGCCTCTCTGTCAGCTGCTTCAGATGCAGCCATTTTCTTTGCATATGCAGCTTTAAACTCAGCTATTCTGCATTTTCTACAAAGGGCTCCCCTAAGCTCGTCTTCCCTCTTGCAAATAGGGTAAAACACGAGGTAACATAGAAAAAAATGGATCTTCTTGTATAGCTGGTAGGTCACATAAGCATCTATGGCTGCATACTTCAGGTTTATATCAGACAACGACCACTCGTCCCAGAAATCATGCCTATCCGTAGGGAAATCTTCCTTCATTCTGTTGTACAACTCATCGAGGATTCTAGTTGTGAGTGATGCCATTCCATCCTTCCTCGAGCCCCCTAGGATCTTGACAAGACGCTGAATATTGATCCAGTTGTGCGCAGGAATTATAATTCCCCCTTGATAAAATTTCAAAAAATCAGTTGTTTTGTCGACAGTGCAGAAAACAATTCCCTTTTCTACAAAGAACTGGCACAGCGCGGGACAATTCCTGTCAGTCCTGAAAGTATGTAGTTTGTCTTCACCAAAATTTGTAACTACAAATATTTTGTCAATGCAAGATCATCATGTGAATATTATTTTGAAAAGTTTAGTAAATGCAAGATCAAGACTCTCAACATTGTCTTGTCATAATTTATTTGGTCCTAAATAAAAGACAGTAGTTATAAGATGAGCAAGTGGATAAAGAACAAGAGGAGAAAACCCTAAAAGAGGCTAGCTACAGAGAGCAGATCTACAAACCAGGAGAGGTGGTAGACGAGGACGTGTTTCCGCATGGCCAGTTGAACAACGGCGACTTCACTCCCTTCATATGGGTGCTCCGGGGTGTACTCCAGGTCCAACCCCACAAACCTGTCCTCGTCTTTCTCAAGCCAACCCTCGTACATCCTCATAACTCGCACCACTGTCTCCTCCTCGTTGGTGTAGACAACGTCTATCTTCTTATTGTCATGGGTAGTGAAGCTTGTCTCTAGAGTGTGACGATCTTCCATGGCGTCAAGGAGAAGACGGGAAGATGACAGATGACAGGAAGAAGAAGAGTGGTTTCTACAAGGCAGGGGAATGGTGAAACCGTCAATGCACTTTTAAGGTAGTGGTTAACGATTGGGACGGAAGTCTAAGGAGAGACGCGTGGCGGTGGCCGTTCCAGCTTCTGAGTAAACAAAAACTAATTATAACGCCGATACATGTGCCCTGTTTTGTCACGTCAATACACTGGGCAGGGGTGTTGCCCTATCCACTATGCCAGTGTTGCAAGCCTACGTGACAGCCACCCCGCCTAAGCATAGGAAGCGACATAATGGCGAGAACTGACAGGGGGCCCAACTTGACAGCCGTTAGCCTGATATTTTGTATTGAAACGTAAAGTTGAATTCCTGCGACCCTCTGAGTATTTGGCAAGCCTACTTTGGGCAACACAGCTGATTGTAAGCAACTTGGGTACTGCGTTGCCTAGACACCCGAACTTTCGGGACGCAAAATGATATTCTCGCTACATAGGGGTGACACGTGGGCAAACCAGGGGCCATGGTTGAGAAAACAAAAAGGCCAGTGGACTAGTTGGAAGATGGCAAGGGCAGGTCGGGACGATCTGCTGAAACTGGAGGGAAATAACACAGAGGAAGCTGCTAGCTCAGGCTAACTTCTTGGGAAGATTACGAGCGATTCATCGTGAATTAGGAGGTGATGTTAAGGGTGAAGTTATATAGGTATGATGAGATTACAAGATTGGTTTTCATGGTTTTCACGGATATGGACTGTATCGCTGATAATTTGATGATGAACATAAGCTAAAACGAGATCGTGACTGACGGAAAAACTTGACTAATGAACAAAGAGATTTCTCGATCTTTGGCGGAGGATCTCTAGCGCTACGGTGATCAGATTGGAGCACCATTTCCTTCTACATGAATCTGGATGTACGAGGAAGAGACAACCATGAAGAGATGGGATGTTGGTAGACTGAGGCGGATAGAAACTTGCTGGTAACAGAGATGGTGCAGCAGGTCCGCGCGAGACTGAAACTCGACGGGAAAAACTGTCTGACGAGGGTTTAAATCATCAATGCCCATTGTTATGGACTTGGGTTTTGGATAAGGAGGGAGTGCTGGAGACATCTATCGGCTAGCAAACAAGCACACAGGGGACAAAGGATTTACCTAGGTTCAGGCCTCGTAGAGGTCCCTACTCCTGCTTGTCTGCTTGTGGAATTATTGAAGGAGTCGAAAGTTACAATGGTGCGCAGATGCAATCTGGCTAGAGTTGTGGAAACTAGGGTTGCGTGTGTGTCCCCCTCGCCGCCCCCTCCTAGCCTTTATATAGATAGGCTAGGTCTCGGGTAGCAGGTCGAGTCGGTTACAAGTTAGGGTTTTTCCCCTTCAAACTTTCTATCTTTAGCTTCTTCTTGACTCTCAAGCAATCAAGAGTCCGTAGATTACTTGAGTCCTTTCTTCTAGGCCTTGGCGACACCGTGGGCCTGTTCTTATTTAGACCGTATATACCAAGCTCGAGTACCTATAGGGTATACCCATGTCAGTTTCCCTCGAGTATCCAGTGGAATCACAGATTTGACTGGATGCTTTTTGAAGTCTTCGAGTGCCTGAATGAGTACATTTTTTGACTGCTTTCATTTATGTCATAGGGATTGTTGATATACGTGCCTGATATAGCTGAAGTATTGGTATCAGTTAACCACCTTAGGGTGAAACAACGCAATCTACTCGAACCCGAGTCCCCGGACTCGAATCCGGAAAAGTGCTGGCGTAATTCGACTCAGGCCGCAGAGGTCTTACAGGAGTCGAATTCCAATTATATGGGTCTGAGCACTTGACGCGTCCGTCAAGGCATGTTCATCGTGCCTGTAGGCACGGATATGTTTCTGGTAGTGCGCAGTTAAATACGTTGTCAGGCCTTACTCAGGTCTTACCTTCACGCTGTAAGCGCGGCATCCGAATTTTATCATCGCGGAGATGATTCGGGCGACCCAGGAGACGCAGTCTCTTTGTAGGGAGAATTATGAGGCGGTGTCGCCATGATATGCGAGTGCAGATGTAATCAACGCACAGTTTTCGTGCAAATAATCATAGGGTGCGCGACCAGCGCTCCCTATGGGAGTAGCCCCCGAGTGCTTTTGGTTGAGTCAAAGACTCAAGCAGGGACTAAAGAAATTTTGTGACTACTGTCGTCTTTGCTTGTTTGTTTCAGTCGAAGACTCAGACATGGACTAAAACATTTTTGTGACTGCTGTCTTTTTTGCTTGTTTGTCTCAGTCAAAGTTGTTTCTGGCGCTCCCTATGGGAGTAACCCATGTCCATAGTCGAACCGTGTTTCGAGTGGTTGGGTTTGATTGCGATTGCTTGTATCCCTGCAATAAGAAAAGAAAAATCATAGGGTGCGCGACCAGCGCTCCCTATGGGAGTAGCCCCCGAGTGCTTGGTGGAGTCGAAGACTCCAGCAAGGACTAAAGTAGTCGAAGTTTTTCGCTGAGTAGCCACGTATGACGTCAGTGCTGACGCTTGCATGACCTCAGTTGCCCGCGTGAGCGGTTTTGACGGGACGTGACGAGCGGTGGGTCCCACTTTCTGACTTTGATTTGACTGGTCATGCGTAATCTTATTATTAACTGTGCCTTCTCGATTTCCGCGTGTAATGGGAGCACTGGAGGGACGGTTCGCTCTTCCTCGTCTCCACGTGTCGAGCGCGATGCGTGCCACTCGTCCAATAGGGTTTTTGTGAGCCATTGGATTGCATCTCCTAGGGGTTAAGTAGCGGTGCTACGGTGGTAATATTCCATCTGCGCCCCTTTTCTTCCTTGCTGCCATCGCCATTGCTGCTGCTCCTCTGCTTTTCTCCTGCGCTCATCTCCTCCTCAGCTTTGGACCATCTCCGCTCGTTTCCAAGTTATTTTCTGCGTTCTCATCGCCGCCGCACAATGGGAAAGAAGAAAGGAGGCGTTACCGCTGAATCTGCAGCCACCATTGCTGCGACGCAGAAGAAGGGTGGGCCCGCTGCTGCGGGCACCGGTGCCGCCGCCGGCGGAAAAAAGAAGGTCGCGGGCACCCGCATGACCAATGGCGCGTGGCACCCCTCTATCATCAAGGCATCCGATCTTCGTCTCCTTCGCCAAGATGGAGTTATTTCCGCAGCAGTCGCCGACGCGGGCGTCCCTAGAGGTGAGATCAGTCCTGTGCCTCCCGCTGGTTTTCGAGTGATGTTTCTTGCTTTCATCATTCGCGGCCTTTCTTTACCTCTTCACCCCTTTCTTAGGGGTCTCCTCTGTTTCTACGGGCTCCAGCTCCATCAGCTGTCCCCAAATTCGATTCTTCACCTCTCTTGTTTTATCACCCTTTGCGAGTGCTGGCTCGGAATCGAGCCGCACTTTGGCCTTTTTCAAACGTTTGTTTAAGCTAAAGCGCCAGTTTGCATCTGGCTCTTTAGTTTATGACGTAGGTGGTTGTGGAATCCATGTCGACCCATCCGCCACCTACTTTGACATCAAGCTCACCAAGTCCATCCAGGGATGGAGGGACAGATGGTTTTATGTTCGCGACCAGAAGGCCAAGGACGAGCACTTTGGACTCGCGCCTTTTGATCCCGCGACTCCCTGCAAGAAGATGCGTTCTTGGAAGAATGTGATCATGCCTTCCGAACTCGTGGAAACAGACGTGCTATACCAACGCGTCTGCGACCTCGAGAGCCGCATAGGCGCGGAAGAGGGAGGCTGCGCTCTTGTCAGGACTTGGCTGCATCGTCGCGTCCAGCCTCTCTAGGCTAGAGTCCATCCCATGTTTCAATGGGTTGGTGCTGATGACGCCACTCGCGTGTCTACCGATGGCATGTCCGCGAGTGAGGTAGACAAGAGGGTGCGACTGGTCACAAAGTACACCTTCAAGGATGTGCTTCCGAATGAGCCAGTCGTTCCTCCCTTCGATGCTTCGAATCCTCCTCCCGAGGTATAGTTGTGCTACACAGTAGCTTATGTTCGCGATTGCTTTTTCTATTGCTTACCTTCATTGTCTGTATGCAGGATTGGGCGGTGTCGCCTTGTATGCCTCCTCTCCCTGAGGGCATTATTCCTCGCGAAGCTTCGGAAGAGGATGAGTCTGAGTCGACCGTTCCCTCTGATGTGGAAGAGGAAGCCCCCGAGTCCGGGAGCCCGGATACTCGCAAGCGTTCGTGCAGCGAGGACTCTGATGCGTCGACTCCTTCAACTCCAGAAGGCACAGTTGCTGGTGCGGAGTCACCAATTCCCGCCATTCCTGTGAGGGCTGTAGCACCATCTTCTCGCAAGAAGATGCGATTGCCCAAGGAGTCTTCGTCGGAGTCGGCGGAGGCCATGTTTGATCTTGACAAGTCTGACTGGTAAATTTGTGAGTTCATTCATTCTTCTCTTTGTTTTTATTTGTTGGCTTTGCCCTGGAGTTTTGCCCTTTATCAATGCGAATTTGGTCTTGCAGTCAAGAGGCGTCGTCATCTTTTGGCGATGTCGAGTTTTTGAAGGAATCAGGAGTCGCGACCTCAAGGGCCAAGGTAGAGGTCGAGCGCACTCCTTCTCCTCCGGCGGCGGCCCACTCCGGGCATAATTCTTCGAGCTCTCCTCATGGAGGGGAGCATCGAATAGTTGCTCGGATGACGGCTCAACAGACTTCTTCGGAGTCGCTAGAGGACCATGTGAGTATGTTTTTCCTTCTTTTGTAATTTGGCAGCCAATGCCTTCTGTTGCCCTCTCTGATTTCTTGTTTGGTGCAACAACTCCTTGTAAAGGAGGCCGCGCAAGTGGCGGAGCAGGTGATGGCGATGGGTCCTCAACATGCGATGCTGGAGACGCGTCACCGCGTGGTCGAAAGTGAGTGCTTCCACGCTTGTTCTTTTCATCTTCTCTCTGTTTTCCATATTCGACTGATAGTCAATTATTGACTGCCATGTAGCTGAGCATAACGCTTTACTGCGCAATGTCGCAACATTGGAGAAGACATTGGCCGCAGCTATGAAGGGGCGCGATGAGGCAATCGCGGCTCGTGATGATGCCCAGAAGCGCGAAGAGGATCTGCGCGCCTCCTTTCTGGCCAGGGAAAAGTTGTTCGAGGAGCAACTGTACTCAGTCGCCAAGGCCCTATCAGGTACCTTTACTGGTGGATATTTTATTGATGCTCTTTTGTGCTTCTAGAGTTTTGTCGGTGGCACTAGAAATTTAATCCATGTTTTTTGGTGTAGATGCTGGCGGCTTGAGTTTTGACCCGCAGGTCCGTCGTCGTGATGACGCTCTGGCCGGCGCAGTATCCGCGGTCGAGGACCGAAGCGCCGCCGTCCAGGGTACATTCTCCAAGGACAAGGTCGCCCTTAGTCGCCTCCCGGCGGAGTTGATGCCAAAGGCGGAGCAGGTCGATAATATGGGCGAGCTGGTGGAGTCACTCGCCGGGGGCGTGCCTTCTACCTACAAGAACTCCCTTCGGGCGGCTGGTGCAACGATGTCACTCGCCATGGTGCAAGCCCATGGAGTCGAGATAGATCCCTCTGCAGTGTCGAAGACAATGCCTGTTGGCGCGGATGGTCAGCAGGTAGTCTTCGCTCCTTTTGTGACTGCTTGTGCCAAATATGGCCATTCCTTGATAAATACTGTTGCCAAGTATTCGGAGGAGCTCCAACACGCAAAGAAGGCGGCTAAAGCTTCGGCTTCAGGGGCAGGCGGAAAGTCAGTGGCATCTAATACTGCCACGGACTTGATGAAGCCCCCGAAGTCGTCGAAGTCGAAGAAGCTAGCTGCTCCATAGTTAGTGTTTGTAATAGATGATGAATTGTCCTTTTGGTCTAAGAACATGCCTGCTGGCGAGTGTGCTTGTGAATATTTATGCTTTTATCCTGAATGCACCTGTTCCCCTTGCCTTTGTGTTAATTTGGTCGCCTTATTTGCTTTTGTCCTGACTTGTGGTAGGGCACATCGAGTGACTTCGTAGGGGGAACCCAGGACTCACCATCTCGTGATAAGACAGTGGCACCGCCGTGTTCTAGGGTAGAGGAGTTATCCTTGCTATCGCGACTTCGTGACCGCGTCAAGCAGCTAGAGCGTGAGTTGCCCCTGATCCGCAGTAACGCAGATGTATGGAAGTCAAAGGCAGAAAAAGCCGCTGCCCGCGAGCAATATTTTCTTGGCGAGGTGACGCAGCTGGGCGACCAGTTTAAGTGTTAGTTTGCTCATCCTCGTCTTTTCCTTTGTAGTTAGTCGCAGTGGTACATTGTACTCATGCTGTTGGTGCTGCTTCATGCAGTTGTTAGCGCACGCCATCCGCACGAGGAGAGGGATAGGATTGCCATCCGCCTTCATGGTCTCACCCAGGAGAAACTTCAAGAGAGTGGGTACTTATGGGTGGATCATGATCGTGCGACTGCATTGGCGACCCTACAGGATCGTGCTTCGCGAGTGGTGCTATTCCTGAAGAAGTCACAGTCATGTTTGAAGAATATCTATCGGGCGATGTTCCCGTTGGATGACACGCCATCAAGCCTATTGGCTCTCCTGGCCAAATTTCAAGATATGTCCGCGGTTCGCGAGTGCGTGAGGCAGCAGTTGGTGGCTGGTGCCAAGGCTGCCCTCTCGATGGTGCGATTGCACAGGCCTGACGTGGATGTCGCCGTCGTAGCTTCCGGTCTGCCAGCGCCGCCAGCCAGATCTGCCTGGAATATGGTGCCGCACTATCAAGCGGTGGACCGCCCAGCAGAGGAGATTGTCGACTTCTTCGAGGAGCAAACCAATGTTCTCCTGTAGCAGCAGTAACCAGATTTGTATCCGGCACATAAGTGTATCTATGCTATAAGGTTCATATATGTGTTATAGATAATTTATTGTCAAACGTGTATAAACAGTTTTGTCAGCGTGAGGTGCGTTGCACTATGCGAGTCCTTTTCGTTAGCCTGGCCGTCCCTTTCTCAATCTGCCAGGTGCGTTGCAACTGGGTTGGGTTTTCATTAAGGGGGTTTGACTAATGTGCCAGCTACTCAGGGTATCGCATTTATTGGTTCGAAGAACTGATGTATGTAGGGTGGCGCAGCCCCCGAGTATAAAATTGACAGAAAAAGAAAAACACAGAGTTTTGGGGCACTTAGCTTTTATTTATTTGCATAACAGTACAAGGTACAATGTGTGGCTAAGTAGCCTTGGCTGGGTAGCCTTGTTTGCTATGTAAAAGTAAAAACAGCTAGGGGTAGAAGCGTCGCAGTTGTGCGACGTTCCACGGGTTGGAGTATGCGACTCCTGTCTCTAAGTCTTGAAGGCGATAGGCGCCACCTGGGATTACTTCTGTAATCAAGTATGGTCCTTCCCAGGGGGACTCGAGCTTGAGATGCCCCTGCTGCTTTAGTCGCAGGACCAGGTCACCTTCGACGAAGGATCTGGGCGGAGCCTTCTACTATGGTAGTTGCGCAGGTTCTGCTGGTAGATCGTGGATCTTTCTGCGGCGATTTCTCTTGCCTCGTCGAGGAGGTCGACGGAGTCTTCGATTGCAAGAGATGACTCTTGTTTGCTATAAGCGACTATGCGCGACGCCTTGTATCTTACTTCGACGGGTAGTACCGCTTCTGCTCCGTGCACCATAAAGAATGGCGTGTAGCCTGTGGCGCTGTTTGGAGTTATATGTAGGCTCCAGAGTATGGATTGGAGCTCATCTGGCCAGCAACCCGCGGCTTGTTCGAGTGGTCGAAGGAGTCGCTTCTTGATGCCGCTACAGACGAGCCCGTTTGCTTTTTCCACCTGACCGTTGGTCTGTGGATGCGCGACTGAGGCATAACTGATGTTGATCCCTAGGTTTCCGCAGAATTCTTGGAACTCTTTGGATGTGAAGTTCGTCTCGTTGTCAGTGATGATGCTGTGCGGCACACTGAAGCGGTAGGCGATGGACTCGAAGAACTTGACTGCGCTGTGCCCTGATTGCTTGGTCACTGGCATGGCCTCAATCCACTTGGTGAATTTGTCGACTGCGACCAAGAGGTAGACGTAACCTCCTTGCGAGGACCTTGGAAGTTTGCCAACCATGTCGAGACCCCACTGGGCGAAGGGCCAGGCCAATGGAATAGGCCGTAGTTCTGCGCCTGGTGCATGTGGCTTCTCCGCGAATCGTTGGCAAGCATTGCATTTTTGGACTATGTCCTTGGCGTCGCGCATGGCCGTGGGCTAGTAAAATCCAGCTCGTAGAGTTTTGGTGACGAGGGCGCGATTGCCTGCGTGGTGGCCGCAGGTCCCTTCATGGATGTCGAGGAGAATTGCTCTTCCATCAGCCATGGAGACGCATCGCTGTAGCACTCCTGTAATGCTGCGTTTGTATAGTTCACCGTTGATAACGGCGAATGCCTTGGAGGGTCGCGCGATGTGCCGTGCATTTGTCGGGTCGTCCGGTAGGCGCTTGCTGAGGAGATACGTAATGTACGGTTGTGTCCAGGATTGTTCGATCATCATGACGCTCATTGGCCCTTCGAGTCCTGTGTCTAGCTCCAAGTCATCGAGTGCCATTGGCTCATTGGGTGGCGTAGCCCCCGAGTCCATTGCTGCGCTTGTTTTCTTCTCTGCGGCCTTTGGCTTGATGGAGCGTTCGCAGATGCGCTCGAGAAATACCCCAGGTGGTATGGGGGTGCAGGTAGAGCCTATGTTTGCGAGTGTGTTCGCCTCCTCATTGCTTTCGTGACCTACGTGTCGCAACTCGCATCCATCGATGTCCCCTTCGAGTATATCGTAGAGGTCGCGGTATGCGATCATGTTGTCGTTCAGTGCGTCGCACTCATGCATTGTTTGGTTGACGACTAGCTTGGAGTCGCCATATATGATGAGCCTTTTTGCGCCACAGGCTTTTGCCATCCTCATCCCGTGCAACAGGGCCTCATATTCAGCCTCGTTGTTTGAGGCTGTGAATTGCATTCGTAGGATGTATTTCAGCTTGTCCCCTTGATGTGATGTCAGTATGACACCTGCCCCTGCTCCGTCTTTCCGCTTGGATCCATTGAAGTGCATGGTCCAGAGGTAGGACATATCTGGCTTGTTCGGGAGTTGATTTTCCATCCAATGCACGAGAAAGTCAGGGAGAACCTGCGACTTGATTGCGTCGCGCTTTTCGTATGTGATGTCTCATGGAGACAGTTCGATTCCCCAAATCACGACTCGTCCCGTGGTGTCGGGGTTATTGAGGATGTGTCCCAATGGGGCGTCACTGACTACCACAATTGAGTGTTCCTGGAAGTAATGGCGCAGTCGTCGGGCGGTCATGAAAACGCCGTACGCCAGCTTCTGGTAGTGCAGGTACCGCCGTTTTGTTGGCGTGAGGACCTCGCTGAGGTAGTATACCGGGCGTTGTACGCCATGGACCTTGTTTTCCTCTGCCCGTTCGACGACGAGCACTGTACTAACCACTTGGTTGGTAGCGGAGAAGAACATCAGTAGTGGCTCCTTTTCTCGTGGAGTCACCAGTACCGGCGAGGTGGGTAACAGGCGCTTGAGATCTTCGAATGCTTCTTGCGCTTCCTTGGTCCACTCGAATTTGTCGGCTTTGCGGAGCTGCTGATAGAAGGGCAGTGCCTTTTCTCCCATTCGACTGATAAATCAACTGAGGGCCGCGATTCGTCCGGCTAGTTGCTGGACGCCTCTTATGTTCTTTGGCTTCTCCATTGGCAGTATGGCCTTTATGTTTTTCGGGTTTGCCTCAATCCCTCTCGCGGAGATGAGATGCCCGAGCAGCTGCCCAGATGGTACGCCGAAGGAGAATTTGTCCGGATTGAGCTTAATCCGGTAACGATCGAGGTTGGCGAATGTTTCGCGCAAGTCGTTGATTAGAGAGGCTTCCTCCTTGGTTTTGATTACTATGTCGTCGACATAGCCTTGGATGTTGCGACCCAATTGCTCCTTGAGGCAAGCCTGCATGCACCGCTGGTAGGTGGCTCCCGCGTTTTTTAGCCCGAAGGGCATTGTGTTGTAGCAGAACACACCAAAGGGCGTTGTAAACGCGGTCTTCTCCTGGTCCTCCTCCTTCATTCGAATTTGGTTATAGCCTGAGTAGGCATCGAGGAAGCAGAGGCGCTCGCATCCAGCGGTGGAGTCGATGATTTGATCGATCCGTGGTAGCGGGAAGTGATCTTTTGGGCAGTGTTTGTTTAAAGAAGTGAAGTCCACGCACATCCGTAGGATATCCGTGTCCTTTTTTGACACCAGCACCGTATTGGTGAGCCAAGTGCTTTCCTTGATCTCGCGTATGAATTTGGCCTTGAGGAGTCTGTTGATCTCCATTCCAACTGCCTGCGCTCGTGGCTCAGACAGTCGCCTAATTTTTTGCTTGACTGGCCTTGCATCGGGGTTGACATTGAGTGCGTGCTCGACGAATTCCCTGGGAACTCCTGGCATGTCCGCAGGACACCAGGCAAAAATTTCCCAGTGCTCACGGAGGAATTCGACGAGCGCGAGTTCCTATGCGGGACTCAAGTTGTTGGCGATGAGGGCCGTTTTGGCGGGATCTGTCGGATGGACCTGCACCTTCTTTGTGTGCACAGATGAGTCGAAGGAGAGATCAGGTGAGCTTGGCCTACTCAGGGGAGGCAGACTGTTGTCTGTCGTTTCCTTCAATCGCGCGAGCTCCTCCTGCATGCTGAAGGACTGAGAGATTTTGTTGAATTTCCTGTCGCAACTGTCAGATCGCTCAAAGCTTCCTTTGATCATGATGACGCCGTTGGGACCTGGCATTTTCATCTGCAGGTAGGCGTAGTGGGGTACCGCCATGAACCTAGCGAACGCGACGCGTCCGAGGATGCAGTGGTATTGTGAGGGCCAGTCGACGACCTCAAAGTCAATGCGCTCGCACCGGAAGTTCTTGGGCGTGCCGAATATGACGTCGAGGTTGATTTTTCCCAGGGGGTATACGCCTTTCCCTGGGACGATGTCGTGGAACTTTGTGTCCGATGCCTCCAAGCAAGTTAGAGGGATCCTCATTGCTCGCAAGGTACTCGCGAATATGAGGTTGATGCCGCTTCCGCCATCCATGAAGACGCGACTCATGTCGAAGCCTCCAATTTGTGCCTCGAGTACAAGGGGGCAATGACCTGGGCGAGGTACTTGAGGCGGGTGGTCACGTTTATCGAAGGTGATGCACGACTCACTGCCACTGAGGTACTCAGTGGTGGATGGTGGTGAGTGCGTGGCCAAGTTGACTTGGCGAGTGATGGCTTTCTGCACCCTGTTGGAGGGGCGTCCCTTTTGGATCATCATGGTACCCATGGCCCGTGGGTACAGTTCTCCTCCGTGGTGCGTGTCCGGTGCAGCTCCGTTCGGGGGTGGCCCCGCTGGTGGTGGCGGTGCGCCATGTGCCACAGCGCCTGGAGTGGCCCTGTAGCCTCTTTCGACTATGTTGCGGTTCATCCAAACCAATCCCTCGTGTAGCTTGAGGAATTCGCGGCAGTCCTTGAGGAGGTGGCTGGATTTTCTCTTGCCATCATTCTTGTCGATGTAGAAGTGTACCGTGCATGGTCCGGACAGTTTTTCCTCGATGGAGGTCGCGGGTGCCTCGTTGCGAGTGTGGCGTTGCCACACTTGCATGTTTTTCCCAAAGTCGCGGTATCTGCTGCTGCGGTATCCGTTGTTATGGTTGTCGTCGCGTCTATCGGCGTAGCCGGCTGCGACCATGTTGACGTCGTCACGGTCATTGTAGATGCGCATGCGGCATTTGCCTCGGCGGTCGCGTCAACGTTCGAGTTCTGCCTCCTCGTTGGAGTGAGTGCGTTTCTTCACCGAATCTTCTCCATCAGCCCACCGATTCACGATCTCCATCAGGTGGTCGATGGTCTGGGGCTTTGAGCGGCCCAGCTCCTCCCTGAGCTCTAGACGGCGGACGCCACCGTTGAATGCATCAATCGCGTGGTCCTCCGAGATGTTTTCCGCGGAGTTCTTGATGATGGACCACCTTTGGATGTATGAGCGCAGCGATTCGCTAGATCTTTGCTGGCAGCCTCTCAGTTCTTCGATTGATGCGAGCCGTTTGTACGTGCCCTTAAAGTTGCGCACGAAGCTGTAGACCAGCTCATCCCAACTGCGAATGGATCCGCGTGGGAGGTTATTGAGCCATGCTCGGGCGGCGCCCTGCAACTGTAGCTGCAAACATTGCATGGCAGTACTTCGACTGCCTCCGTGGAGCCTAACGGAGCAGATGTGATCCTCTAGCCAGATTTTAGGGTCTTGTAGACCGTCGAACTTCGGATTTTCCGACGGAAGTTTAAACCCTTTAGGCATTCGCTTCTGCCTGATGGATCTGCTGAAGCATCTGACGCTGCAGAGCTCCCCGTCTTCCTCTTCTGAGTCAGTCTACCGAGCACTTCATGCCCTTGACTTGTCGATCTTGCGTTGTGTGATGTCGTTGCGCGCATCGTAGTCGCGATCATGTCGCCGTGAGCGACGGCGTCGAGACAGGTCGTGACTGTCATCGCTGGATGATGGCGAGGAGTAGTGTTTTGCTAGCGCTTTACCCTTTTTTGGGTCTGGTACAAGCTCCTTGTCGAGGGCGGCCTCGATTAGCCCCAAACCCTCGATCGTAGATCGGTGCATGGCGGTTCGGGGATCTCCAGCCAGTGGCTGGTTGTTGAGGAGGTACATGGTAGCTGCTGTCACCGTGGCCTGCGGCGTTCTGGGGACCACGTTGCCTCTCGTGTTGACTGTCATAGAGCCGAAGTCGAGGACTTTCGCGGCGTCTATGCGCTCTTGTTCGGTGAGGTGAGCCATTCGCGACTGCCTCTTGTTGGCGATGTACTCGTTGCCTCATGAGGAGGATCCTCCGTAGGAGGAGAGCCCATCGTGACGAAGGCTCGACTCGTCCGCCGCCTTTTTACGCGCCTCAAGTTGCGCGATTGCTTGTTTTTGACGCGTGAACTCTTCTTTTAGGAGCCAGTGGTAGCCCATCAGTAGTTCCTGCAGGGACCCGAGGGGTAGAGGAGCACCTCGTAGGGCTTCGCGGCAGCGCTCCCACTCTTGCTCGTTGAGCTTGATTACGACGCGTTCGCCGGTTTGCTCATTGACTATACTGGGAGGTTCGACTGCTCCCCCGTTGGCGCCGTTACCGCCGTTGCCGCGATTGACGGAGGTGTCGCCTGCGTTAATGACGGCGCACATGAAGTGATTGGCGAAGCTGCTGCTTCCACAACTTTCAGATTTAGAACCGTACGTTCCATCCTCTGTGGCTAGATCGCTCAGATCGGAGTCATGACTGCTATCGCTGATCGTGTTTCCGACTGCTACCGGAGCATTGAGCTCGCTGAGGGTGCCGATCGATGGAGGGAACCATGATGCTGGGGCAATCGCCGGTGTTGTCGATTGATCAGGCATGCGAAGCGTGCCCATCTGACCAACCTAGAAGCGGAAGCTCCCAATCGCCAGGCTAATTCTGCCACCTACGGATTCGAAGGCCGGGTGGGTGGCCGGCGTGTGGACGGTGAAGTCGAAGGCGCCGAAGAGCTGGCGAATCTCCGCTGTTGCGGAGTTGTAGATCGCAGTTGATGGGGCCGAAGAAGCCACAACATCAGCACTCCCAGTTCCCACAGACGGCGCCAATTGACGAGGGTTTAACTCATCAATGCCCATTGTTATGGACTTGGGTTTTGGAGAAGGAGGGAGTGCTGGAGACATCTATCGGCTAGCAAACAAGCACACAGGGGACAAAGGATTTACCCAGGTTCAGGCCTCGTAGAGGTCCCTACTCCTGCTTATCTGCTCGTGGAATTATTGAAGGAGTCGAAAGTTACAATGGTGCGTAGATGCAATCTGGCGAGAGTTGTGGAAACTAGGGTTGTGTGTGTGTCCTCCTCGCCACCCCCTCCTAGCCTTTATATAGATAGGCTAGGTCTCTGGTAGCAGGTCGAGTCAGTTACAATTTAGGGTTTTTCCCCTTCAAACTTTCTATCTTTAGCTTCTTCTTTACTCTCAAGCAATAAAGAGTCCGTAGATAACTCGAGTCCTTTCGTCTGGGCCTTGGCGACACCGTGGGCCTGTTCGTATTTAGACCGTATATACCAAGCTCGGGTACCTGTAGGGTATACCCATGTCACTGTCAGATACATCGATGTCATGGGGATGATTCCGAGAGCTGTAGGGCGTGGTTTTTGGTGAGGTTTGGGCCTGGACCAAGCTGGTACTACCTGCTACAAGGATAAGCAAAAAAAATGCGCCGGAGGGTGACTGTAGTGAGCTCTAGATCACCAGAAACATAGGCAGCAGCAGACTGCAAAACTTTCTATCCCTAACTGAACTTTCCTGAACTTGAAGGGACACGTGCGCATGGTGGCGAATTTCTTTAGCACGGCCACGATTTGGGGATGGAGAGGCCATGGGAAGGACAGGTAAGGGATGTTAGGAATAAGCACTCTGTGTCCAACACCGACACGGTGTCATGTATACAAGTTGTATACGTATAGGATTGCACTACACCGAGGTGTGTGTGTGTGTTGAGTCCAATCCATATAATTGCATGTAACTGAGTACTACTAGGATTAGTTGGGCTAGTAGTCGAGTTGGCATACAAGAATCCTAGTATATATATGCATGTACCCCGGGTTGTAAACACACCGCGAGTTGAATCAATTAAAGAAAACTATAAGGCACGCGAGGTGCCTTTGGGAATCCAAAAATTGTGTCTTTCGTGTGTCTGTTTCAGCGAGACAGAAATCGTCAAAAGTGTTGATCCGTGCGTGTCCGTGGAGTGTATCGCTTGAGATCTTCGTTGTCTATGCTGGAAAGTGTCCCGACGAAAGTACTGTCGGGTCTAGGCCAACAATTGGTATTAGAGCCAAGGTCGTCGTCAGTGATCTGCTGAAAGTACAAGGAGGTCATGGCGATGGTGAAGCTTGGCGAGAGCTCGACATCGGAACCGGTGACGGAGACGGTGGGGGCGGCTTTGTATCCGCGCCTCGATCGCAAGGACTACGGGCTATGGGCACTCAACATGGAGGTGGCCATGGAGGCTCAGGAGGTTTGGAAGGCCGTCGATCTAGGAGACGATGAGTACGTCAAGGGAGGCGCAAAGTACCAGAAGGATCGCCAAGTGACATGGGTATACCCTACAGGTATTCAAGCTTGGTATATACGGTCTAAATACGAACAGGCCCACGGTGTCGCCAAGGCCAAACGAAAGGACTCGAGTAATCTATCGGCTAGCAAATAGTAATCTAGCGACTCCGAAGAAGTCTGCTGAGCCGTTATCCGAGCAACTATTCGATGCTCCCCTCCGTGAGGAGAGCTCAAAGAATTGTGCCCGGAGTGGGCCGCCGCTAGAGGAGAAGGAGCGCGCTCGACCTCTACCTTGGCCCTTGAGGTCGCGACTCCTGATTCCTTCAAAAACTCGACGTCGCCAGAAGATGACGACGCCTCTTAACTGCAAGACCAAATTCATATTGATAAAGGGCAAAACTCCAGGGCAAAGCCAACAAATAGAAAACAGAGAAGAATGAATGAACTCACAAACTTACCAGTCAAACTTCTCAAGATCAAACGTGGCCTCCGCCGACTCTGACGAAGACTCCTTGGGAAATCGCATCTTCTTGCGAGAAGATGGTGCTATAGCCCTCACAGGAACGGCGGGAATTAGTGACTCCACACCAGCAACTGTGCCTTCTAGAGTTGAAGGAGTCGACGCATCGGAGTCCTCGCTGCGCGAACGCTTGCGAGTATCCAGGCTCCCGGACTCGAGGGCTTCCTCTTCCACATCAGAAGGAAAGGTCGACTCAGACTCATCCTCTTCCAAAGCTTCGCGAGGAATAATGCCCTCAGGGAGAGGAGGCATACAAGGCGACACCGCCCAATCCTGCATACAAACAATGAAGATCAGGAAACAGAGCAGGTAAGCAATAGAAAAAGCAATTGCGAACATAAGCTACTGCGTAGCACAACTATACCTCAGGAGGAGGATTTGAAGCATCGAAGGGAGGAACGACTAGCTCATTCGGAAGCACATCCTTGAAGGTGTACTTCATGACCAGTCGCACCCTCTTATCTACCTCACTCGCGGACATGCCATCGGCAGACACGCGAGTGGCATCATCAGCACCACCCATTGAAACATGGGATGGACTCTAGCCTGGAGAGGCTGGACGCGATGACGCAGCCAAGTCCTAACAAGAGCGCAACCTCCCTCTTCCACGCCTATGTGGCTCTCGAGGTCGCAGACGCGTTGGTATAGCACGTCTGTTTCCGCGAGTTCGGAAGGCATGATCACGTTCTTCCAAGAACGCATCTTTTTGCAGGGAGTCACGGGATCAAAAGGCGCGAGTCCAAAGTGCTCGTCCTTGGCCTTTTGGTCGTGAACATAAAACCATCTGTCCCTCCATCCCTGGACGGACTTGGCGAGCTTGATGTCAAAGTAGGTGGCGGATGGGTCGACATGGATTCCACAACCACCTACGTCATAAACTAAAGAGCCAGATGCGGACTGACGCTTTAGTTTAAACAAACGTTTGAAAAGGCCAAAGTGCGGCTCGATTCCGAGCCAGCACTCGCAGAGGGTGATAAAACAAGAGATGTGAAGAATCGAATTTGGGGATTGCTGATGGAGCTGGAGCCCGTAGAAACAGAGGAGACCCCTAAGAAAGGGGTGGAGAGGTAAAGAAAGGCCGCGAATGATGAAATCAAGAAACATCACTCGAAAACCAGCGCGAGGCACAGGAATGGTCTCACCGCTGGGGACGCGCGCGTCGGCGACTGCTGCAGAAATAACTCCGTCTTGGCTAAGGAGACGGAGATCGGACGCCTTGATGATAGAGGGGCGCCACGCGCCATTGGTCACGCGGGTGCCCGCGACCTTCTTTTTTCCGCCGGCGGCGGCAATGGTGCCCGCAGCAGTGGGGCCACCTTTCTTCTTCATCGCAACAATGGTGGCTGTAGATTCAGTGGCAGCGCCTCCTTTCTTCTTTCCCATTGTGCGGCGGCGAACGCAGAAAATAACTTGGAAACGAGCGGAGATGGTCCAGAGCTGAGGAGGAGATGAGCGCAGGAGAAAAGCAGAGGAACAGCAGCAATGGCGATGGTAGCAAGGAAGAAAAGGGGCGCAGATGGAAAATTACCGCTGTAGCACCGCTACTTAACCCCTAGGAGATGCAATCCAATGGCTCATAAAAACCCTATTGGACGCGTGGCACGCATCGCACTCGACACGTGGAGAAGAGGAAGCGTGAACCGTCCCTCCACTGCTCCCATTACGGGCGTTAATCGAGGAGGCACAGTTAATAATAAGATTACACACGCCCAGTCAAATCAAAGTCAGAAAGTGGGACCCACCGGTCGTCACGTCCCGTCAAAACCGCTCACGCGAGCAACTAAGGTCATGCAAGCGTCAGCACTGACGTCATCAACGGCTACTCAGCAGAAAACTTCGACTACTTTAGTCCTTGCTGGAGTCTTCGACTCCACCAAGCACTCGGGGGCTACTCCCATAGCGAGCGCTGGTCGCGCACCCTATGATTTGTCTTTTCTTATTGCAGGGATACAGGCAATCGCAATCAAACCCAACCACTCGAAACACGGTTCGACTATGGACATGGGTTACTCCCATAGAGGGCGCCGGAAACAACTTCGACTGAGACAAACAAGCAAAAGATGACAGCAGTCGCAAAAGTGTTTTAGTCCCTGTCTGAGTCTTTGACTAAAACAAACAAGCAAAGACGACAGCAGTCGCAAAATTTCTTTAGTCCCTGCTTGAGTCTTCAACTGAACTAAGCACTCGGGGGCTACTCCCATAGGGAGCACTGGTCGCGCACCCTATGATTATTTGCACGAAAATTGTGCATTGATTACATCTGCACTCGCAGATCATGGCGACACCGCCTCATAATTCTCCCTACAAAGAGACTGCGTCTCCTGGGTCGCCCGAATCATCTCCACGATGATAAAATTCGGATGCCGCGCTTACGGCGTGAAGGTAAGACCTGAGTAAGGCCAGGCAACGTATTTAACTGCGCACTACCAGAAACATATCCGTGCCTACAGGCACGATGAACATGCCTTGACGGACGTGTCAAGTGCTCACACCCATATAACTGGAATTCGACTCCTGTAAGACCTCCGCGGCCTGAGTCGAATTACGCCAGCACTTTTCCGGATTCGAGTCCGGGGACTCGGGTTCGAGTAGATTGCGTTGTTTCACCCTAAGGTGGTTAACTGATACCGATACTTCGGCTATATCAGGCACGTATATCAACAATCCCTATGACATAAAGAAAGCAGTCGAAAAATGTACTCATTCAGGCACTCGAAGACTTCAAAAAGTATCCAGTCGAATCTGTGATTCCACTGGATACTCGGGGGCTACTGACATGGGTATACCCTACAGGTATTCAAGCTTGGTATATACGGTCTAAATACGAACATGCCCACGGTGTCGCCAAGGCCCAGACGGAAGGACTCGAGTAATCTACGGACTCTTGATTGCTTGCGAGTCAAGAAGAAGCTAAAGATAGAAAGTTTGAAGGGGAAAAACCCTAACTTGTAACCGACTCGACCTGCTACCCGAGACCTAGCCTATCTATATAAAGGCTAGGAGGGGCGGCGAGGAGGACACACGCAACCCTAGTTTCCACAACTCTCGCCAGATTGCATCTGCACACCATTGTAACTTTCGACTCCTTCAATAATTCCACGAGCAGACAAACAGGAGTAGGGACCTCTACGAGGCCTGAACCTGGGTAAATCCTTTGTCCCCTGTGTGCTTGTTTGCTAGCCGATAGATGTCTCCAGCACTCCCTCCTTCTCTAAAACCCAAGTCCAGAATAATGGGCATTGATGAGTTAAACCCTCATCACCAAGCGTTAACGGTGCTCTATTCCGTAGTGCCGAAGGACGTGATGCAGCACCTCGTCGAAAAGAAATCGGTGAAGGATGCATGGGAGACGATTAAGATCTTGCACCAAGGTCATGCCCACATGAAGGAAGCGCATCTTCAAACTTTGACGAAAAGCTATGAAGATCTAAAGATGGAGGAGAGTGAGACGGTTGATCAGTTTGCCGCCTGTTTCATTACCCTCGTTAACACAATCAGGGGATATGGCGAGAGATTGCACGAGGTCAAGAACGTCAGAAGGTTCCTGCGTGCGGCGCCGGCGCGATACATGCAGATCGTCACATCGATCGAACAATGTCTCGACCTGAATACGTTGATGGTTGAGGATCTCGTCGGAAGATTCAAGGCACACGACGAGAGAATCCGGATCAGCTTTGGTGATCTAGAACAGGTTGAGCCCCTGATGCTCACGAAGCAGCAGTGGATGACTCTTTCGAAAGAAAAGCAAGGAGGCTCCACGAGCGGCAAGGAGAAGCAACTCCCAGCAAAAAATTACATCGCGGGGCAGGAGGACGAAGATAACACCCCGCTGCGGAGGAAGTTTGACATAAAGAAAGTAAGGTGTCATAACTGCGGCGAGCTCGGTCACTTCAAGGCTGATTGCCGGAAACCACCAAAGGAAAAGGAGAGGGCTCTCATCGCCCAGGAAGGAGATGATGGACCGATGATGCTCATGCTCAAAGTAACTAGGCTGAAGGATGAGGAGGATCCTCCATCACCGGCTACAGAGATTGTGGCGCAAGTGGATCACGATCTACCGTGTGTGGATCACGAGGAACAGAGTGCCCCGTTACCATGTGAAGCCACGTTTGAGGCAAGTGAAGCCTCGGGACTAGTTCATGGTGATCTATGTGTTGGAATTTCTCCCGCAACTCCATCCGGCAATAAGTTCTTCATGCTTGTGGTGGATGATCATGGTAAATACATGTGGATTGTGTTGCTGAAAAGTAAGGATCAAGCTCAACAAGCATTCGAGAAGATCAAGGAAGCCGAAGAGTTCAAGGTGGAGGCGAAGATAAGAGCCCTACGCATTGATCAAGGGGGTGAGCTGCATCAAACTGTGTTGACCAGGGCATGGAGCATGATGAAGAGTAAAGGCTTGCCAGGAAAATTCTAGGGTGAGGCAGTGAATACGGATGTGTATTTGCGGAACATGGAGCCAACTGAGAGTGGCATTGGTATAACATCGTACGAAGCATGGTATTGATGGAAACCCTCGGTTGATCATCTTCGCACTTTTAGGTGCGTGGCGCATGTCAAGACGGAGTCCGACCATAAGAGTAAATTGGCGGAGCAGAGGACTCCAATGATCATGACGAGCTATCCTTATACCAATAAGGTGGTTGTCAGGGGCGACGTAATCTTTGAGGAAGGCGAGTCGTGGAATTGGGGCTCCAACGAACCGGGATATCCAACTTTTCACTTCACGTGGGATATTGAGTATGAAGAAAATACGGATCAACCAAGCTTATCACTGTCAACAAGTTCGGGCCTAGAAGACGTTGAAGGCCTGGAGGGTACTCCAAGCATGGATACTAGGCCAGAAGCACTAGAGATTCTCATAGAAGGAAAAAGGTCTAGAGAAAAGGCTAATCCATGGCCAGAAGAAACGGAGGGAGTAGCTCCACGGACCAAGTGGTGTTACGTATAGCTCATCATGTACTAGTACAGGAGGTGATGATCCACATGAAGAGCTTGGGGCAAAGGAGTGCCCAGAAGTGCAAGGGCCATGTAACGTGGTGGTGAGTCAAGAAATTGGCTCACAAATAGGCATGCAGGATACACTGCATGTAGAGCCGTTGGCTCCAGGAGCTCACGTGGAGGCACACAAGGTCCAGAAACTGAAGAAACAAGCGTGTTGTCGGGCGCAGAATAGTATGTTGTGACACCTCCGACCATACTAGAGATGAAGCTACTACGACCGACGCGAGCACGCATGCGAGGCATGTTAGACTACTATCCGAAGGAGATACTTCAGATGATAAATAACCCGGTGAAGATGAACTACGAAAAGCATTGGTTGTTCATCAAGGAACCGATGAAGACCGAAGGCACGGTCATGGATGACATTGATAAGGAGAACACGGAAAAGAAGGACGCGGACAAGGAGGGTCAACGTCAAGCCATGGAGAAGCCGGTGAAGAGAAAGTCGGTGACATGGGTGCTGAGAAAGGAAGAGGCGAAAGCAATGCCGTGGATGACGCCTGCAAGAAGCAGCGTGTATATTTGGGATCCAGGTGGATGTTGAAGAGCACGTTGTGCTTAGGGGTGATTGTTAGGAATAAGCACTCCGTGTCCAACACCGACACGGTGTCATGTATACGAGTTGTATACGTATAGGATTGCACTACACCGAGGTGTGTGTGTGTGTGTGTTGAGTCCAATCCGTATACTTGCATGTAACTGAGTACTAATAGGATTAGTTGGGCTAGTAGTCGAGTTGGCATACTAGAATCCTAGTATATATATGCATGTACCCCGGGTTGTAAACACACCGTGAGTTCAAAGCAATAAAAAGAGGACGCACGATACGTGCGTGTAGCGATCATATTGTTTCCGTATGTGCGTGTGTGAGTTGCTATGGCTAGGAAAGTAATCTATCTCTAGCTTCATAAACGTGCGTGTGTTCACCGGAGTTCCGTCGTCGCAGTCGCCGGAAAGTACTCAGCGGCTGGGTCTGGGCCAACAAGAGACGAGGGTTCTCACCTCGACCGATTCCTACCGGAATCGGGGTCGAAGGCAGGCTACAGCTCCGGGAAGACAGGTAGGAGGGTAGCGGCTCCACGAGCCATCGAGAAGAAGACGCTGTCGATGCCCCTCGTGGCTCCGGCTTTCCTACTACTATGGGTTCGTCGTGGCACACGAGGACGAAGCTATTCCACTGCTTGGCTCCTGCGGGTGGTGTTTAGGACAGAGGCGCGAAGGCGCGCACTGCGGTGGACATGGCCAGGAGAGGTGAGGAATAGAGAGGAACAAGAATGAGCTTCTAGGGTTTCAGGCATTGCGGAGCTGGGATTAAAAGTAGAAGGGCGAGCTCGACGTGATGAGGTAGACGGCACACACAGCCACCTGCTCGAGTCCATCACAGCAGTAGAGAGAGGGGGTCACGAGGGGAAGACACTGAACATGACGGTGTTGAAGGGGTACAGGCCAGGGTGGCAGGGTGTGTTGGGTTGGACTGGGGAGGATGGAGGAAGAGGGAAAAGTTCTAGGGGCTGGGCTACGGCCATGTATGTTCTCTCTCTCTTATTCTGTTTTCTTTTATTTATTTGTTTGGTTTATTTAATTCAAAAATCAAACAAGTTACTATGTTCAAAAGGTTTTCAAACTTTTTCAGGAGTATTTGATCAGGGAGGATAACAGCAGATAAAAGATGAAAATGGAACAAGAGAAAAGCAAGGTTGATGCCCACATTTGAAAGAATGGGAACCAAAACAAAAGAAGGAGAGGAAAAAGGTTACTATTGAGGTTTTATTTGAAAGGTGCCAACTTATATGAATTCAAAGCATACAAGATTCCTCACAAATATCTAATAGGATTCAAATAAAAACTAAGATGAGAGGGAGCTTTGCATGGGCCATGCATGGTTATTAAATGTCACCACTTGTATTAAGGCCTTGCAAAAGAACAATCTAGTGTGTGTGTCCCACTCATAATTATATAGCCACATATAAACTCATACATGAGCATAGATTCAAATAGAGTCCATATGAGAGCTTGAGAGATGTTCCTACCCACATAGCATGCAAAGGTGCCCCGTGGCTCCACATATTTAATATTGTAAAAACAACATGGATCATATTTGGGAGCATGTATAAATAGAAGTGGATCCATCCAAACACATATGAGATAGATTTAAATAGAAAATAGAAATGCAATGGTTCGTATATAATTAGGATGGTAGATTTTATGGATAGAGCCAAGAAAGGTGGTGGAAGAATAAAAGATATGCCCCCAACTCAACTTGGGCATTAAACAATATATCAAGAGGGAAATACAGAGGCAAATGCAATTAATAAGAATACAAATACATATGAAGAAAGAACCAAGTGAAAAGTGGTTTTTATATGATGCTCAAATGCAAGGTGGCATGGTGACATGAGCACGGAATATAATGATGATGCAATAACAACATGTAGCAAGTAGCATTATATGTATTAAACCATGTAGCATTACAATTGTTAGACAATTGGGATACTACAGCCGGGTAGAATGCGGGTTGAGAAAAGAATCTGGCAAGAGGTCTAACTGCAAAATGGTCATGGATGGGTCAGGAGCACTACATGTTCTGAATTTTAGGACTATGCTTGCTGCTAGCTCGAGCCCACTTTGGAGGAAGGATTACGACCACCTTGATGTTTAGATTAGAGGGTTGATTGATGGGGTAGAGGGAGGGTACAATGGGGAGGATATTTTGTCCTAGGAGAATCGTCGGAGATCCAGTGAGCTGGCCAGAAATTTGCGATGAACAGACCTCGAAACACAACTGTATTTCAGATAGAGATTAGCCGAGAAAAATGCTTGACTTTAGGAGATTAAAACAAGAGATGTGGGTGAGTAACTCGGGTGTTGTCTGATCCTAGAGGAAGCTAGTGGATCCCTCTATGCTGATGGGTACTGTGCGGCTTTGGAGGCGAGCTGAGGCCACTAGGAAAATAGCGGAAACAGAGAATCCGCGACACTATTTGCAGAGTGGGCACACGTGTGTTTGTCTGCAGGGCACACGACATGGCGATAGTGGTTGGCGACGCGACATGGTAACTTGTCACATCAGATTTTTGTGGAGAAGAATAATAGACAGATAGGAGATGGAGACAGTGGCGGCGGAGGCGGAAGGAAGGGGAAAGCTAGGGTTGCCTACGGATGAAACTGATGGGGATTAAAAATGAAGGGAAGGGATCACGTAGTGTTTGGAGTTGCTAACATCCGAAGGGAGGAGGGGCTCATGCTCCTCGTGTGATTGCCTGGAGAAGGACATAAACGATGGAGACGTGGGGAGCGTGTTCCTTTGCTCGGATGGGCCATTAGATGGGCCAGCTGGGGGTTACTTCGGTGAAATAGAAAAGAGGATCTACGTGGGATGATTCGGCTCTCTCCCTCCCTTATTTTTTTGGGTTTTATTTACTATTTTTTGTTATTTAAAATTCTAACAAGCATCTGATTTGAAACTCTTTTGAAATTTGCAGGAATATTTGAACAGAGGAAGATGGCACAAAAGGTGAGGCAAGAGGCAAATAGAATAGAGAAAGAGTGATGCCCCCATATAATCAAATTGGGCATTACTATGAGATTTGGGATAACGATTTTAGAAAAGGAGCAACAAAAGTATTTGGAAAATATTGGACCCTAGCAAATGGATCTGTCATGGGAAAACCAAAATTTGGAGATAGACAAAATAGAGAGGGGGTATATAGATAACAAGATCAAACACAATACATAAACACAATGCATCAAACGATTAGCCATGCAATGTGGCATGATGATCATTATGATGATGATGTGATGATGATGCAAATAATCAAATAACAAGCAATTTCTAGTAGTGGTTTTACCTGGGGTGCTACATAGCAGCAGTACTGGAGCTCTGCAGAGGAGAATTTCATTTTGCGGCCCGAAAGTTGAGATGCCAGTGCATCGCGGTACTCGAGTTATTTTAATCACCGCGGTTCAAAAAGTTGGGGCACCAATTGCTGAGAGGGGTGTTTCAAGTGAATGATGGCGAAACCCAATATTTTCAAATCGCGATCGTTAAGTTAGGATATTTTGTTACACTAGTTCCTGTTGTGCCCCTTCTTTGCCGGTGTCTCTTTTTAGCCACCCTACACGGGTCGTAGGGGTAAATCCATTACTATAGTTTCTTAACTCCCGACACTAAATCTGGCTGCAGCGACGGCGGTCCTTTTTCTTCCCTTCCCCGACCTTGGATCTGTCAGCGGTGGAGGTCCTTTTTCTTCCCTCCCCCGACAATGAATTCGGTGACAGCGGCCTAGCATGTCTTACAAGGCGAAGGTTGTAGCTACGTCGCTGACTGATTTGGGTCCGTCGGGGCCAGAGTCTAGGGCTCAACACAAAGCAGGGGCGAGGTCTTCAGCCCCGGTTAGCGAGGAGGTCAACAAGGATTCTGCTCCCAAGGTACCTACAAGCAGTGGGTTAAAGAGAAATGCATGGCCGGTGGCGGATTGTTCGGCTCCAATGGGCGGATGCGGCACCCAGATATCAAAGAAAAAAACTCGAGAGAAGAGTGACAGGTGAATTTCTCTTATTTCTGGCTTATCTTACAAGTAGATTAGTTATGGCATAATAGAATCGAATGAACTGAAAAGTTCCCCATTTTAATCAAATTAGGCACAATTTTGATACAAGGGACCTATATGTGTTCACGGTTCATGTTCACCAGTACACTGCAAAACTAGATTTTGTTTGCGAGAGGGTTGTGTTCGGGCAAGATGTTTATCTTCTTGTGAATTGCAAAGAGGTTTTGTCTATTTCGCAACTGGTAGATATGCTTCATGCTAGGATTCCCTAGGGTTCTAGATAGAGGTCAAAATTGGTCTGGCGCAACATGAATGATACCTATATGCAAATTGAGCACACCCATGAGTTTTAGATGGTTTGGGAGTGTTGTGTAGTTGATCGTAAGGTGAAAGTTGAAGCGATGATTAATGATATGTATGCAGATGCTGGAGATCTTGCTGCCAGAGCTCAGCTCCTAGAGACTACGGACCAATAGATGCTAATCTAGATAAGTTCAGTATACACTTAGAGGTGGATTCATACTTGGAAAAACTTGATGAGGGAGTTAATAAGCCAGTTTCGTCATGTACTGTGGAGATCACTATAGATAAGTTCAGTATACACTTAGAGGTGGATTCATACTTGGAAAAACTTGATGAGGGAGTTAATAAGCCAGTTTCGTCATGTACTGTGGAGATCACTATCGATTCTGAAAACATAACTCTTGATGAAATGAGAGAGATGATCAGTAAGGAAATCAGCATTGGCCCTACGCAGATGGCATAAATCCGGTGGTGGCATCATAAGAAGCAGGAATTCATAGAGGTTTTGGATACTGAAGATCTTATGCAGATTATGCGATGAAAGAAATGAATCAGGAAGATGTTCTTCCTTGGTACCATTTTTGATGTTGTTGAACGGGTTATAGTGGATGTAGAGGCCCCTGTAGTGCTTGAACAAAATGAGGTGGTCAATGTTGATGAGATCTGATGAGAGCTGCTACCCTAGGCTTGTCATATGGACCATGGGGTTCCTTGTCTATATTTGTAACCTTGAATGCTGTTGCATTTAGACCGTGTTTTTGTGATTATGTTTGTTGAGAGATTGCGATATAATGTTGTGCTAGCTGTTGAGATTTTCGGACATGTAACTCACTGAAACCATCGTTGGTGTAATAAGACATAAGTACATTGTAGTTGACATGATTATGTTTCTTGAGATGACGTACTGTACTTTTTTCTATTATTATGTTTGTTGGGAGATTGTAATGTAATGTTTTATGAAACCATGACTGGACAAGTGATGCATAAATACATTGTAGTTCACATGATTATGTTTCTTGAGATGATGTACTATACTTGTTTCTGTTATTTTGTTTGTTGAGAGATTGTAATGTAATGTTTTGTGAAACCATGACTGGACAAGTGATGCGTAAGTACCTTGTAGTTGACATGATTTTGTTTCTTGAGTTGATGTAATATACTTGTTTCTATGATTATGTTTATTGAGAGATTTTAATGTAATGTTTTGTGAAACCATGACTGAACAAATGATGCATAAGTACCTTGTAGTTGACATGATTTTGTTTCTTTAGATGATGTAATATACTGGTATGTTTTCCTTAGGCAATGAAATTGGGATGGAGGGAGTACATGTTTAATATTTGAAATAAGAATGTATGAAGAGAAACCTTATTAGGCAGGAGACAGTAATCCAGGGAAAGGGCATGGTATCTATTAAACTATTGTAACATGCCAATTTAGTAATTGTTGCAGCGGTGACACACTTCACTTTTGCCACTCTTTCACTCTCTCTCAAACTCTCTCTCTCTCTCTCTCTCTCCTCACCATTTTCGACGTCAACATATTTGCCATGCTGTCCTGGAACGGCGAGGACGACCAGTCGAGCAGCGACAGTCTTCTCTCTGACATCGAGTATTCCTTCCATGATGTGAGTTCCTTTGTTTTCTCAGGCTAGGTTTAGGCATTGGTAAATCCCTTGATCTTATCCCCATATGTGCATGCAATCATGTTCAATTATAGCTTTGTGTTTACTTATAGGTACCACGAACGATCTACGACTCCGAATGAGAGGGCCTAGATCTCGATGGGGAAGTACCATGTGACCATGGGCTAAAACTTAGGAGATATGTTGCATTCAAAGGCAGTAACACTGGGAGAAGGTTTTTGGGATGTACAAATCAGGTTTGCTTACATTATGTGCAACAGTGACATGAAGAAAAATGTATCGTGTATGTTCATAACACGATAGTGTGTGTTTTTAGGTTGGCCCAGTGTGTAAAGGAGTAGAGTGGGTCGATCTTGAGTGGGCAGATGCACATAAGAAATGTTTTGCCCAATTATGGGAGATGTATGAGTTGGAAAGGTCGGGGAGATTTACGGATGCTTGTGATGCAGCTGAAAAAAATTACAAGATGTCGGTACGAAATAAGGAGCTGGAACAAGAAATCGAGAATTTGCAATCAGAACTAAGTGACAGAATCAATGGGAGCTTGATTGTTGGAACTGCAAAGAAGCTTCAGGATAGTCATATGTTGCTAATTCATAATGCAGAAAAGGAGAGGGATCAGCTCAGGCAAGACAAGAATAAGAAGTTAGAGTACTGCGTTGCGGATTTGTTGAAGGAACTGAAGAAGGCGTGCGAGGGTGAACAAGGACAGACTACAGAGGATAAAGGAAATTCGAGATGAATAATTTATGTTGTGTCAATGCCTGGAACTAGTTAACTATAAGACTTGTAGTTTCACTTTCTTAACTAAGCCAAACTCAATCCTCGAGCAAATTAATTTCAGACGAACACACACATCGTGCATAGAGCTAAGTTCACATTTACAAAATCACCACTATAGAGGATAAAACAGGCAGTTCAGTAATAAATAGACATATGTTGGGTCAAGCGAGCCTGGCCCGGAGCTGCTCATTTTCCTTCCTAAGATCGGCCAGATCCTTCAGTATTTTGTCATGCACCTGCCGCAGGTTCTAGCGCTCTCTCAGGGATTCGAGAAGTTGGCCCGTAACCATACGATTTTCCTTCATGATCTCCATCTTCTTACTAGCCGACGTGTGACCTTGCCTGTGAAGTTTCTCCCAGGCGGTGCTTACCTCCTTCAGTTTCTGTCTCTTGTCAAAAAGGACCGCGACTTCAGCACGCAGGTGATCAAAGGCCAGCTTCTGGGAATTTTGCTTCTCCCTTTGGATGGCTATCTTGTCATTTAGCCAGGTCGTCAGGTCCTAGTTGAGCTTTCACCTCTTTCCCTGCAACAAATATATATATTATGGTTTGTTCAGTTCACCAAGACAAGGTGGTTAGTTTCCATAATTAACTGAATCGACTAGTGGCACTGACATAATTTCAAGGAAGAAGCAATCTAGGACTAATCAACATTTTATGAATCGACTAATGGCACTGTCATAATTTCAATTTCAAAGACAAATAAGGTTTATCTATAGTTTAGTGTGTTGTGGGTTTTTTCCCATGTCACCAAATAGTAGTGGAAAACTCATAATGCAGAAACCCATGTCCAGATACAAAATGGAAAGAGCTCATTGTGTCCATTCATGAACATGAACACCTACACATGTCTAGCTAGATAAGGAGTTGCCCTAGGATTCTTATTACACCCTATAGCGGGAATCATACTTGAGCATTGCTCCCTGAACCCTAAATATTACGAAAAGAGTGGAGCACAAACTGATATCTGTGCCCCCTCTAACGGGAATCAGACTTGGGCATTGCTCCGATATGCCTCCATACAAGCCCTTAGCTTCTCATTCTCTTTCGAAGACTCTCGAGTACGGTGATACCTCTACTCATGTCCTCCTTCATCTCTTTCACTGCATCCCGGCAACGGTTCCTGTCATGGTAGGCTCAGATGATAGCCTTGGTTTCCTCGACGCGTCCTTTAAGTGCCCCGGTAACTTTGTCCTGCAGGAGGGTGCACCTTTTCTCGAGATGCTTCTTCTCCTCCATGAGCTCGTTGATTATCTTGATGGCATGTTCTTGCCTGTTCAAGTTACGATCGAGCACTTTCTGCAGCCTCATGATGTCACGTGCAAAATCTAGCGAGATCTCCTTCTGTACAGATAATCGCTTGAGTAGGCTCTCATTAGCTTGGGTGAGGGAGCGTTCAAGATCTTGTTGGTTGTCAATCTTGGCACTGATCGTGGCCACCTTGTCATGGTACTCGGCCTTCGATCGCTGCATCGTTCATGTTAATTGAAATAGAAATTCTATAATTACACTCTAGGTTCCAGGTGAATACTAATACAAATCAAAAAATCCCCATTGAATTTATGGATAGGAGTATTAAAAATGGACCTAGAGATCTGGTCATAATCACGATAAACTAATGTTAATCACAAAATCCCCATTGAATCTATGAACATCGGTATTAAGGAAAGACCAAGAGATCTAGTCATAATCATGAAAACTAATACAGCTCACGAAAAAACCCAATGCAGGGCGGACACGATCTAAGAAATCCACATTACAACTTAGAGAAATAACAGTGTGGAGATTTGCTACCTCACTGAGATGTGGAACATGACTGAAAGGGTCCTGCAATGCCTCCATCGTGGTGGATTCTGGCTCCATGGCCGGCCTGTAATAAGTAGAAGAGGAAGAGCAAGAAGAAAAAGAAAAACAAGAAGAAGCAGAATAAGATCATGATGGAGAAGGAGATGTAGAAGAAGTAGAACAAGCAGACCGTACCAGGAGGAGCCCTTGCCTGCTAGAACATTCGGTGCCATTGTCGGGGGAGATTGGGCCTCAGTGAGAGGGGGTAGTGAGGGGCTGGTAGAGAAAGAACTACCTGGCGGCGAGCTCTCTCCTTTTTCTCCGCGAGGATGGTCGATCGGCCTTTCCTCAAGGGAGTTATGGCTTGTAGGGGGAGGGAGGTGGTGGCAAGAGGAAGAAGATAGTGATTAGTGTGGGAGAAGAGTCAAAGAGTACAGGCCGTGGTCTAGTAGTAATACTACTATTATACAAAACCACTGTGTACGGTCTACCTTCTCAAAGAAGCCAGGGATATGGAATCGATGGGACTTGTCTTTATTGCGATGGATAGTTCAATGGTCTTTGGCGCCGCCTAAAATCCAGTATATAATAAAAGGAGTGTGATCTTACCCTTAAAAATGAGTGGGGCTGGGTGGTAATCATGGGCATTGGCGTGCACGTCCCGCGTGCGTGTGTCACCTGTTGATGGGGCAATGATGCGCACAACTGCTACACAATCACGTCGGCACATCAAGCTCCACGTCGATTGAACGCACGTTGAACTACACGTTGACAGGCACGCACGGGATTTTTACGAGTCTAGAAATGTTGTGCCACTTTTTTTGTGATCAAATTATGTTCAGTATGGGAGATATTACATTTTTTAACACGTGTGTACACGACGCACGAAACCGCTGCTCTCCCCTTGATCGGATCGGCACCCAACTCTGTGTACCCATCATCGCTCATTCCTAACAACTTCCTCAAGCACGATGGCCCCTCGTTGTGGCAATGATAGATCCAAGTCGGACACTGATCATCATGTGTCCCCTGCTCTTCGCGGCATCATTCGTGCTCATCCGTCGCCTACTGAGGCAGAACATCGTATCCGAACACACTAGGATCCATCGACATCCGCACTCGAGGACACCACAACATCGAAGCTCATACCGGCCACACAGGAGGAGTGGGGGGGTACCTGCAGCGATGGACGGGCGCAAAGAAGAAGCCAGGACGGGGGCGCGTGTTGCATCAGCGAGTACAGACAAGAAGAGGAATGAGAGGAAGACCAGGAAGAAGACAGGAGACAACTATTTGGATGAGTCCGACTTAGCCAACAAGGAGGTGTTCATAGATTAGTTGGAGGCAAAAGCGGAGGAGAGTGACATGGACCCGTGCGACTATGAAGAGGAGGAGGAGGACTTCTACGGGGAGATAGCACGCTTATACGAAGAAGGGGCGGTGTCGAGTCATCAGAGGAGGACACCGACAGTGGTGATGGCAAGGACCATGATGTTGACGAAGACGGCGATGATTCGGAAGACGAAGATGAGAGCTTCTTCGAAATATGATCATTTATTTTATTGAATTTTTTGAGATGGTTTTTCACTTGTTTATGGAGGTAAAGTGTCAGTGGCACGGATAGATATGTGGCATGGATAGACCCTGCAAAACAATGTGGAGGAGGGAGGGGTTATCCTGCCCGTTGGATCACAAAGGATCAACGTTTGCTGGGCATGATCCGCATGACATCTATGACAGCCAATCAGGGTGTAGCAACCAGAGTGAGCACACGTTTGGTATTTTGTGAGATTTGTGACCTAGAGACAGGGCAAAACTGAGTAGGATCAAAAAACCAAGGGCAAGACAGAGTAAGGGATTCAAATAGACAATAGAAAGAGTAGGCATGTGTGTTCCTTTAAAAAATGGAAAATGCATGTTTCGTACTAAACAACATGGATCCACCAGTGTCCATTGCATGTGTGTTCTTTTTCTAAACCACCACCGGTGTCATTGCATGTGTGTTCTTTTCCTAAACCACCAAAGTCATTGCATGTGTGTTATTTTACTGAACCACATGGATCCACCAGAGTCATTGCATGTGTGTTCTTTTCCTAAACCACATCCAGAGTCCTTGCATGTGTTCTTTCCCTAAACCACATCCTGATTCATTACACGTGTCTTCCTTTCCTAAACCACATGGATCCACCAGAGTCATTGCATGTGTGTTTTCTTTAATCACCACCAGAGTCATTGCGTGTGTGTTCTTTTCCTAAACCACCACGAGATTCATAGCATGGGTGTTCCTTTCCTAAACCACACGGATCCACTAGAGTCATTGCATGTCTGTTCTTTTCCTAGACCACATGGATCCACCAGAGTCATTGCATGTGTGTTATTTTCCTAAACCACCACTAGAGTAATTGCATGTGTGTTATTTTCATGAACCCCATGGATCCACTAGATGTCATTGGATGTGTGTTATTTTCATAAACCACATGGATCCACCAGTGTCATTGCATATGTGTTCTTTTAATAAACCACCACTAGATTCATTGCATGTGTGTTCTTTCCATAAACCACAAGGATCCACCAAAGTCATTTGCTTGTGTGTTCTTTTCATAAACCACCAATAGTGTCATTGCATGTGTGTTCCTTTCCTAAACCACATGGATCCACCGGTATCATTGCATGTCTTTCCATGTGTGTTCTTTTCCTAAACAACCACTAGTGTCATTGCATGTTTGTTATTTTCCTAAACCACCACTAGAGTCATTGCATGTGTGTTCTTCTCATAAACCACTTGGATCCACCAGTGTCATTGCATGTGTGTCCTTTTCATAAACCACAACTAGAGTCACTGCATGTTTGTTCTTTTCATAAACCACTTGGATCCACAAGAGTCATTGCATGTGTGTTCTTTTCATAAACCACAACTATAGTCCTTGCATGTTTTTTTTTTTCATAAACCACTTGGATCCACTAGTGTCATTACATGTGTGTTATTTTCATAAACCACCACTAGATTCATTGCATTTGTGTTCTTTCCATAAACCACATGGATCCACCACTAGTGTCAATGCATGTGTGTTCCTTTCCTAAACCATATGGATCCACCAGTGTCCTTGCATGTCATTACATGTGTGTTATTTTCCTAAATAACCACTAGTGTCATTGCATGTGTGTTAATTTACTAAACCACATGGATCCATCAATGTCATTACATGTGTGTCCTTTTAATAAACCACCACTAGAGTCATTGCGTGTTTGTTCTTCTCCTAAACCACCACTAGAGTCATTGCATGTGTGTTCTTTTCATAAACCACTTAACCACCAGTGTCATTGCATGTGTGTTCTTTCACAAACCACAATTAGAGTCATTGCATGTGTGTTCTTTTCCTAAACCACCACTAGTGTCATTGCATGTGTGTTATTTTACTAAACCACATGGATCCACCAGTGTCATTTGCATGTGTGTTCTTTTCATAAACCACCAGCAGTGTCATTGCATGTGTGTTCCTTTCCTAAACCACATGGATCCACCAGTGTCATTGCATGTGTGTTCTTTTCCTAAACCACCACTAGAGTCATTACATGTGTGATCTTTTCATCAACGATAGTTAGAGTCATTGCATGTTTGTTCTTTTCATAAACTATATGGATCCACTAGTGTCATTGCATGTGTGTTCGTTTCATAAACCTCCAGTAGATTCATTGCATGTGTGTTCTTTCCATAAACCACATGGATCCACATAAGTCATTGCATTTGTGTTCTTTTCATAAATCACCACCAGTCTCACTGCATGTGTGTTCCTTTCGTAAACCACATGGATCCAGCAGTGTCATTGCATGTGTGTTCTTTTCCTAAACCAGCACTAGTGTCATTGCATGTGTGTTATTTTACAAACCACATGGATCCACAAGTGTCATTGGATGTGTGTCCTTTTCATAAACCACCACTAGAGTCATTGCATATGTGTTCTTTTAATAAACCACCACTAGATTCATTGCATGTGTGTTCTTTCCATAAACTACAAGGATCCACCAAAGTCATTTGCTTGTGTGTTCTTTTCATAAACCACCAATAGTGTCATTGCATGTGTGTTGCTTTCCTAAACCACATGGATCCACCAGTGTCATTGCATGTCTTTCCATGTGTGTTCTTTTCCTAAACAACCACTAGTGTCATTGCATGTTTGTTATTTTCCTAAACCACCACTAGAGGCATTGCATGTGTGTTTTTCTCATAAACCAGTTGGATCCACTAGTGTCATTGCATGTGTGTCCTTTTCATAAACCACAACTAGAGTCACTGCATATTTGTTCTTTTCATCAACCACTTGGATCCACAAGAGTCATTGCATGTGTGTTCTTTTCATAAACCACAACTATAGTCTTGGCATGTTTTTTTTTCATAAACCACTAGGATCCACTAGTGTCATTACATGTGTGTTATTTTCATAAACCACCACTAGATTCATTGCATATGTGTTCTTTCCATAAACCACATGGATCCACCACTAGTGTCAATGCATGTGTGGTCCTTTCCTAAACAAACATGGATCCACCAGTGTCATTACATGTCATTACATGTGTGTTCTTTTCCTAAATAACCACGAGTGTCATTGCATGTGTGTAAATTTACTAAACCACATGGATCCATCAGTGTCATTACATGTGTGTCCTTTTAATAAACCACCACTAGAGTCATTGCGTGTTTGTTCTTCTCCTAATCCACCACTAGAGTCATTGCATGTGTGTTCTTTTCATAAACCACTTAACCACCAGTGTCATTGCATGTGTGTTCTTTCACAAACCACAATTAGAGTCATTGCATGTGTGTTCTTTTCCTAAACCACCACTAGTGTCATTGCATGTGTGTTATTTTACTAAACCACATGGATCCACTAGTGTCATTTGCATGTGTGTTCTTTTCATAAACCACCACCAGTGTCATTGCATGTGTGTTCCTTTCCTAAACCACATAGATCCACCAGTGTCATTGCATGTGTGTTCTTTTCCTAAACCACCACTAGAGTCATTACATGTGTGATCTTTTCATCAACGATAGTTAGAGTCATTGCATGTTTGTTCTTTTCATAAACTATATGGATCCACTAGTGTCATTGCATGTGTGTTCGTTTCATAAACCTCCAGTAGATTCATTGCATGTGTGTTCTTTCCATAAACCACATGGATCCACATAAGTCATTGCATTTGTGTTCTTTTCATAAATCACCACCAGTCTCACTGCATGTGTGTTCCTTTCGTAAACCACATGGATCCAGCAGTGTCATTGCATGTGTGTTCTTTTCCTAAACCACCACTAGTGTCATTGCATGTGTGTTATTTTACTAAACCACATGGATCCACAAGTGTCATTGCATGTGTGTCCTTTTCATAAACCACCACTAGAGTCATTGCATATGTGTTCTTTTAATAAACCACCACTAGATTCATTGCATGTGTGTTCTTTCCATAAACTACAAGGATCCACCAAAGTCATTTGCTTGTGTGTTCTTTTCATAAACCACCAATAGTGTCATTGCATGTGTGTTGCTTTCCTAAACCACATGGATCCACCAGTGTCATTGCATGTATTTCCATGTGTGTTCTTTTCCTAAACAACCACTAGTGTCATTGCATGTTTGTTATTTTCCTAAACCACCACTAGAGGCATTGCATGTGTGTTTTTCTCATAAACCAGTTGGATCCACTAGTGTCATTGCATGTGTGTCCTTTTCATAAACCACAACAAGAGTCACTGCATATTTGTTCTTTTCATCAACCACTTGGATCCACAAGAGTCATTGCATGTGTGTTCTTTTCATAAACCACAACTATAGTCTTGGCATGTTTTTTTTTTCATAAACCACTAGGATCCACTAGTGTCATTACATGTGTGTTATTTTCATAAACCACCACTAGATTCATTGCATATGTGTTCTTTCCATAAACCACATGGATCCACCACTAGTGTCAATGCATGTGTGGTCCTTTCCTAAACAAACATGGATCCACCAGTGTCATTACATGTCATTACATGTGTGTTCTTTTCCTAAATAACCACGAGTGTCATTGCATGTGTGCAAATTTACTAAACCACATGGATCCATCAGTGTCATTACATGTGTGTCCTTTTAATAAACCACCACTAGAGTCATTGCGTGTTTGTTCTTCTCCTAATCCACCACTATAGTCATTGCATGTGTGTTCTTTTCATAAACCACTTAACCACCAGTGTCATTGCATGTGTGTTCTTTCACAAACCACAATTAGAGTCATTGCATGTGTGTTCTTTTCCTAAACCACCACTAGTGTCATTGCATGTGTGTTATTTTACTAAACCACATGGATCCACCAGTGTCATTTGCATGTGTGTTCTTTTCATAAACCACCACCAGTGTCATTGCATGTGTGTTCCTTTCCTAAACCACATAGATCCATCAGTGTCATTGCATGTGTGTTCTTTTCCTAAACCACCACTAGAGTCATTACATGTGTGATCTTTTCATCAACGATAGTTAGAGTCATTGCATGTTTGTTCTTTTCATAAACTATATGGATCCACTAGTGTCATTGCATGTGTGTTCGTTTCATAAACCTCCAGTAGATTCATTGCATGTGTGTTCTTTCCATAAACCACATGGATCCACATAAGTCATTGCATTTGTGTTCTTTTCATAAATCACCACCAGTCTCACTGCATGTGTGTTCCTTTCGTAAACCACATGGATCCAGCAGTGTCATTGCATGTGTGTTCTTTTCCTAAACCACCACTAGTGTCATTGCATGTGTGTTATTTTACTAAACCACATGGCTCCACAAGTGTCATTGCATGTGTGTCCTTTTCATAAACCACCACTAGAGTCATTGCATATGTGTTCTTTTAATAAACCACCACTAGATTCATTGCATGTGTGTTCTTTCCATAAACTACAAGGATCCACCAAAGTCATTTGCTTGTGTGTTCTTTTCATAAACCACCAATAGTGTCATTGCATGTGTGTTGCTTTCCTAAACCACATGGATCCACTAGTGTCATTGCATGTCTTTCCATGTGTGTTCTTTTCCTAAACAACCACTAGTGTCATTGCATGTTTGTTATTTTCCTAAACCACCACTAGAGTCATTGCATGTTTGTTATTCTCATAAACCAGTTGGATCCACTAGTGTCATTGCATGTGTGTCCTTTTCATAAACCACAACTAGAGTCACTGCATATTTGTTCTTTTCATCAACCACTTGGATCCACAAGAGTCATTGCATGTGTGTTCTTTTCATAAACCACAACTATAGTCTTGGCATGTTTTTTTTCATAAACCACTAGGATCCACTAGTGTCATTACATGTGTGTTATTTTCATAAACCACCACTAGATTCATTGCATATGTGTTCTTTCCATAAACCACATGGATCCACCACTAGTGTCAATGCATGTGTGGTCCTTTCCTAAACAAACATGGATCCACCAGTGTCATTACATGTCATTACATGTGTGTTCTTTTCCTAAATAACCACGAGTGTCATTGCATGTGTGTAAATTTACTAAACCACATGGATCCATCAGTGTCATTACATGTGTGTCCTTTTAATAAACCACCACTAGAGTCATTGCGTGTTTGTTCTTCTCCTAAACCACCACTAGAGTCATTGCATGTGTGTTCTTTTCATAAACCACTTAACCACCAGTGTCATTGCATGTGTGTTCTTTCACAAACCACAATTAGAGTCATTGCATGTGTGTTCTTTTCCTAAACCACCACTAGTGTCATTGCATGTGTGTTATTTTACTAAACCACATGGATCCACCAGTGTCATTTGCATGTGTGTTCTTTTCATAAACCACCACCAGTGTCATTGCATGTGTGTTCCTTTCCTAAACCACATAGATCCACTAGTGTCATTGCATGTGTGTTCTTTTCCTAAACCACCACTAGAGTCATTACATGTGTGATCTTTTCATCAACGATAGTTAGAGTCATTGCATGTTTGTTCTTTTCATAAACTATATGGATCCACTAGTGTCATTGCATGTATGTTCGTTTCATAAACCTCCATTAGATTCATTGCATGTGTGTTCTTTCCATAAACCCCATGGATCCACATGAGTCATTGCATGTGTGTTCTTTTCATAAATCACCACCAGTCTCACTGCATGTGTGTTCCTTTCGTAAACCACATGGATCCACTAGTGTCATTGCATGTATGTTCTTTTCCTAAACCACCACTAGTGTCATTGCATGTGTGTTATTTTACTAAACCACATGAATCCACTAGTGTCATTGCATGTGTGTCCTTTTCATAAACCACCACTAGAGTCATTACATGTGTGTTCTTTTCCTAAACCACCACTAGAGTAATTGCATGTGTGTTCTTTTCATAAACCACTTGGATCCACTAGTATAATTGCATGCGTGTTCTTTTTATAAAGCACAACTAGAGTCATTGCATGTGTGTCTTTTCCTAAACCACCTCCTGTGTCATTGCATATGTGTTATTTTACTAAACCACATGGATCCACTAGTGTCATTTGCATGTGTGTTCTTTTCATAAACCACCAGCAGTGTCATTGCATGTGTGTTCCTTTCCAGAACCACATGGATCCACCAGTGTCATTGCATGTGCATTCTTTTCCTAAACCACCACAAGAGTAATTCCATGTGTGTTCTTTTCATAAATCACAACTAGAGTCATTGCATGTTTGTTCTTTTCATAAACCACATGGATCCACCAGTGGCACTGCATTTGTTTTTTTTTCATAAACCATAACTAGGCATTGCATGTGTGTTCGTTTCCTAAACCACCACTAGTTTCATTGCATGTGTGTTATGTTACTAAACCACATGGATCCACCAGTGTCATCGCATGTGTGTTCTTTTCCTAAACCACCACTACAGTCATTGCATGTTTGTTTTTTCATAATCCACATGGATACACTAGAGTCATTTGCCTGTGTGTTGTTTTCATAAACCACATGGATCCACCCGAGTCATTCGCATGTTTGTTATTTGCATAAACCACCACCAGTGTTATTGGATGTGTGTTCCTTTTCCTAAACCACATGGATCCACCAGTGTCATTGCATGTGTGTTATTTTCCTAAACCACCACTAGTGTCATTGCATGTGTGTTATTTTACTACACCACATGGATCCACCAGTGTCATTGCATATGTGTCCTTTTCATAAACCACCACTAGAGTCATTGCATGTGTGTCCTTTTCATAAACCACAACTAGAGTGTCGTGGTGGTGTCACGGCAGATGTCATGGATAGGCTGAAGGTGGGGACTAAATGCACTAGGGGAATCCAGGGAGGGATAGTGTGGTGATTTCACACATAGTTGCTTTGTATTTGATTCACTTCCACAGATTACTCCTTGAGATGTATTGGGGAGAGGAGGCAGAAGAAACTCTCTTACTCTCACCACTCGTAAAATACAACCCTCTCGAGATCAACCCTTTCTACAGAGGCCCTAGCCCTCCTTATATAGAGGTAGCCAGGTCTTTAGTTAGGGAATACGTGGAGGCATATTCCTTGGAATATGCCTCCTCCCAAAATAGTAAGCCGACCGGGTTACTTTTGCCCAGCGTCATCCATGCAGAGGCTACGTGAGACTCTACGGCGCCCGCGTCATCCGACACAGGCATCGTCACCTTTGTCGGCCACGCCTCAGTGGTCCTGGCCTCTGTCTGCTTTGCTCATGGTTTGCACACAGTGGTCACCCTTTGACCAGCGAGATACCTTCCTTCTCTTACAAGCTTGATATAACCCAGATCATACCTAGTTGATCCAGCCACACCTGTACCTGCATATAAGTTAGATACATCTCACCGACATACGGCATAAGTCGGCCTGCCTTGAGGTGACTCAGCCAACACTTGCTTTGACATTGCCGTACCTTGGCTAACTCGGCCTTTATACCCCGGCGTGACCCTACCCGGGGGTATCCCCTCAACATTAGTCCCCGAAGCTGGTGCGGTCTTAGCTGCCTTAGCCGCTAAGGCCACAACAGGTTCAATTTTACCGAGCCTCTTGCTCCTTTTCCGAGTTATCTCATGATTCGGATTCCATGGGTTTGCTTTCCCTCGGCACATTTTGAGTTTTCACTCGCTGGCCGGGTCACCCCATACTTATCCGAGTTATTCTGCCTTCTCTTGTATGCTTCCCCACGTGGAGGCTAATCATTACTTTTCCTAATTTTAAGGGCCTGCGACAGTAACCGCCACACTTATTGTCAGAATTTACCGTAGCACACGTCACATCGTGCCTGCCTCCTCGTTAACTGTATCATAACGTCGCGTCGTGGGATCCGCTGCGCCCTGTGGCCCTTCCTGTGGCTCGTCGCTGATTGGTCGATCCGGGTCATACACGGCCACATCGTGTGGCCCGTCCGCACAGCGCGATCCCACTACCCCTCAGGCGTGTGGTTAACTATGGGAGGGGCGCACCCCTTGGGTCTTTTCCCCACTCACGCGCCCCTCTGCCTCTTCTTCTCCTTCTTCTTCCCCGCGACAGCGCCGCCGCCACCGCACTTGCGTAGCTGCGCCGCCGCCACACCGTTTCCTCGTGCACCTGCGTCGCCGCCACCTCCCCGCATCTCCTCCGCCACGGGTCCTCGCCAGTCCAGGCCACTGCCCCCACCACCGCTAGCGCCGGTGAGGATAGTGACCTTGAGATGACAGAGGAGGATCTCGCCGTTGCGGAGCAGGAAATGGAGGAGGACGCGGGGAACACCGACCGTGGCGCCTGGGGTGGGTCCTGGGTGTGCCAGGACGACCTCGATTGGTTGTACCGCACCCGGCGTATCTCGGAGGGCGTCATCGCGCGTCTCGCCGCTGTAGAGCTTGCCCCCTCACCCAATCCGGCTGAGTATGTGGTATTCCTCTCCCACTTCCAACGTGGGTTCGGTCTTCCCGTTAGCGATTTTTTTCCATGATTGGATCAACACGTATGAGCTTCAGCCGCATCATCTTCTGGATAATGCCATCACCTCTCTCTGCCTTCGCTTCCACCCTCGAGGGCTATGCCGGACTGTGGCCCACGAAGGAGCTCTGGATCCGGTTCTTTGGCCTCCGCCGGAACGTGATTCCGAATATAGAGCTTAATCTGGAGGTCAAGCAGCTCACACAGTTCGGCACAACTTCTATCTCGCCTCGGAAACAGTCCATTTTCTCCCGAGTCATGGGGCTTGACTCCTGCAAGGGCTGGGCCCGAACCTTCTTTTATGTCCAAAACGGCACAACTAAAGATCTGATCCGGTTGCGCCCCTACGCTCCGGGTCCTCCTAATCCGGATCTATGGGACAAGATCCCCAAGAAGCCCACTGTCCTGGCAAACCAAGTCAACAAAAGGTTCCAGGAGCTGAAGGATCTGAGATTGTGCAATGAGGACGCAATGATCACATTTGTCCGCAACCAAATCTCCCCCTCCAGAAATGCACGCATAAACTCTGTCACATGAGCTGGGGCTGTGACCCAAACCGGACCTACTCATTCTAGTTGAGAAACACCGAGATCTACCGCCGGGTCAAGGCCATCTTCACCACCCACAAGGACTTCTCTGCTGAGCGGATGTGGGGGATCGAAGACTTCTGCCGAGATAGGCTTCCCCCTACGGTAAGTCTCGTGCCCCAAACCTTTTCCAAATTAAATCATATGTCGGTTTTTGTAGTAGGTTTAATCATGTTGCCTTTTCTTTCCCTTAGATGTTTCTTCAACAAACCATTGAGGATGGCACCGAGCCTTCTCTCAAATGGGCGCTTGATCGAGATGCCTCGGACGAGGAGGAACCGGATCAGGAGATGTTCCTGCTGATGTCTGATGCGACCAAGCGACACACCGGTAAACTCTCTTCCATTAGAGATTGGCCCGACGATGAAGATGATTCGGACGTTGAGGTGATGGAGGCATTTGACCCTGTCCCCCTTTCTTAAGCTTTTCCACAATCAGCTAACCCCGGTGGGCAGATCCATGAAGATCCTCCCCTTGCCACGGGTGAGCCTGTCCCGGTCACACCGAAGAAGAGGGGGGCCGCATATGCTTCTTCCTCCGGACCTTCTCAGCCAGCTAAAAGGCGAAAGAAGTCCGTGGACAAAGCTGCCACCAAGCCTACAACCAAGGCCATAACCCAGAGGGCTCGGAATCCTAAGGAGCCTTTGACCTCGGATGAGTAAGACACTTCTGCCTTTGCTATTCATTTCTTCTTCCTTTGTTATAGTTTCTCATCATTCATGATTTGATTCGGCAGGGCCGCGTTGGAGGTCCCTCAAAGTGGATCCGGCATTGCCTCCCCACTCCGACATAGCCCTTCTCCCCCTCGTGGCGACGATTCACGCCCGTTGAGCCCCATTCAGGAGGGTTCAACGGCTGCTCCGGGTTCTAGCCCACCTCGTCAAGAGTAGGGCAACCTCGGAACAGGGGGACGCGGTTGTGCTGAGGCTGCAGTTGCTCCTTCTTTGGCACACCCGCAACCAGCCACCACCGAGGTTCCTTCAGCACCCCCGCCGAGACGAAAATCAGTACCAGCACCAGCTCCAGCACCAGCAGCAACAGCAAAGGCACCAGCAACAGTGCCAAGCCCCTCCGCCTCATCCGAGTCTTCCAAGACTCAGCGAGAAGGCACCATCAGCACCAAGGCAAGCAGTAAGGCCGCTCCTAAGGGCAAATCCACCGCAGCAACTTCCACCTCACAACAGCAACCCAAGGGAAAAAAGGCTCCTGACGCTACTAGGGCAGCGTCAATCGAGGCTGGACAGCGTACACTTGCGTCCATGCTCCCGAAGAAGACTCCACCGCCGAAGGACGCCCCTGCCGAGCCAGCTGATGCGCAACTCGTTTTGCACACCAGCCCCACCGTTGCCCAGGTTGAGAGGAGGGAAGCTCATGCTAAGGGTCTAGTTGCACCCCACATGCTCAGTGGTGAACGCTATCCTCCGACCTTGATCGAGTTTTTAAACAACTGGAACAAGGCGGAGTTCGTCCACAATGACGATCTCCTGGAGAAGTTCGGTCCCGCCGAATTTGCTGCACAGATGAATATTGCTGCCAAGGAAATTAACCTTGCATGTCGCATGATGGAGGTACGTTACTTCGCCTTTTCCTTAGCATGTAGAAGATATTAGTGATATAACCATTAGTCCCCGAGCCTCTGGGGGAGTAACTTGTTACTCGGCCGGATGCTCCTTAGAGAATAAATGTAGCTCCTTAATAACTTCGAATATGCACACACCTAGAGCCGGGTTAAGTTCCACTTGGCCCGGATTTTGTAAACTTCGAATATGCACACACCTAGAGCCGGGTTAAGTTCAACTTGGCCCGGATTTTGTACACTTCGAATATGCACACACCTAGAGCCGGGTTAAGTTCCACTTGGCCTGGATTTTGTACACTTCGAATATGCACACACCTAGAGCCGGGTTAAGTTCCAATTGGCCCCGATTTTGTACACTTCGAATATGCACACACCTAGAGCTGGGTTAAGTTCCACTTGGCCCGGATGTTGTACACTTCGAATATGCACACACCTAGAGTCGGGTTAAGTTCAACTTAGCCCGGATTTTGTACACTTCGAATATGCACACACCTAGAGCCGGATTAAGTTCCACTTGGCCCGGGTTTTGTACACTTCGAATATGCACACACCTAGAGCCAGGTTAAGTTCCAGTTGGCCCGGATTTTGTACACTTCGAATATGCACACACCTAGAGCCGGGTTAAGTTCCACTTGGCCCGGATTTTGTACAATTAGAATATGCACACACCTAGAGCCGGGTTCAGTTCCACTTGGCCCGGATTTTGCACACTTTGAATATGCACACACGTAGAGCCGAGTTAAGTTCCCCTTGGCCTGGATTTTGTACACTTCGAATATGCACACACCTAGAGCCGGGTTAAGTTCCACTTGGCCCGGATTTTCTACTCTTCGAATATGCACATGACTAAGCTATCTTTTTGTACTTTTTTCAGGTGAAAACCAATCGCCGGAGTGCTGAATTTCAGCGTCTCTTGGATACTCACAAGATGTTGCGTGCAAAGCATACTGCGCTTCTCGCCGAACACGAGAAAAGGGGTAATTTTTCTCCTTGGCATTTTTCTATTTCTCTTCTTCTTTTTCCGCTGAACTAATCCATCATTCGGATTTCGCAGCTGGGGTGGAGACTGAGAATATCCTCATGAGGAAAAGCTTGGACCAGATAAAGGGTAAGTTATTCTTGCTCAACCTTGCTATGCTCTATATCTCCTTTTCTCCTTGGCTCGGTAAATATTCATACCTCGGCTTTGCCGGGTCAACAAACTATTTCACCCTCTCTTGAAGATAGTGTGCTCGTTCCTGACATGATGCTGCATTTTCTCAAACAAGCTGGGCAGCACCAAGCTGAACTCAAGAAGAAGGACGACGAGCTTGCCCTCCTCCGGACCAAAGACGAAGAAATTGCCAAGCTTAAGGCAGACATGAAGAAGCTCAAGGCGCAGCACAAGGCCGAACTGGAGAAAGCAGGCCGAGACTTTACTGAAGAACGAGAGCGCCTCAACCTCCAGATCGCCAAGTACCAAGAACTTCTTAAGGAGGCTGACGTCAAGATTGAGTCGGCGAATACTGAATTTGCGCAACTCCGGAAAAGGCGTGATGACTGTACCAAGGAGCTGACCAGATCCACAGCCACATTTCTCGTAAGTTCTTTTCCTTCAGCCGGCATGAACCTCTCCGGGTTGCGTCACTTGTCTATTCCTTACTTGCTTCACTTGTCTTGTTTTCAGGAAAATTTCCCGAGGGCAATGCCATTGCAACCACTGTTGTTGCCAAGTTCCGCCAGCAGAGGGGTACCCCAATTGCTCCTGGCGCCGGAGAAATTCCTTATGACAGGGAGGACCTGCTGGTCAGTTTGTCTTCTCGTGTCAAAATTGTGAAGAATTATGGCAAGGATATTCTTGATGTGGCAATCCGGATCTTCAATGCCTTATGGCCTGATGAAGATACTCCGGAGGGGACCGCAACTCTTGTCGCCAACTTAATGGACTACGAGACCCAGCTTGACCTTTGGAGGGAATCTGCTGGACGCTCCGGAGCTGAGCTCGTTCTCCACTACGTACTTACGTGGTATGAGAAGAGCAACCTCAATATCCTTGAGCGCATGCGCACCGGATCAAGGTGGTCCAATGACCTGGATTGGATAGCCCGGCGCAAGGCTTGCGCTCACAACCTCATCCAATACGCCCCCATTCATCAATGGAACGAGGGACCAAGCTTGCTAGGCGCCATCGAGGACGAAAATGTTGAAGACGATTCGAGTGAGGACGAAGAGGACGAAGCTTCGGACGTCGAGGAAGATGAAGATGACGCTGAAGCCGAAGCTAGAGATGCACCTGCTGGTGCCAAATTACCTCCCCCTGCTGCTCCTTGAGCGAAAACACTTTAAAGTTATCAGATCCCCGATATGCCAGGTGCAATTGTATTAAGCACGTAAGTTCTTTGCTACTAAGTTTTTGTGCCGGATTAACTTGGGCGTAGTCCCCGAGTTTCATTTTCTTGTTTCTCCAATTTCTTGGCTCGGCTCGTGTCCACCTTGGTTCGGTTTTATGACTTACGAGTCCGAGTTTCAAAAATTGACTTAACAATACTTGGAAACTTTAGGATTAGCTAAAAATAATTCAGCGTAGTAATTATAAGGTAAGCCTAAGGTTATTCTGAAAAACAAATGTCGGCTCAATTAGGTTGTTTTCCTTAGTCATTTTTCATGTGCTATGCAATTCCAAACTTGTTCTCTTGCTTGCCATGAAGCCAAATCTTCTTGGACAGCCACAAGTCGAAGAGTTACGTTTTTGGTGCTCACACACTACTAATCCGTCTTAGGCAGAAGCAACTTACACAAGCTGACATATAAATAATAAATATAGAAGACAACAAATAGTATTAAGGCAGTCCCCGAGTTACTGCTCGAGGTGCCAATATTTCATTGATAAGCTCATTGCCGGCATACATACCGACTTAAGGATGCCAGGCAACCAGTGAACATCTGGACATCGTTAAGGAACTTCGGCAGTTCCATTTGCTCTATGGCCCAGATTTTAGTTGGATTAACTTTGATACCTCGGCTGGGGACAAGAAATCCTAGTAATTTTCCAGCCGGGACACTGCAGGTGCATTTTTCGGGTGAAGCTTCATTCGGAACCTCCTTAGGTTCACGAATGTCTGCCTGATATCCTCAAGGAGCGTTTTGCTTTCCTTGGTCTTTATGACAACATCATCCACATACACCTACACATTTTGACCAATTTGGTCGTGCAAACACTTCTGCATACATCTTTGGTACGTTGCCCTGCATTACGTAAACCAAAAGGCATGGTGCGATAGCACTAAGCCCCATACGGGGTCATAAACGCAGTCTTTATTTGATCACTTGGGTTCAGAGGTATCTGGTGGAAACTAGAATATGCATCAATGAACGACAACAACTCACACCCAGTAGTAGAATCTATGACTTGGTCTATCCTTGGCAGTGGGAATGGCTCTTTTGGACACGCCTTATTCAGGTTCGTGTAATCGATACACATACGCCAAACCATTGCCACGTTCGGATCATCCTTCTTCTTCTCCACGAGCACTAGATTAGACAGTCAATCTGGGTAAAGCACTTCCATGATAAATCCAGCTGCTAGCAGCCGAGCTATCTCATCTCCTATGACCTTTCTCCTGTCTTCGGCAAAGCGGCAGAGAGGTTGCTTCACCGGTTTTGCTCCGGGTCTCACATTCAAAGAGTGGTCAGCCAATTCCCTCGGAACACCTTGCAAGTCCTATGTGGACCAAGCAAAAATATCCCCATTCTCACAGAGGAAGTTGACGAGCTCGCTTTCCTATTTGTCATTCAACCCGGCACCAATTGTTATGGTGCGCTCTGGGAACATATCATCAACAGACACTTTCTTGGTATCCTTTGTCGCTTGGAATGAGACACTACCATGCGGGTTACTCAGCGCTGGCATATACTGTTGCGCGGACTGAGCCAATGCCGCCACCTCTTGGATCTTTCTCTTTTCTTGCGCAATCACGAGTGACTCGGCCAGGTTAGATCCGGCTGACGCGCACTCGATGGAACGTCGGAAATCACCAGTTATGGTAATCACACCATTTGGCCCGGGCAGCTTCATCTTCAAGTAACTGATATGAGTACTTGCCATGAACTTGTTCAGAGCTGGCCTGCCGAGTAACGCGTGATACGCGCTCTCCAAATTTACAACCTCGAACTCCAAAATCTCAGTACGGCAATTATCTCTTGTACCGAACAATACGTCAACCTGGACCTTGCCAATGGGTTCACAAGAAATGCCTAGCACAATGCCATGGAAAGTTGTCCTTGTAGCTTGGAGCATGTTCTCCGAGATACCCAACTTGCGCATCGTGTCCACATACATGATGTTGATGCTACTACCATTGTCAATTAGCACCTTTGAGAACCTCACATTGATGTTAGGCCCAATGAATGTCGGATCTAATACCAGCGCATATGAACCAGGACTAGGCATAAGCTTCGGATGATCTTTGATGCTCCAGGTAATTTCCTGATCCAACCAAGGCATATACCTCGTCACTGCTGGCATTACCGCATTGACTTCCATATGTTGGTGCTACAAGCTCTTTCTGTCTGTTTCCTCTGTGGTGAACACACAATAACTCTGATGATGCTCTCTGTACTCATTCCTCCCCTCGTTTCCGGGGTACCTCTGATCCGGTTGATGCTGGTCCTCCACTTGATGCACTGCATCCCTTCTCTCATGGTTGTCATACCTTGGCGGAGGGGAGGCAACATTAACAGTTGTGTGTTCGCTCCGGAGAGCAATTGCTGTCGGGGTAACTCCTGCCGAGGTTGATCATTCCGAGGTGCCTGAGCATTCCCCAGACCACCTTGTTCTATCTTTCGCATCCATTCACACTGCCTAGTTGTGTGACCTGCTGGGTTACTCAGATTTGGCGTGTGAAATTTGCACGGCTGGTCCAGCATTGCCTCATAAGTATACCTCGGACGGTCCTTCTTTTCTTGCCACTGTTTCTTCTGCTCTGGCGTCCAAGTTTTCTTGCCATCATTTCTTGGAGTCCATTGTTGTCCTCCGGTTTTCTGACGTTGGTTGCTTCCTGCACCAGGTTGATCTTGATTCACAGAAGCAACTTGTTGCAAACTGTATCGGTAATCCGTTCTGTCGTCTCTTCTTTTACCCCGGTAATCATTTCTCCGGGATGATCCGGCTCCATCTCTCTGGTAGTATTCCTCGCTTGACTCGTTTGACACGAGCCTAGGCTGAGTCGGATCACCCAAGGCATATGAATCAGCGATTCGGATCGTTTCTGCCAAGGTAGTTGGCATATCTCTTTGTAACCTTTGCCATAGCATGCTTGCATATCTGCACCCCTGAGCAAACCAAGCTATGGCTTGTGACTCAATCACGCCCTCACAGGAGTTTCGCACTGTGCACCAACGGGTTAAGAACTCTCGGTCAGTCTCATTCGGTCTCTGCTTGCACATTGCTAGGGTCTGTGGCCTGTTGGGCCTCTAATACGTACTTGAGAAATTACTGACAAACATTTCTTCAAAATCGATCCAACAGGTAATACTTCCGGGCGGAAAATTGTTTAGCCATACCCTTGCTGGCCCCTCCAACATCTGGGGTACATATCTCACTACCCATCTCAAGTTGCCTGTAGCAATTTTTACAGCTATTGTATAGTTAATCAACCAATCCTCCGGCTTTGTGCCGCCATCATATGTATTAGTGCCTCTAGGTAACTGGAAGTTAGGTACCGGAGGTTCCTTCATGATCTGGGGCCCAAAACATGCTGGACCCGGAGGACCTTGACATTCAATTTGCTCTGACCTGTACAACCGATCCAGTTTTAACCTGGCATCATCGGGCATCAAATTCCTGCTTCCCAATCTTGACCCTATCACGTGATAGTCTGGCCTGGGATACCCAGCGTTCACCATTTCCAAATCACCATCATTGTATCTATCCTGCTCCTGCGGAACTGCTCTCTCTTGCATACCTTGGCCGGTAATGTGCTCTTGTCGTGGTATATTCCGCTGCTGCGGTTGCCCAGCACCTACCGAATTACTTTGTCCGGCATTGCCGTAACAGTGTTCCCTTGACCTGCATTGCCTTGGTCGCGGTTACCTCGGCCAGCTTCACCTCGGCTTACACTTCGTCGATCCTCATTTCTCTGTACTTCTTTTCCTTTCCCTGCCCTTGCCGGGTCATACGAGACTATCTGTTTATTTCTCCTGGCCGAGGTTACTACCTCTTCTCTCCTAGGACCACCATGAGGTGACGATGCAGCTCCAGCGGATTTCTCCGGGTTACCCACCGCCGAATGAACGATCTTGGAGGCCCCAGCTCTCTCCGGGTTAGCCCTGAGCAACTCCTCATTTTGCCTGTTCGCGATCTGAACCAACTCATTGAACCTATCTTGCTGTCTCTGACGGGCTTCACCCGTCAGACCCTCTAACTCGGATGCAGCTGCATCTGCTGCCATGAGGTTCTTTGCCGGTGTACTATACTTCAGCAGCCCCACGGACAGACAGTTTTTTGATTCCTCAATTCTAGTATCACCCTCTTTGTTCATTTCACTCATGAGGTTTCTCCCCTTCACTTTTACAGCATCTACCTTGTTTGCCTTTGCGTACTCACGCAGTGTCATGTTCAACGACTGCTGAGCCGCGGCTATCTTTTTTGCACCCTCTAGTATCTTTTGCCTAGTGGCCTCTAGCTCGGACTGTGCCTGAGCCGGATCTACTACTGCCGCTACTGGGTTCGCCAAGCTATCCATCGCCTGCTGTAGCACATTCTCTGGCCTCTCTAGGGGAGGACCTCTACTTTTCCTCGGTCCCTTGGGCGTTACCTCCGGATCTGGTGCTGGATCCTTGCTCACGCCAGCGCCAGGCGTAGTCATCATCACCTCAGCGCGGTCCGGGGAACGAGTGGTACGCACCCCACGAGCCCCGCTAAGGGGTGGCTCGCCTCCTTCGACGACGTGTCGCGGATGAACGCACGACACATCGACAACAACGTAGATCTTGTGCGCACCGAGATTGACGAAGAGGCCGTTGCACGGAAGAGGACGCTTGCTGAAGCAGCCAGCGTTGTCGCTGACGAAATCCAGCGCTCCAAAGCGCTGAACGAGCCCGGAGACGATTCGTTCGCCAGTGCCAATGAAGCTTCCCGTCCGGATCTTTACCCCTGCTAGCGCCGCTAGCCCCACGGTGGGCGCCAACTGTCATGGTGGTGTCACGGCAGATGCCATGGATAGGCTGAAGGTGGGGACTAAATGCACTAGGGGAATCCAGGGAGGGATAGTGTGGTGATTCCACACACAGTTGCTTTGTATTTGATTCACTTCCATAGATTACAAGTGCTCCTTGAGCTGTATTAGGGAGAGGAGGCAGAAGAAACTCTCTTACTCTCACCACTCATAAAATACAACCCTCTCGAGATCAACCCTTTCTACAGAGGCCCTAGCTCTCCTTATATAGAGGTAGCTAGGTCTCTAGTTAGGTTATACGTGGAGGCATATTCCTTGGAATATGCATCCTCCCAAAATAGTAAGCCGGCCGGGTTACTTTTGCCCAACGTCATCCATGCAGAGGCTATGTGAGCCTCTGCGGCGCCCGCGTCATCCGACACAGGCATCGTCACCTTTGTCGGCCACGCCTCGGTGGTCCTAGCCTCTGTCTGCTTTGCTCATGCTCTGCACATAGTGGTCACCCTTTGACCAGCGAGATACCTTCCTTCTCTTACAAGCTTGATATAACCCGGATCGTACCTAGTTGATCCGGCCACACCTATACCTGCATATAAGTTAGATACATCTCACCGACATACGGCATAAATCGGTTGAGACCCAGTTAGGTGGACATCCCCTGGTCCGGGTTATTACGTGATTCGGCCTGCCTTGAGGTGACTCGGCCAGCACTTGCTTTGACCTTGCCATACCTCGGCTAACTCGGCCTTTATACCCTGGTGTGACCCTACCCGGGGGTATCCCCCCAACATAGAGTCACTAGATAATTGTTCTTTTCATAAACCACTTGGATCCACCAGAGTCATTGGATGTGTGTTCTTTTCATAAACCACAACTAGACTCATTGCATGTTTGTTCTTTTCATAATCCACATGGATTCACTAGTGTCATTACATGTGTGTTCTTTTCATAAACCACCACTAGATTCATCGCATGTGTGTTCTTCCAATAAACCACATGGATCCACCAAAGTCATTTGGATGTTTGTTCTTTTCATAAACCACCACCAATGTCATTGCATGTGTGTGCCTTTCCTAAACCACATGGATCCACCAGTGTCCTTGCATGTCATTGCATGTGTGTTGCTTTCCTAAACCACCACTGGTGTCATTGCATCTGTGTTATTTTACTAAACCACAAGGTTCCACGAGTGTCATTGCATGTGTGTCCTTTTCATAAACCAACACTAGAGTCATTGCATGTTTGTTCTTTTCTAAACCACCACTAGAGTTATTACATGTGTGTTCTTTTACTAAACCACTTGGACCACCAGTGTCATTGCATGTGTGGTCTTTTCAAAAACCGCAACTAGAGTCATTGCATGTGTGTTCTTTTCCTAAACCACCACTAGTGTCATTGCATCTGTGTTATTTTACTAAACCACATGGATCCACCAGTGTCATTTTCATGTGTGGTCTTTTCATAAATAACCACTAGTGTCATTGCCTGTGTGTTCCTTTCCTAAACCACATGGATCCACCAATGTCATTTCATGTCATTGCATGTGTGTTATTTTCCTAAACCACCACTAGAGTCAAGGCATCTATGTTCATTTCATAAACCACAACTAGAGTCATTACATGTTTGTTCTTTTCATAAACCAGATGGATCCACCAGTGTCGTTGCATGTGTGTTCTTTTCATAAACCACAACTAGAGTCATTGCATGTGTGTTCTTTTCCTAAACCACCACTAGATTCATGGCATCTATGTTCATTTCATAAACCACAACTAGAGTCATTGCATGTTTGTTCTTTTCATAAACCAAATGGATCCACCAGTGTCATTGCATGTGTGTTATTTTCATAAACCACAACTAGAGTCATTGCATGTGTGTTCTTTTCCTAAACCACCACTAGTGTCACTGCATGTGTGTCCACAAGTGTCATTGCATGTGTGTTCTTTTCCTAAACCACCACTAGAGTCATTGCATGTTTGTTTTTTCATAATGCACATGGATCCACTAGAGTCATTTGCCTGTGTGTTGTTTTCATAAACCACAGGATCCACCAGAGTCATTCACATGTGTGTTCTTTGCATAAACCACCACCAGTGTTATTGCATGTGTGTTCATTTCCTAAACCACATGGATCCACCAGTGTCATTGCATGTGTGTTATTTTCCTAAACCACCACTAGTGTCATTGCATGTGTGTTATTTTACTACACCACATGGATCCACCAGTGTCATTGCATATGTGTCTTTTTCATAAGCCACCACTAGAGTCATTGCATGTGTGTCGTTTTCATAAACCACAACCAGAGTCACTACATAATTGTTCTTTTCATAAACTACTTGGATCCACTAGAGTCATTGGATGTGTGTTCTTTTCATAAACCACAACTAGAGTCATTGAATGTGTGTTCTTTTCCTAAACCACCACTAGAGTCATGTCATCTATGTTCATTTCATAGACCACAACTAGAGTCATTGCATTTTGTTCTTTTCATAAACCAGATGGATCCACCAGTGTCATTGCATGTGTTTTCTTTTCATAAACCACAACTAGAGTCATTGCATGCGTGTTCTTTTCCTAAACCACCACTAGGGTCACTGCATGTGTGTTCTTTTATTAAACCACATGGATCGACCAGTGTCATTTTCATGTGTGGTCTTTTCATAAATAACCACTAGTGTCATTGCCTGTGTGTTCCTTTCCTAAACCACATGGATCCACCAATGTCATTTCATGTCATTGCATGTGTGTTATTTTCCTAAACCACCACTAGAGTCATGGCATCTATGTTCATTTCATAAACCACAACTAGAGTCATTACATGTTTGTTCTTTTCATAAACCAGATGGATCCACCAGTGTCGTTGCATGTGTGTTCTTTTCATAAACCACAACTAGAGTCATTGCATGTGTGTTCTTTTCCTAAACCACCACTAGATTCATGGCATCTATGTTCATTTCATAAACCACAACTAGAGTCATTGCATGTTTGTTCTTTTCATAAACCATATGGATCCACCAGTGTCATTGCATGTGTGTTATTTTCATAAACCACAACTAGAGTCATTGCATGTGTGTTCTTTTCCTAAACCACCACTAGTGTCACTGCATGTGTGTCCACAAGTTTCATTGCATGTGTGTTCTTTTCCTAAACCACCACTAGAGTCATTGCATGTTTTTTTTTTCATAATGCACATGGATCCACTAGAGTCATTTGCCTGTGTGTTGTTTTCATAAACCACAGGATCCACCAGAGTCATTCACATGTGTGTTCTTTGCATAAACCACCACCAGTGTTATTGCATGTGTGTTCATTTCCTAAACCACATGGATCCACCAGTGTCATTGCATGTGTGTTATTTTCCTAAACCACCACTAGTGTCATTGCATGTGTGTTATTTTACTACACCACATGGATCCACCAGTGTCATTGCATATGTGTCTTTTTCATAAGCCACCACTAGAGTCATTGCATGTGTGTCGTTTTCATAAACCACAACCAGAGTCACTACATAATTGTTCTTTTCATAAACTACTTGGATCCACTAGAGTCATTGGATGTGTGTTCTTTTCATAAACCACAACTAGAGTCATTGAATGTGTGTTCTTTTCCTAAACCACCACTAGAGTCATGTCATCTATGTTCATTTCATAGACCACAACTAGAGTCATTGCATGTTTGTTCTTTTCATAAACCAGATGGATCCACCAGTGTCATTGCATGTGTTTTCTTTTCATAAACCACAACTAGAGTCATTGCATGTGTGTTCTTTTCCTAAACCACCACTAGGGTCACTGCATGTGTGTTCTTTTATTAAACCACATGGATCGACCAGTGTCATTGCATGTCTGTTCTTTTCCTAAACCACCACTAGAGTCATTGCATGTTTGTTTTTTCATAATCCACATGGATCCACTAGAGTCATTTTCCTGTGTGTTGTTTTCATAAACCACATGGATCCACCAGAGTCATTCGCATGTGTGTTCTTTGGATAAACCACCACCGGTGTTATTGCATGTGTGTTCCTTTTCCTAAACCACATGGATCCACCAGTGTCATTGCATGTGTGTTATTTTCCTAAACCACCACTAGTGTCATTTCATGTGTGTTATTTTACTGCACCCCATGGATCCACCAGTGTCATTGCATATGTGTCTTTTTCATAAGCCACCACTAGAGTCAGTGCATGTGTGTCCTTTTCATAAACCACAACTAGAGTCACTACATAATTGTTCTTTTCATAAACTACTTGGATCCACCAGAGTCACTGGATGTGTGTTCTTTTCATAAACCACAACTAGAGTCATTGTATGTTTGTTCTTTTCATAATTCACATGGATTCACCAGTGTCATTACATGTGTGTTCTTTTCATAAACCACCACTAGATTCATCGCATGTGTGTTCTTCCCATAAACCACATGGATCCACCAGAGTCATTTGCATGTTTGTTCTTTTCATAAACCACCACCAATGTCATTGCATGTGTGTTCCTTTCCTACACCACATGGATCCACCAGTGTCCTTGCATGTCATTGCATGTGTGTTGCTTTCCTAAACCACCACTGGTGCCATTGCATGCGTGTTATTTTACTAAACCACATGGTTCCACCATTGTCATTGCATGTGTGTCCTTTTCATAAACCAACACTAGAGTCATTGCATGTTTGTTCTTTTCTAAACCACCATTAGAGTCATTGCATGTGTGTTCTTTTACTAAATCACTTGGACCACCAGTGACATTGCATGTGTGTTCTTTTCAAAAACCGCAACTAGAGACATTGCATGTGTGTTCTTTTCCTAAACCACCACTAGTGTCATTGCATCTGTGTTATTTTACTAAACCACATGGATCCACCAGTGTCATTTGCATGTGTGGGCTTTGCATAAACCACCACTAGTGTCATTGCATGGGTGTTCCTTTCCTAAACCACATGGATCCACCAATGTCATTTCATGTCATTGCATGTGTGTTCTTTTCCTAAACCACCACTAGAGTCATGGCATCTATGTTCATTTCATAAACCACAACTAGAGTCATTGCATGTTTAATTTTTTCATAAACCAAATGGATCCACCGGTGTGATTGCATGTGTGTTCTTTTCATACACCACCACTATATTCATTGCATGTGTGTTCTTTACATAAACCACATGGATCCACCAGAGTCATTTGCATGTGTGTACTTTTCATAAACCACCACCAATATCATTGCATGTGTGTTCCTTTCCTAAACCACATTGATCCACCAGTGTCATTTCATGTCTTTGCATGTGTTTGCTTTTCGTAAACCACCACTAGTGTCATTTCATGTGTGTTATTTTACTAAACCACATGGACCGACCAGTGTCATTGCATGTGTGTCTTTTTCATAAACCACCACTAGAGTCATTCCATGTGTGTTCTCTTCATAAACCACCACTAGAGTCATTGCATCTGTGTTATTTTCATAAATCACATGGATCCACCAGTATCATTGCATGTGTGTTCTTTTCATAAACCAGAACTAAAGTCATTGCATGTGTCTTCTTTTCCAAAACCACCACTTGTGTCATTGCATTTGTGTTATTTTACTAAACCACATGGATCCACTAGTGTAATTTGCATGGGTGTTCTTTTCATAAACCACCACCAGCGGCATTGCATATGTGTTCCTTTCCTAAAGCACATGGATCCACCCGTGTCATTGCATGTGTGGTCTTTTCCTAAACCACCACTAGAGTCATTGCATGTGTGTTCTTTTCATAATCCACAGCTAGAGTCATTGCATGTTTGTGCTTTTCATAAACGACATGGATCCACCAGTGTCATTTCATGTGTGTTCTTTTCATAACCACAATTATAGTCATTGCATGTGTGTTATTTTCCTAAACCACCACTAGTTACATTGCATGTGTGTTATTTTACTAAACCACAAGATCCACCAGGGTCATTGCATGTGTGTTATTTTCCTAAACTACCACTAGAGTCATTGCATGTTTGTTCTTTTCATAAACGACATGTATCCACTAGATTCATTTGCATGTGTGTTCTTTTCATAAACCACTTGGATCCACTAGTGTCATTACATGTGTGTTCTTTTCATAAACCACCACTAGATTCATTGCATGTGTGTTCTTTCCATAAAGCACACTGACCCACCAGAGTCATTTGCATGTGTGTTCTTTTCATAAACCACCACCAGTGTCATTGCATGCGTGTTCCTTTTCCTAAACCACAGGATCCACTAGTTTCATTGCATGTGTGTTCTTTTCGTAAGCCACCACTAGTGTCATTGCATGTTTCTTATTTTACGGAACCACATGGATCCACCAGTGTCATTGCATGTGTGTCCTTTTCATAAGCTACCACTAGAGTCATTCCATGTGTGTTCTTTTCCTAAAACACCACTAGAGTCATTGCATGTGTGTTATTTTCATAAACCACTGGGATCCACCGGTATCATTGCATGTGTGCCTTTTCATAAACCATAACTAGAGTCATTGCATGTGTGTTCTTTTCCTAAATCACCACTTGTTTGATTGCAAGTGTGTTATTTTACCAAACCACATGGATCCACTAGTGTCATTGCATGTGTGTTCTTTTCCTAAACCACCACTAGTGTCATTGCATGTGTGTTATTTTACTAAACCACATGGATCCACCAGTGTCATTGCATGTGTGTCCTTTTCATAAGCCACCACTAGAGTCATTACATGTGTGTTCTTTTCCTAAACCACCACTAGAGTCATTGCATGTGTGTTTTTCTCATAGACCACTTGGATCCACCGGTATCATTGCATGTATGTTCTGTTCATAAACCACAACTAGAGTCATTACATGTGTGTTCTTTTCCTAAACCACCACTTGTTTCATTGCAAGTTTGTTATTTTACTAAACCACATGGATCCACTAGTGTAATTTGCATGTGTGTTCTTTTCAGAAACCACCACTAATGTCATTGCATTTGTGTTATTTTACTAAACCACATGGACTGACCAGTGTCATTGCATGTGTGTCCTTTTCATAAACCAATACTAGAGTCATTCCATGTGTGTTCTTTTCATAAACCACCACTAGAGTCATTGCATGTGTGTTCTTTTCATAAATCACTTGGATCCCCCAGTATCATTGCATGTGTGTAATTTTCATAAACCACAACTAAAGTCATTGCATGTGTCTTCTTTTCCAAAACCACCACTTGTGTCATTGCATTTGTGTTATTTTAGTAAACCACATGGATACACTAGTGTAATTTGCATGGGTGTTCTTTTCATAAACCACCACCAGCGTCATTGCATGTGTGTTCCTTTCCTGAAGCACATGGATCCACCAGTGTCATTGCATGTGTGTTCTTTTCCTAAACCACCACTAGAGTCATTGCATGTGTGTTCTTTCATAAACCACAGCTATAGTCATTGCATGTTTGTGCTTTTTCATAAACCACATAGATCCACTAGTGTTATTTCATGTGTGTTCTTTTCATAAACCACAACTATAGTCATTGCATGTGTGTTCTTTTCCTAAACCACCACTTGTTACATTGCATGTGTGTTATTTTACTAAACCACATGGATCCACCAGTGTCATAGTCTCTTTGTTTGTTTTCAAAATACGGTCAAATTTCTAGGCATGCATATTCTTAGCAAGAAGTTGAATCTTGCCAAACTCTCACTCATCTCCATACATTGACTGCCTGGTGGTGTGTCCACTGAACATATTATCGCAAGGTGTGAAGTTAATTTCAAAACACAACCAAAATTTCGAAACACGGTGAGACCTAGCATCTTTTATTGTTTTGAAAACATGGTCAAATTTCTAGGCATGCATATTCTTAGTAATAAGTTGAATCATTCCAAACCCTCACTCGTTCTCGATACAATGACTGCATTGTGGGTCTAGTGAACAGATATTCGCAAGGTGTGAAGTTAATTTCAAAACGCACGCAAAATTTCAAAACACGATGAGCCATAGCCTCTTTGGTTGTTTTCGAAATACGGTCTAATTTATAGGCATGCATATTCTTAGAAGGAAGTTGAATCTTTCCAAACTTTCACTCATCTCGATACATTGACTTCCTGGTAGTGGGTCCAATGAATAGATTTTCGCAAGGTGTGGAGTTAATTTTGAAACACGAGCAAAATTTCAAAACAAAGTGAGCCATAGCCACTTTGATTGTTTTCAATACACGGTCAAATTTCTAGGCATCATATTCTTAGCAATATGTTGAATCTTTCCAAACTCTCACTCGTTCTAGATACATTGACTGTGGGCCTGGTGAGTCTAGTGAACATTTTTCGCAAGGTGTAAAGTTAATTTCGAAACGCACGCAAAATTTCAAAACACGGTGAGCCATAGCCACTTTGATTGTTTTCAAAACACGGTCAATCTTTCGAGGCATGCATATTCTTAGCAAGAAGTTGAATCTTGCCAAACAACTCTTACTCATTCTTGATACATTGACTTCCTGGTGGGTCCACTGAAAAGATTATTGCAAGGGGTGAAGTTAATTTTGAAACACCGCCAAAATTTCAAAACACGGAGAGTCATGGTCTCTTTGTTTGTTTTGAAAACACGGTCAAATTTCTAAGCATGCATATTCTTAGCAAGAAGTTGAATCTTGCCAAACTCTCACTTGTTCTTGATACATTGACTGCCTGGTGGGTCCACTGGACAGATTTTCGACAGGTATGAAGTTAATTTCAAAACACAGCCAAAATTTCGAAACACGGTGAATCATAGCCTCTTTTATTGTTTTCAAAACACGGTCAAATTTCTAGGCATGCATATTCTTAGGAATAAGTTGAATCATTCCAAACTCTCACTCGTTCTCGATACATTGACTGCCTGATGGGTCTAGCGAATAGATTTTCGCAAGGTGTGAAGTTAATTTCGAAATGCACGCAAAATTTCAAAACACGGTGAGCCATAACTGCTAACTCGTGTATTAACGAGCTCGTTGGGGAACCCCAAGAGGAAAGTCAGATGAGCACAATAGTAAGTTTTCCCTCAGTTATGAAACCAAGGTTATCAATCCAGTAGGAGCAAGGAAACACCTCCAAGGTGTTGCTAGCTGGACTTTGGCAGGGCGCACTACCGGCACCAGCAGCAACGTGGAAACCTGCACAACACAACCATAGAACTTTGCCCGAACTTACAGTGAGTTTGTCAATCTCACCGGTTTTGCTGAAAACAAAGGATTAAATGTATTGTGTGGAAGAAAGTAATAGTTTGCAGAAAGTAAACAGAAAATAGTAAACAGTTGATTGTAGATTGATGGTAAATGGAAGGACCGGGGTCCATAGTTCACTAGTGGTGGCTCTCCTTAAGATAGAAGACATGTTGGGTGAACAAATTACAACGGGGCAATTGACAAACATCAAAAAAGCATACAAGCATATACTAATCATCTTGACTCCTTTGAGATTTGATGGGGCATTACAACATTATACATAGACCATAATCCAACTGCATCTATGACTAATAATCCACCTTCAGGTTATCATCCGAACCCCCTCCAGTATTAAGTTGCAAGCAACAAAGAATTGCATTACGCATTGCATGTAAAGTAAACAATACGATTGTTCTATGAACAAAGGATTGTTGTTTTCTCCCTAGTAGCGACAGCACATCTAGTAACTTAGAGATTTCTGTCACTTCCCCAGATTACTAGAGGCATGAACCCACTATCGAGCATAAATACTAACTCTTGGAGTTGCTAGCATCTACTTGGCCAAGATAGCTACTAACAACGGAAAGCATGCAAGATCACAAATAACAAAGACATGATAGAATCAATAATCAATCTGAAATAGCATCTCAATATCCATCGGATCCCCACAAACACAACATATAGGAATTAAAAATAGATGATCTTGATCATGAATGGAGGTCACAAGATCTAAACATGATAGCACAAAGGAGAAGAACCGGCCATCTAGCTACTACATGGACCTGTAGTCCAGAGATGAACTACTCACGCATCACACTGGAGGCTTACATGGTAATGAAGAAGGCCTCCAGGGTGAATTCTCCCCTCTGACAGGGTGCCGAGAAGATCTTCAGATCCCTCCCGATCTAGGGATGGAGATGACGGCGGCTACAGACTCTTTCGTGGAATCTTGATTGGGTCCTTAGGGTTTCTGTATCGGAGGCATCTTATAGGCGAAAGGGGAGGTGGAGGGGGTGCCCTGGGTGGCCGCACCACCCCTTGGCATGGGCCAGGCCTGGCCACGCGGCCAGGTGGTGTGGCTGCCCCCTAGCCCCTCTCTGTCTTGTATTCTGGCTCTATGTCCCCCTCGGTGAAAAACTGACTTTGGCTTTTGTCCCGTCCAACTCCGAGAATATTCATTTTCTGACTTTCCTGGAACCAAAAACAGTAGTAAATAGGTAGCTGGCACTATGGCTCTTGTTAATAGGTTAGTCCAAGAAAGTGTATAGAAAGTACTCCAAAGTGTGGACAAAACATAAGAAAGTAGATAAAACCAAGCATGGAACATAAAAAAATATAGATACGTTTGCAACGTATCAATAACCACTTTGATTGTTTTCAAAACAAAGTCATATTTCTAGGCATGCATATTCTTAGCAATAAGTTGAATCATTCCAAATTCTCACTCGTTCTCGATACATTGACTCCCTGGTGGGTCCAGTGAACTGATTTTTGCAAGGTGTGAAGTTAATTTTGAAACACACGCAAAATTTCAAAACACGGTGAGCCATAGCCACTTTAATTATTTGCAAAACACGGTCAAATTCTAGGCATGCATATTCTTAGCAATAAGTTGAATCATTCCAAACTCTCACTCGTTCTTGATACATTGACTCCCTGGTAGGTCTACTGAACAAATTATCGCAAGGTGTGAAGTTAATTTCGAAACACAACCAAACTTTCAAAAACACGGTGAGTCATAGTCTCTTTGATTATTTTCAAAACATGGTCAAACTTTCGAGGCATGTATATTATTAGAAAGAAGTTGAATCTTGCGAAACAACTCTCTCTCGTTCTCGATACATTGACTGGCTAGCGGGTCCACTGAAAATATTATCGCAAGGTGTGAAGTTAATTTTGAAACACAGCCAAAATTTCAAAACACGGAGAATCATAGTCTTTTTGTTTATTTTCAAAACACGGTCAAATTTCTAGGCATGCATATTCTTAGCAAGAAGTTAATTTTGAAACACACCGAGAAATAGTATACTAGTAGAGAGTAGCGAAATGAATTGCCTTGGCTGGGTGGTCAGGCAACAAGGCTTTATCCAATCGCTAGGCATCGGGGCCTACCTGGGACGTGCATTTGAGCACCTGTGTCTCTGGCGTCTCCCTAGAAATCGTGGTATGATGACAGTTGGATCTAAGTAGTACAGGACTGCAGTACACTACTGAAGTCTTACTTCATGAATTAGTGAGCAGGAGTACTCGAGTACTACTCCGTACTACTAGAACCCTACTGCCACCACTGCCCGTCGCATGCGGCCCTAGGAGTAGTAAAAAGCCGCAAATAGCCACTGCCACCCACCACCCGCAGATGCCTACCTACTAGAGTACTAGTATTAGTATAGTAAAAAGAAGACATATGTACTGTATTACTATTGGAGCACTGGTAGTACAACTCGAGTATAAAAAGACATATACTCCGTATTACTAGAGTACTAGTTCAAATGTACTACATACTACTACTAGTACTCTGTATCTGTATCTGGACAAGCTCTAACCACAAGAAATAAATGGGGAAGATAAACGAGTTTGCCATGCCGAGAAAGAAAGAGCCACAAGAGACAAGCAGATAGAATAAAATGCAGATGGTGTTGAAGACATGCATGCAGTCCTTGTTCTCTCCCCCGCAGCACTGTACACTTTGCGCCAGGCCCTAGGTTTATGCGTCTCTCTCTTGGTGTAGTCCTTTTCCATTTCCAAAAAAAGGCGTAGACCTTCTTACCACTCACGAAGGTAGGATCTGTTTGTCTGGTACAGTACTGTATTAAGTGCCTGATTTACTCTCACCTGTCAACTTTCTACAGCTTTCGTTCAAAAAAAACTCAATGCTGCATAAAAATTCAGGACTGCGGGCACTACATCAGCGAGCCGAGCTTCCAGGGAACCACTCCAACGCTAGGCGCATCGGCGGATTCCACCAAGAGCTAGCCGGCGATGGACAAAGACGAGCTAGCGCCGATAACTATTTTATGCCCCCCACAATGGCTGCCTCACCATGGTTACCTACCACAAGCTCGGTGACCACAAGGCCGCGTGCCCGTACAGCCTGTGCGGTTACATGGAGGTCGGCTGCTGTTGGGGTTCGTAGCATAGAAAAAACTTTCCTACAATGGGAACTATACGCCAAGATCTATCTACTAGATACAAGCAACATGTGTATATACATCCATGGAGAACTTACCCTCGAAGACAACAAAGCTTTGTGAACGAGATGGAACTCGTGGATGATGTAGTCATACACTTGCCGATCTCAGGATCGTGATGAAGTCCAGCAGGTCCGGCTCCAGCACGTCCTTCAGATCCAACTCCAGCAAGTCCAGCACCACCAAGTCCAGCACCACAAAGCAGCGGTGCATCCGTGATCACACACACATCTAGTACCCCGACAACCTCCGTCCCTCGCTCCAGCAAAGCAGCGGAAGCAGCAACTCCTTTCTAGATAAAGCCACCGGGAACATGTATCTTGCTAATCCGAGACCATGGGGGAATAATACTAGAGGGGGAGAGAGATCCTTCACGAGGAGGTGTGTGGAAGAAGGGGTGTGAGGGGGCCTTTTATAGGAGGAGGGGGGTGCCCCTCCCCATGGCCGGGGCCCAAGGGGTGACCCCTCACCTCCTCATTCATGTGGTGGTAACTCCCTCCACATAAATTTGCACCTTCACATTCTCTTTTAAAGTCCCCACTTTAAATGCATTAAATTTCTCCAAATTTAATGCTCTCTCATTTAATATAACTCTTTTATTAATTTTATTCAGAATTTTGTTAATTACTTTGATTAGCAAACATTCACATAAAACCCCCTGCAACATTTCAATATTACATGCAGAACCAATTTCAGCAATTTCACCCGAAACAGTTTCGGTGTCTATTGAAATAATTCCAGCGCTTTCTTAAATCTTTATCTGAAACATATTTGCTCCAAATGGTGTCAGTATCCCTTAAGTGTGTCACCCTACGGTTCGTGAATAATGCAGACATGATCAAGACCCCTCTCAGATCAATAATCAGAAGCGGGACCTAGAGATCCATACTGACTCCTACACATTCAACGATGACTTCTGTGATCGTGAGAACCTTTAACGCTAGTAACTAAATCCCTTTATCTCGCGATATATTACATGTCCGAGATTCAATTATTGGTATCTCCATACCTAGTTTGATCTCGTTCCCGTGATATAACATTCTAGTGATCACATCACTTGCTTGCAAGCTATTTCAATGTGATATCACCGAGAGGGCCTAGAGTATATCTATCCGTCATCGGGATGGACAAATCCCACTCTTGATCCATGAGCCTCAACATAACACCTTCGTAGCACTGAACCCACCTTTATAGTCACCCTGCTACGGTGTGACGTTTGATGTTATCAAGATACTTTTCCGGTGTTAACAATTAACATGGTCTCATGGTCTAAGGACTAAGATTACTTCGTATGATGTTATAGCAATATAAACATAATGAATCTGATCGTAATGCTATACTTCAGATGAATGTTCGTCACATCATTCCACCAATGTTGTGACCTCATTATTAACAACATCCAATGTCCATGATCAGGAAGCCTTGATCATCTTGTTAATCAACGAGCTAGTTTATATGAGAGGCATCACTAGGAACTTTGTATTTTGTTTATTAAAACCACATGTATTGACGTTTCCAATCAATACAATTATAGCATGCAAAATAAACATTTATCATAAACAAGGAATAACATAATAACCACTTTATTATTGCCTCTCGGGCATATTCCCTTCAGTCTCCCACTTGCACTAGAGTGAATAATCTAGTTTGTAAACTTGTATATACAACACCTAGGTGTTGAATATCCGTGTTTGCTAGTGGTTAACATAATATCCGGATCTGGCACTTTCAGGTCTATGTGTATTTGTATGTCTTTGCGTCTCTACGCATCACTCATTCTCAAATGAGATGGCATTGTATAAATTTGGTCCTTTGGTGAGACCTTTAGTTAGTTCAGGTTAAAATATGTTGATATTATTGTCATACAATATATCTTCATAGTATTAGCCCACTTTGAACCACACCTAGTTTGATAGCAAACTTCTTAACACAAATGCCCTCCTTTGCTGCTACTATAGCAGTCATATACTTGGCCTTTTGTTGTAGTATCCGTCACAATGTTTCAACTTTGGAACTTATCCAAATCCATCATGGAACAACCTTTCCATTACATTGTGCCACCCATAGGTAAATTTAATTTGTATCTTGTGACAAAACTAGTATCAATGTAACACTTTACAATGAACTACCTTTAACTATTTGTCACTTATACATGGTATATTCTTAGTTCTTCCAAAGCTCATAAGAATATATTTACTATTGTCCAATGATCATCTTATGAATCATTCTGGTATGTGCTCATAACACTTAGAGCATAGGACACTCTGGATATATACATATCATGGTATAATCGATCAAAATCTTCATGTGATTTTACTCACCAAGTGTTGAAACACTTGAATCTTGATACAATCCTTTCCATGCAACAAGAACCTTTCTTGTTGTTTCCATATTGAACCCTTTAAATATCTAATATATGTATGTCTGTCACAACCATATTAGCGCCTCAGTCTATCCATATAGATATTGATGCTAAATATTCCGGTTTTGCCCAAGTCTTTCATCGAAATCTTATTTTAATGAAATTCTTAACTTGTGTCAATACAACATACATCATTTCCAATTAATAATATGTTCTCTACATAATGTATTAGAAATATGTCTCAGTGCTCCCACTTAATTTCTTGCAAATGCAAGCATCTTCATTATCTTCGATGAATTTAAAGTATTTTAACAGTTTCATCATGGTGAAGATTCCAACTTCGCTATGCTTACTTCAACTATTGAAGGTTGCATGCCCTTTTAGCACCCTTTGAATTAACAAAACCCTTTCGGACCGTGTCTTGTACACGTCCTAGGTAACCATTCTATTAGAAGAACTTTGTTTTGTTTCTTCAACTACCATACATCAAATTATATGTAGTGGCTGCTACATTAATCCGTGAAGACTAAATATCGCTATGAAAGATCAAATCTTGTCATAGTCAACTCCTTGAACATTGTTGTAAACTTCTTTCCGACATGTCGACTATTTAATAGATGTTAAACATCCATGTCTTTTTCTTTATAGATCCAAACACGACCGATAGGCTTCACGCCTTTCCGGAGGGTCTTCCAAGTTCAGAAACTTGATTTCTCGTGTATGGATACTATCACGGATTCTATGACTTCTAGTCATTTTATGGAGTCAGGGCCCATCATCGCTTCTTTGCATGTAGTCGGTTCATCATTGTCAAAACAATAACGACTTGCTTATCAAATCACACTATTTGATTCTTACCGACCCACATGGTTCAATAGGAACTCTAATCTCCGAGATCACAATCTTTGTAATCACGGGAGCCATGAGCATTGTGGCCACCACCGGGACACTTTTCAGCACTGCACTACTTAGCACATATAGCTAAGGTTCAACGACCTTATCGAAGTTCTATTGTCCTCCCACTCAGCTTTTCGCGAAAAATTCCTTCTCAAGAAACTTGACGTTCCATGTAACAAACTCTTTTGTCCTCAGTGTTATGGAGAAATTCCCAACAAATTCTTTGGGATAGCCTACAAAGACGTGCTTATCCAACTTTGGTTGTAAACATTGTACTTATGCATAGCATACCAAAATTTAAGAAAAGACCATTCGGGTTTTATTTCAAACCATAACTTATATGGCGTCGTTTCAATGGATCACGATGGTGCTCTTTTCAGTGTAAAGGCTGTAGTCTCTAAAGCTTCAATCCTTAAAACATAATGGCAGTTTTATAAATGACACCTTTGATCTTACCATGTCAAACAAGGTTTGATTTGATCTCTTGAATATGCCATACTCCTATGGTTTACCCGAAAACACAAATCATGGAATAATTCCTCAAATCTTAAGTGTTTTGCTAAACATGTAACTCAAATATCTTCCTTTATGATCAAATCATAAACTCTTTTATTTTCTTGTTACAATGATTTTCCACTTCATCTTGAAAGTCTTTGAACAATTTTCAAGTGTTTCATACTTCTTCCTTATTAAGTAAATATATAGATATATTCACTTAAATTTCTGGAGAAAGCATATAAAGCAAAAAGATCCATCGCATATGGCTACATATAATGGACTATATACATCAATATGTATAATATCCAATAAGTTAGTCATCCGTTCCACTTTGACCTATGGATGGAGTTTCAATTATCTCGAGGAAAGTCTCACAAGCGTCAATTGATCAAAATCAAAGACTCCAAAAATCCATCAACATGGAGTTTCTTCATGTTTTCTTTCCAATATAATTTAAAAAACGATGTCACTTCATAAGTGATCTTTCAATCATTTGTCTTGCGACATTTTAGCAATAGTGTTTATGGATGTGATTTCTCCCACTAGACTTGTAAAAGTTCATCCATCCTTTATGGAATACGGTAAATATTTGAACAACCATTGTTCTCGTAATACCGGAACAAAATAACAATTATTAAAACAAATCTTGAAGGCTAGGTTTGACGACAACGAAGAACACAATAACACTTTATTTGTTTTCGATGAACATCATCACTTATTCTCTTGCTAGTCACTTAGGCCATTGCAGTTCATGAATTGCGTTGTCTTATATGACACTTCATACCAACCAATTCGTTATCCAATACCAGTATCCAATACCTCAGAACCATGTTGTTTAACAAGCAAGGAATACAACCATAACATGTATATCTTCTATATACTTAAGTTGGACATCTCCAACATTTTATTTTTTGCCAAATATTTTATAGATGCTCTTTCAACAATTCCTTTTCTTTTAAAAGAATCTATCAACATCAATAGTGGTGTCATTCACATGACACATAGTACAAAGTGTATATAGTCAAATACTAATACCTTTGAACTTGCACTTTGAAGTGGATCACCATCATCAAATGTTTGGTGTTCTTTCAAAAATCCATTCTTTAGTAATCTTTTAGTGTAGTACACATTTTACTTACATCTTCTATTCATCCTTATCATGACAACTTTCATGATCAAGCTACTATAGCCTATAAGGAAGAATGACGAATATAATGTTAGTTCCCAAAACCTTTTTGGGAGATTCGGATGCTTAGCATCTCCATCCTTCACAAATTCTCATAATATGAGAACATGTATTTTGCTAAATTATACTCTATCACAATGCAACCAAAAACATTGTTTCCAATATCACAATATCTTTCACACATGATGGTTTCTGAAACAATTTTCAGCTCCTATATAATCTTGATATTAAAACAACTTTTGAATATCAATAATCATGAAGGCAAACATGATACTTTAGATACTAACATTGGAATTCTTACTCTTGATTTAATACTACTTATTAAACTTCATGGAGTAAATAGAGTTTGCTGAAAGTTTGCAATAGGACTTATAAACCTTAAATTGACATTCAAAACAATACGATTCTAGTTCGTAAAGTAAATATCCAGAATTCTATAGTTCTATTGTCTCAATTAAACCTAAGCATAAGGTAGTGAACAGATGCCAATGACTACAACAAATTATGCAAATTCACTTCGATTTAGTTTATGACAAATTGAGTTCGACTAATTCAAATTAGAAATGAACTCCCACTCAAAAACGACATCCCTCGTGCCTTTTTGGTGATTACATGAACCAAATCCACTACACCAAGTCCGATCATCACGTGAGTCGGTGTAGCTTCAAAGGCGAGCATCAATATGGGCATCATATCAACTATAGGACTGATGCTTAACCTTTCAGTCCATGTTCCGAGGCCATGTCAGTACATGCTAGGCTTGCTAAGTAAGAACCTTAGTACTCGCATGTGTAAAACTATCTTACACCCATTTGTATGAAAGCGCAGAGTCGAGTACACCCGATCATCACGTGATGTCTCGAAACACGATCCATAGAATGGTGCATACTTAAGGAAGAACACATTTTATCTTGATATTTAAATGAGGGATCATCTTATAATGCTACTAAAACGCCAAACTAGCAATATAAGATGCAAACATCTAATGTGTAAAGTGGAATGATATGGTCCATGCACTTGATCACCATCATTTGCATCGTGGTGTGATCTCTATCATTCCTTTGTGTGTAAGGCCAAGGTCTATGGAACTTACACGTTAGGTGTGTTGTAAGAGTATCAACTATACATCAACTTACAACATTACCATATCATGACACTAGCCCAACAACGATCTAAACTAGACGCCTCTAACTTATCAATTGCAAGTTTTTACGTGGCTTAGGGCTTTCGAAGATAGAACCGGTCTTACCTATGAACATGGAACCACAACGATGATAACTAAGTTATTAACAACTGGTTGTAAATCAGATATTGACTATAGTAGGAGAGACAGACACCCGCCAGCCACTTATGCAAAACTATTTGCATGTCAGTCGTGGAACAGGTCTCATGTGCGATGACATGTAAAGTTGGTCTGGGCCACTTCATCCCACTATGCCACCAATATCCAAAATACATGAAGAAGAAATAACATGATTATCATCGCCAACATACTCTTATGTGTTCTACCCATGCCAAGCACCTACGCATAGATTAGGCTCTGATACCACTATTGGGGTTCGCCACATAGAAAACAAAAATTTCCTACGATGGGAACTATACGCCAAGATCTATCTACTAGATACAAGCAACGGGTGGATATACATCCATGGAGAACTTACCCTCAAAGACAACAAAGCTTTGTTAACAAGATGGAACATGTATCTCGCTAATCCGAGACCATGGGGGAATAATACTAGAGGGGGAGAGAGATCCTTCACGAGGAGGTGTGTGGAAGAAGGGGTGTGAGGGGGGCCTTTTATAGGAGGAGGGGGTGCCCCTCCCCATGGACGGCACCCAAGGGGTGACCCCTCACCTCCTCATTCATGTGGTGGTAACTCCCTCCACATAAATTTGCACCTTCACATTCTCTTTTAAAGTCCCCACTTTAAATGCATTAAATTTCTCCAAATTTAATGCTCTCTCATTTAATAAAACTCTTTTACTAATTTTATTCAGAATTTTGTTAATTACTTTGATTAGCAAACATTCACATAAAACCCCCTGCAACATTTCAATATTACATGCAGAACCAATTTTAGAAATTTCACCCGAAACAGTTTCGGTGTCTATTGAAATAATTCCAGCGCTTTCTTAAATATTTATCTAAAACATATATGCTCCAAATGGTGTCAGTATCCCTTAAGTGTGTCACCCTACAGTTCGCGAATAATGCAGACATGATTGAGACCCCTCTCAGATCAATAATCAGAAGCGGGACCTGGAGATCCATACTGACTCCTACACATTCAATGATGACTTCTGTGATCGTGAGAACCTTTAACGCTAGTAACTAAATCCCTTTGTCTCGCGATATATTACATGTCCGAGATTCGATTATCGGTATCTCCATACCTAGTTTGATATCGTTACCGACATGTACTCTTTTCTCGTTCCCGTGATATAACATTTTAGTGATCACATCACTTGCTTGCAACCTATTTCAATGTGATATCACCGAGAGGGCCTAGAATATATCTATCCGTCATCGGGATGGAAAAATCCCACTCTTGAGCCATGAGCCTCAACATAACACCTTCGTAGCACTGAACCCACCTTTATAGTCACCCTGCTACGGTGTGACGTTTGATGTTATCAAGATACTCTTCCGGTGTTAACAATTAACATGGTCTCATGGTCTAAGGACTAAGATTACTTCGTATGATGTTATAGCAATATAAACATAATGAATCTGATCGTAATGCTATACTTCAGATGAATGTTCATCACATCATTCCACCAATGTTGTGACCTCGTTATTAACAACATCCAATGTCCATGATTAGGAAACCTTGATCATCTTGTTAATCAACGAGCTAGTTTTTATGAGAGGCATTACTAGGAACTTTGTATTTTGTTTATTAAAAACATATGTATTGACGTTGGCAATCAATACAATTATAGCATGAAAAATAAACATTTATCATAAACTAGGAATAAGATAATAACCACTTTATTATTGCCTCTCGGGCATATTCCCTTCAGCTGCATATTCACCGCCTCGTCGGTCGAGCTCCTTTTGCACCTCAATGGCGTCCACAAGGTACAAGTTCATAGGCTATCGTACGGCCAGCCCATGGAGTGTATAGTAACGATGTCGTTATAGTACTTTTCGCCATCCATGGTCATCGTCTATGGTGATGACGCTACCGTGTTCAGCCTCATCATCAGCGAGCTTGGCCAGGCTGCCGCCGTTTCCTCGATGTGCGTCAGGGTGGCCTCATGCTCGTGGCCCCGGTATAGGGTGAAGCTGTGTGCGACTGGCCCGCAGTCGCCGGCGGACTTCTCGACGGACACCCTTAATGGTGTCATTGAGCTGACGAGCTACGTGTCACCCGACAGTGTTGTCCTCAAAGATACGATGTTTCTCACGGTACCGCCGCGGTACATTACCGCGCGTGATGGACAGTACGGGACGATCAAGGTGTTGTTTTTCTGCGTTTGCATTGACAGGATGAATTGATCTTAATATTCGGCTAAGTGATCCTAATGCGATGGTAATGATGTATCACTAGTTAATTTAGTTGTATAAAAGTACCACTTGTTTACTAGTTAATGTAGTAGTAGTCGGAGGCAGGGTCTCTTTTGGCACTAGGAAGGGTGTATTTTGGCTGTAAACTGTCTTTGCTGTTAATGTTTATATTTTGGATTTTATGTGTTTTCTAAAATTGGTCAACTACTACTCCACGTGCCCACTGCTAGGGGGACTCGGAATGGAAATGAAGATCCAACGTCTCACAATGTTAGGATTCGAGTCTTGATCCAATGGTAAATATTCAAAGTTATTCGTACACTATATACAATTCTAAGAAAAAATGAGAAACATTTATTTTGATACCTTTGAATACCAAAAAAAGTAAATAGTGAAATTTAAACGAATTTAAGCTTAGTTGTCAATAGGTATGAAAATTCTTGGATTTCAAGCCAAACGACCAAGGTAAGGCCATATCAACATCATACTTTATGTTGATGATCCCATGTTAGAGAATTTGCATGGCAACAGATCTGGCCATGTTTTGAAAACAATCAAAGAGGAAGTAGTATTAAGAGTTTGGCTTAGATCAGGTGATCTCTCGAGAATGTGCTAAACCAGAATTTTTCTTTTAGGGTCCTTTATGCTAAATGTATATGGACCTCGATGTAATTTTTACTTTTTTGAGGTCCCTGATGTGAAATGTACTCCGATCGACCGAGTAAAGTTCTAACCTAAAAGTAAGTGGTGAAATTTAAACGAATTTAAGCTTAGTTGTCAACGATATTAACCATTCTTGTATTTCAAGACGAACGACCAAGGTTAAGGCCATATCTATATCATACTTTCTGTTGATGATCCCATATCCAAGAATTTGCATGCCGACAAATTTGGCCATATTTTGAACACAATCAAAGATGAAGTACTATGAAGAGGAGTATGGCTCGATCAGCTACTCTCTCGATAAGGAGCCGAGCTCAACTATTTTGCTTATTTAATTTTAGGGTCCTTTGTGCTCAATGTATGGACCTCAATGTATTTTCCCCCCTTTTCAGTCCAAAAGTGTAAGTGGTGAAATTTAGACGATTTTAAGCTTACTTATCAATGAGTATGAACATTCTTGGATTTCAAGCAAAACGACCAAGGTCAAGGCCATATCAACATCATACCTTATATGATGATGATCCCATGTCAGAGAATTTGCATGGCAATAGATCTGGCCATGTTTTGAAAACAATCGAAGATGAAATAGTATCAAGAGTTTGGCTCAGATCAGCTAATCTCTCGAGAAGGAGCCGAACAAGAAAATTTTCCTTTTAGGGTCCTTTATGCTAAATGTATGGACCTCGATGTAATTTTTTGCTTTCTAAGGTCCCTGATGTAAAATGTACTCTGATTGATCGTGTAAAGTTCTAACCTCCTAAAAGTTAGTGGTGAAATTTAAACGTAAGCTTAGTTGTCAATGAGTATGAACCATTCTTGTACTTCAAGACGAGCGACCAAGGTCAAGGCCATATCTACACCATACTTTATGATGATGATCCCATATCCAAGAATTTGCATGCCGACAAATTTGGCCATATTTTGATAACAATTGAAGATGAAGTAGTATGAAGAGTGTGGCTCGATCAACTACTCTCTCGAGAAGGAGCCAAACCCGACTTTTTTGCTTGCTTGTTTTTAGGGTTCTTTGTGATAAATGTATGGACCTCGATGTAAATTTTCCCCATTTTAGGTCCTTGTTGTAAAATGTAATCCCACCGACCATGTAAAATTCTAACCTAAAAGTAAGTGGTGAAATTTAAACGAATTTCAGCTTATAGTTGTCAATGAGTATGAACATCCTTGGATTTCAAGCCGAACAACCAAAAGGTCAAGGCCATACCTCTATATGAGACTTAATGCGAATGATCCCATATCCAAGAATTTGCATGCCGACAAATTTGGCCATATTTTGAAAACAATCGAAGATGAAGTAGTATGAAGAGTGTGGCTCGATCAGCTAATCTCTCCAGAAGGAGCCGAACCCGACTATTTTCTTTGCTCAATTTTAGGGTCATTTGTGCTAAATGTGTGGACCTCGATGTAATTTTCCCTTTTTAGGTCCTAGATGTAGAATGTACTCCCACTGACCGTGTAAAATGCTAACCTAAAATTAAGTGGTGAATTTCAATGAATTTAAGCAAGTTGTCAACGAGTATGAAAAAATCTTGGATTTCAAGGCGAAAGACCAAAAGGTCAAGGCCATATCTCTACATCAGACTTTATGCTGATGATCCCATATCCAGGAATTCGTACGCCGTCAAATTTGGCTATATTTTGAAAACAATCAAAGATAAACTAGTATGAAGAGTGTGGCTCAATCAACTACTCTCTTGGGAAGGAGTTGAACCCGACTATTTTCTTTGCTCAATTTAGGGTCATTTGCGCTAAATGTGTGGACCTCAATGTAATTTTCCTTTTTTAGGTCCTTTATGTAGAATGTACTCCCACTAACCGTGTAAAATGCTAACCTAAAATCAAGTGGTGAATTTTAACGAATTTAAGCATAGTTGTCAATGAGTATGCAAAAATCTTGGATTTCAAGGCGAACGACCACAAGGTCAAGGCCATATCTCTACATTAGACTTTATGCTGATGATCCCATATCCAAGAATTTGCATGCCGAAAAATTTGGCCATATTTGGAAAACAATCGAAGATGAAGTAGTATGAAGAGTGTGGCTCGATCAGCTACTCTCTCGAGAAGCAGTCGAACCCTACTGTTTTATTTGCTCAATTTTAGGGTCCTTTGTGCTAAATGTGTGGACCTCGATGTAATTTTCCCTTTTTAGGTCCTTGATGTAGAATGTACTCCCACCGACCGTGTAAAATGCTAACCTAAAAGGAAGTGGTGAAATTTCAATGAATTTAAGCATAGTTGTCAATGAGTATGAAAAAATCTTGGATTTCAAGGCAAACGACCATAAGGTCAAGGCCATATCTCTACATCAGACTTTATGCTCATGATCCCATATCCAAGAATTTACATGCCGACAAATTTGGCCATCTTCTGAGAACAATTGAAGATATTAAAAACAAAAAATAATCAATTTCAATTTTCCAATTGATAGAAATTTATTTTATGAAAAGCAAGTAAGAAGAATTTATTTCCTTTTTTCTGTTAAAAAATAATGAGCGAGAAGAGACTATGAGCACAGAGGAGGCAGCGAGAGAACAACGAAGAGAAGGATTTGAAGGCGGTGCGATGTCAGAGCAAAGCTGGGATGGGTTCCTAACACGAGGTATAGGGTAAAATGAGTAGATTAAATTTCAGGACCACAATATATATGCAGGCAAAACAAAATGTGTTTTGTCTCTCCTTCACTCCCCCTTCACCACCCCCCACACCCCGGCCGGCTGAACTCTCCCTCGTCCACAACGTGGCGCTACGCACACATGTCAACCCACAACCTGCCATTGGTGGCTCCGTTTCTTTGTCGGCGGCTCCGTGTCTTTGTCTGGCGTGTTCGTCAGCTGCGTTGGTGGGAACCATTTTGGTCCTTACAATAGAGTAGCAATTCAAACTTTCCCGATTTCGCAATTTTCACTTCCTTCACAAACATCCGGGGGGAAGGATATTCAATAGATCGTCATTCGCGGTACTACTACTACTACTACAGTGTATAGTGAGTAGTACCAAAAGAAACTTTTTTTTGACGAGCAGTACTAGAAGAAACTTCATACAACCATTAACTTCATATATTCTTGAAAACAATCAAAGAGGAAGTAGTATTAAGAGTTTGGCTTAGATCAGGTGATCTCTCGAGACTGAGCAAAACTAGATTTTTTTCTTTTAGGGTCCTTTATGCTAAATGTATATGGACCTTAATGTAATTTTTACTTTTTTAGGTCCCTGAAGTAAAATGTACTCTGATCGATCGTGTAAAGTTCTAACCTAAAAGTAAGTGGTGAAATTTAAACGAATTTAAGCTTAGTTGTCAACAAGTATTAACCATTCTTGTATTTCAAGATGAACGACCAAGGTCAAGGCGATATCTACATCATACTTTATCCTGATGATCCCATATCCAAGAATTTGCATGCCGACAAATTTGGCCATATTTTGAAAACAATCGAAGATGAAGTAGTATGAAGAGTATGGCTCGATAAGCTACTCTCTAGAGAAGGAGTTGAACCCGACTGTTTTCCGTATTTTAGTGTCCTTTGTGCTAAATGTATCGACCTCGATATAATTTCCCCCTTTTGTTAGGTCTAAAAGTGTAAGTGGTGAAATTTAGATGATTTTAAGCTTACTTGTCCATAAGTATGAGCATTCTTGCATTTCAAGCCGAATGACCAAGATCAAGGCCATATCAACATTATACTTTGTGCTGATGATCCCATGTTAGAGAATTTGCATGGCAATAGATTTGGCCATGTTTTGAAAATAATCGAAGAGGAAGTAGTATTAAGAGTTTGGCTCAGATCAGCTCATCTTTCGAGAATGAGCCAAACCAGATTTTTTTCTTTTAGGGTCCTTTATGCTAAATGTATATGGACCTCGATGTAATTTTTGCTTTTTGAGGTCCGTGATGTAAAATGTACTTCGGTCGACCGTGTAAAGTTCTAACCTAAAAGTATTGTGGTGAAAATTTAAACGAATTTAAGCTTAGTTATCAACGAGTATGAAGCATTAATCTTGTATTTCAAGACGAACCACCAAGGTCAAGGCCATATCTACATCATACTTTATGTTGATGATCCCATATCCAACAATTTGCATGCCGACAAATTTGGCAATATTTTGAACACAATCAAAGATGAATTAGTATGAAGAGGAGTATGGCTTGTTCAGCTACTCTCTCGAGAAGGAGCCGAACCCGACTATTTCCCTTGCTTAATTTTAGGGTCATTTGTGCTCAATGTATGGACCTCGATGTAATTTCCCCCTTTTAGGTATAAATGTGTAAGTGGTGAAATTTAGACGATTTTAAGCTTACTTATCAACGAGTATGAACATTCTTGGATTTCAAGCCGAACGACCAAGGTCAAGGACATACCAACCTCATACTTTATATGATGATGATGATCCCATGTCAGAGAATTTACATGGCAATAGATCTGGCCATGTTTTGAAAACAATTGAAGATGAAGTAGTATCAAGAGTTTGGCTCAGATCAGCTGATCTCTCGAGAAGGATCCGAACAAGGAATTTTTCCTTTTAGGGTCCTTTATGCTAAATGTATGGACCTCGATGTAATTTTTGCTTTTTTGAGGTCCCTGATGTAAAATGTACTCCGATCGATCGTGTAAAGTTCTAACCACCTAAAAGTAAGTGGTGAAATTTAAACGAATTTAAGTTTAGTTGTCAACGAGTATGAACCATTCTTGTACTTCAAGACGAATGACAAAGGTCAAGGCCATATCTACACCATACTTTATGATGATGATCCCATATCCAAGAATTTGCATGCTGACAAATTTGGCAATATTTTGATAACAATTGAAGATGAAGTAGTATGAAAAGTGTGGATCGATCAGCTACTCTCTCGAGAAAGAGCCGAACCCGACTGTTTTGCTTGCTTGTTTTTTGGGTTCTTTGTGCTAAATGTATGGACCTCGATGTAAATTTTCCCCCTTTTATGTCCTTGTTATAAAATGTACTCCCACCGACCGTGTAAAATTCTAACCTAAAAGTAAGGGGTGAAATTTAAGTGAATTTCAGCTTATAGTTGTCAATGAGTATGAACATCCTTAGATTTCAAGCCGAACGACCAAAAGGTCAAGGCCATATCTCTACATCAGACTTTATGCTTATAATCCCATATCCGAGAATTTGCATGCCGACAAATTTGGCCATATTTTGAAAACAATCAAAGATGAAGTAGTATGAAGAGTGTGGCTCGATCAGCTACTCTGTCGAGAAGGATCCGAACCTGACTATTTTCTTTGCTCAATTTTAGGGTCATTTGTGCTAAATGTGTGGACCTCGATGTAATTTTCCCTTTTTTAGGTCCTTGATGTAGAATGTACTCCCATTGATCGTGTAAAATGCTAACCTAAAAGTAAATGGTGAATTTCAATGAATTTAAGCATAGCTGTCAATGAGTACGATTTTTTTGGATTTCTAGCCGAATGACCAAAATGTCAAGGCCGTATCTCTACATGAGACTTTATGCTGATGATCCCATATCCAAGAATTTGCGTGCCGACAAATTTGGCCATATTTTGAAAACAATCGAAGATAAAGTAGTATCAAGATTGTGGCTCAATCAGCTACTCTCTCGATAAGGAGCCGAACCCGACTGTTTTCTTTGCTCAATTTTAGGGTCATTTGTGCTAAATGTGTGGACCTCGATGTAATTTCCTTTTTTAGGTCCTTGATGTAGAATGTACTCCCACTGACCGTGTAAAATTCTAACCTAAAATCAAGTGGTGAATTTTAACGAATTTAAGCATAGTTGTCAACGAGTATGCAAAAATCTTGGATTTCAAGGCGAACGACCACAAGGTCAAGGCCATATCTCTACATTAGACTTTATGCTGATGATCCCATATCCAAGAATTTGCATGCCGAAACATTTGTCCATATTTTGAAAACAATCGAAGCTGAAGTAGTATGAAGAGTGTGGCTCGATCAGCTACTCTCTCGAGAAGGAGCCGAACCCGACTGTTTTCTTTGCTAAATTTTTTGGTCCTTCGTGCTAAATGTGTGGACCTCGATGTAATTTTCCCTTTTTTAGGTCCTTGATGTAGAATTTACTCCCACCGACCGTGTAAAATGCTAACCTAAAAGTAAGTAGTGAAATTTCAATGAATTTAAGCATAGTTGTGAACGAGTATGGAAAAATCTTGGATTTCAATGCAAATGACCACAAGGTCAAGGCCATATCTCTACATCAGACTTTATGCTCATGATCCCATATCCAGGAATTTACATGACGACAAATTTGGCCATCTTTTGAGAACAATAAAAGATACTAAAAACAAAAAATAATCAATTTCAATTTTCCAAGTGACGGAAATTTATTTTCTGAAAAGCAAGTAAGAAGAATTTATTTCCTTTTTCCTATTAAAAAAATAGTGAGCGAGAAGATACTATGAGCACACAGGAGGCAGCGAGAGAGCTGCAAAGAGGAGGATTTGAAGGCGGTGCGATGTCAGAGCAAAGTTGGGATGGGTTCCTAACACAAGGTACAGGGTACAGTGAGTAGAGTAAATTTCAGGACCACAATATATATATGCACGCAAAACAAAATGTGTTTTCTCCTTCACTCCCCCATCACCACCCCCACTCCCCGGCCGGTTGAGCTCTCCCTCGTCCACAACGTGGCGCTGCGTACGCGCGTCGACCGACAACCTGCCATTGGTGGCTCCGTTTCTTTGTCGGTGGCTTCGTGTCTTTGTCTGGCATGTTCGTCAGCTGCATTGGTGGGAACTATTTTGGTCTTTACAATAGAGTAGCAATTCAAACTTTTCCAGTTTCGAAATTTTCACTTCCTTCACAAACATCTGGGGGGAAGGATATTCAATAGATCGTCATTCGTAGTATTACTACTAGTACTACAGGGTATAGTGAGTAGTACCAAAATAATTTTTTTACGAGTAGTACCAGAAGAAACTTCATACAACTATTAACTTCATATAGGACTCGCTGTTGAACTAGTGTAGGTCCGACGCCTGCTTGCACCTAGTTCGCGCCGCCAGCGGTAGCTCGTGACATCGGCACCAACGACAGCTCCAGCGGTAGAGCCGGCTCCTAACTCATCGGTACCTCTAGAGAAGGTGGCGGCACCTTCTGACCCATCGGCGGGACCGTCCGAAAACGAGGCGGCACCTCCGGAACCATCGGCAGATCTGGGAGAACACTGTGGATGAAGTTGCCGTTGTTTGGGAACCGGTTCCAGTAGTTGGTGAAAATGTTGGAGCCGGTGAACACCACCATCTCGTAGCCGAAGTTGAAGGCCTGGCCGTAGAGGAGACGGGTGTCCCTGAAGTTGATGAACTTGACCTTCAGCGTCCCGTCCGGATTGTTGTAGATTATGTACATCTGGTACTTACGGTCACCGTACCTAGTATCGAGGAAGGCGCATGCCAGCTTCCTATTTGTTCTCTGCGGGGATAAAGCCCAAATGCGCAGGGCATTGTCCTCCTGTGCCGCGATGTCGGTGTCTTTGTGCTCCGGTATGGCGGGCGGCAGCTGGAAGGTGGCCATGGATGATAGACAAGGCCAGAGATGGTTGCTGGAAGCGGGGGATTAGAGATGGTTTGGTGCGGGGAAGGGGAGAGATTAAATAGGAAGGAGGTGATCCAAGATTAATGTGGCAGATTACTGAAGCGAGGGGACAATCAATGTCGTTGATGAAGCCGATGCATGTGGCAAATATCGATGACGATGACTAGGGTAAGCGATTGGACGGAATGCTAACTCTACTTCCTGCACTTTATGGCCTAGTCATAATTTTGTGGTGCGTCCAAGGCGACCGCGACCTCCCCAATCTGTGGGCCCTACGTGGATGACTGAGTTGATGGGTGAAAACAAATTGATAATTATAAAGTGGTATGAAATGTGATTTAAAAAACGTTAAGTTGTTTTAGCCAATATTCTTGTTAGAGAAAAAATGCATACACTAAGTCTATTAGTAATAACTATCTACCCATATTGAGAATACATCCTAGTGTGCTATGAAATTTTTGGGGTGGTGAAATGATGGTTCTAGAACATGTTGGAGTGTGCTCTAGGTACTACTCAAAACGAATCCAGCTGCTCTTAACCTTTGGATCCAATTCAAAACTGCTATATTATAGTAGTAGAGAAAAGTACCACCACCCTGTAGAATGGATAAAAGAAGGTCCAATGGCTAGCATTGTTGTGGTTCGCGACTCTTGATCCATAGGTTAATACTGAAAGTTATTTATACGTTATATAGTGGTAAGATGAGATAACAAAGACTATCAATAGTATCTTCTAGATGATGGAATGGATTAGAGGATCCAACAACTAGCAGCAATGTTGGGATTCACGGGTCATGAATCAGCAGTGCATATTTTTTCCGCACACTATATATAAAAAATAGTGGTAAGATAATAAAAGAAAGACTATCAATAGTATCTTCTCGATGCTAAAATGGAAATGAAGATCCAACATCTAACAATGTTGGGATTCGCATTTTGATCCAACGGTCAATATTCAAAGTTATTCGTACACTATATAGTGCTAAGAAATAAAATGAGAAACATGTGTTTTGACACCTTTGAATACAAAAAAATGTTATGGCTTCTTCACAATGGGTTGTAGGGGTTCCGTGCAAGAAAACAATAAATTTTTACCCTACGCCCCTGAACCCCTGATACTGCCAGGACCTATCTATTAGTAATACAGTAACGGGAGGGGATTTTCGCGAACTTACCCTTGAAGACCGAGTGTTGTCAACGCTTAGGAGAGTGTGATTGATGTACAGAAGCCGAAGCCGACCTCAAGGTCGTGATGAAGTCCTTGCGCTCATGTGGCTCCAACGACATGAGTGCCTCAAGTGTGACACCTCATGGGGAGTTACACACGTCCGGTGCCTGACGATGACTCCCTCTTCCCCGATCCAGCAACAGTTGTGGAAGTAGAGCTCCTGGATCTGAATCCCACAGCGCGACGACGCTCCGCGGTGAAGATGTCTCTCGTTCACGCAGTCTAAACTTGGGACCACGGTCACGAGAGAGAGAAAATACCAATTGGAGGTCTTCCCAAAAGTGAGAAGAAGTTTATTCAATATTGTGTGTATTTATCTGGCCAAATACCCCCACTATATACAGGGGAAAAGGAGGCACTACCTCCCTCAAAGTCCCGGGGTAGGACTAAAGGAGAGGAGGAGGGGGGGGGGCAGCCGCCGGCCGGCCCTAATCGGCCCCGTGCTGGGGGGCTTGGCCCAGCTTGCCACCCCTTGCCCCTTCTCCCTCTCTCCTTTCCCTAATGAGCCCTCTCCCCTCCGGGAATTGGCCCATTAAGCCCTTTGACCTTTTAATTGATTATCTCTTTATTAAATAATTATGAATAAATGATTAAATCAATATTAACATTCATTCACATATTATTCAACCTGCATGGCTATGAAACACCTTCCACCTCCACTCCGGACATCCTCCGGACTTGCTGAAACCCTTCCAGTTTTCTCTCTACTATTCTTCGACGATTCTTCCGATCCTATAAACACTCTCTAAGCATCATCAAGCCCTTAAGCGTGATACCCCACGATTCAGGAACACTCCATATATGGTCGGGACACTCCCGCACTAATGGTCAACAGAGGGACCTGGATGGCCATGCGACCCCTGTGCGTTCCACGAAGATCTTTCATTGCTTGAACTGGGATAGTCATGTATTATTCCCTTTGTCTCTCGATACTTGCATTGCCCGAGATCTGGTCAATGACATCATCATGTCATATTCAATCTTGTTACCGAACAATGCTACTTGACTCGTTCCGACAAGTGATATCCCTGTGATCAAATCACATGATGCGCAGCTATTGGATATAACTTCTTCGAGTGGGCCCTTGAGTATCTTTCTGTCACGTGGACGGACAAATCCCGCTCTTGACATATATTTCCTCTACGGTTTCCTCCGAGTACCTGAACACACCTTCATAACCACTGTATTACGAAGTGACGCTTGATGCTATCTAAGCACTCTCGGGAGACAGTGATTGATATAGCCTCACAGTCTAAGGAATAGTCTACGAGGATCCATTTCTAATCATCGTAACTTGAACTTCGTGGCATGATCGGGTCACGATGTTTAGGTTGGGTATTGGTTCATCATCTCATTCACAGAATGAGTTGACTCTATTTGCAACTGGCATAAATGCCACATGATCAGGAAACTTGATCATCTGTTGACCAATGAACCAGTGACTAGAGTTTCACTAGGAACCCCTGGTTGTTTATATATCACACGTGTATTGATGTTTCCACTCAATACAGTTATAGCATGATATAAAACTTAATCATAAACTATATGAAATATGATAATAGTCCTTATAACTATTTGTCTCTAGGACATATTTCCAACAGTCTCCCACTTGCACTAGAGTACAAATACACTAGCTGCATTTGTTCTTAATCATTGGCACCATATCCGGTACCCTGAACATGCTTTCTTATGGAAGAGGTTGAGTCTTGGGTCTATACTTTACAGTCCCAAATCCTTTGCAACTTACTAATGTCACCTTGATTCAAATTATTACTTTATCATCACATGATAACATCTGTGTGTATGCATCGTCGCTATGGCAGCTGAACGAGGCCTGATTCCAGGAGCCTACAGTGACTTTAGATCAACCTCGAGGGCTTTCTCATGGGCACTGTTCCCTAGGACACATCATTCTACGTTAAAAGCGAACTAGCCCCAACATAACATTATACAATACTTTAGATGGTACCCTTATCTATTATTATAAATGTAATCATCAAAACACTAGTGCACTCAGTGCAACTTTCGACGTTTTGTTCACCTTGCTTCCTACTTGACTCTAATCGGTATTACGGAAGTTTCCAACATATTCCTTTATAACATAACCCTTTATGTTTTAAGATATGTCATCCTTTATGGATTTGGAAAATGTGTCTACAGTGCTCTATTAGACACTACGTACAAACTTAGCTCAACGTTCTATGATTCAAACTTAATCGCTTTCAAATGTTCCTTATTGGATCACATATTATGTTAAGTTATCATCATGGTTTTCTAAGATAGAACCTATGTCTCAACATAGTGGCTGATGATCATCCTTTTCTTTCTTTCAAACATTAATGTTAAACTTAATATTATTCCTAACTTGAGTTATTAAGGACCAGTTCCTTAATTAACTTCTATTTTGAAACCCTTTTCATAATCCCTTAAGGAATACTACATAATGTCATAATACATTTATTATCAACTTCTACACCTTATAAATCATTATTTATTGGTACTTGCGCTTTTATTCTTAACACACTTAAGAATCACTCTGTAAGCTCCCACTCAAAAATATGTCATTCACATATTGTTTTAGGAAAACTTTCACAGATCCCACTCAATTTCATGCAAAATGCATATCTACTCACTATTTTGAACAATTTCAAAATTCTTTGATCAAATATCAAACTGAAGGAAATATGCCCTAGAGGCAATCATAGAGATGATTGTATTTCATGTGTATCCATGAGTTATTATAATGTTCCTTGAATATCCATATACCAGGCAACTTGTATTGATTGGCAATTATGTGAATTGTTTGTGAAACTCTTTACTTGTATGGTTATCTAATAATTGTCCCTAGTCGGAGTTCATGCGAGGACACACGTGAATATTAGACTAGCACATCGATTGGTTAATGACTATGTTTCGCAAGTCATTGACATGGAGATGTCAAACCAATGATGTGGACACATGTTATGAACATGGGGTTGGACTGACCCAACATGAGACTAGCAATAATACTTGCAGCTCTCTCTACACATCGTGTACGTTTTGTCCTTAGACCTGAGATTGTCGCATGTACTTGAGATGTGGATCGACCTACTTTGGGGCTATCAAACACTACTCCGTAACTGGGTAGTTATAAAGGTAGCTTTCGGGTTTGTCCTGATACATGCTGCAAGGCATCGGTCAATCAAGATGGGGTTTGCCCCTCTCTACTTGAGAGAGATATCTCTGGGCCCCTCGAGTGATCGGATCCAGAAATGCATGGCCGTGCTACATATGGTTAAGAGTTAACCTAGTAAAGGGATTCTGAATCACAGTATCGAGAAAGAGAGGTCAGCTTAGAGCTAGACCAAATATCGTGAGGCAAAGGGAAAGACATGTACTCAACCTTGTGATGGTTCGTCCGAATGATCTTTATATGCGTTTAGGAGTTGGCACGTCTTGCTAGAGGCCGCTACCAACTATTGATGGAGTAAGTGTACTCGCGTCATGTCTATACGTGTATGAACCTATAGGGTCACACACTTTAGGGGCTGGAAGCCTAATGAGGATTGGATCCGAATTAGACCAGGCTTAGGCTGCTAATGGGCTGCTAATGTAGAAGCCCACCAGGGATGCCTATATAAGAGGGAGTAAGGCGAGCTGAAAAGGGGAGAGCATTCCACCCAGCCGCCACTCCTCTTCCGCCTGTGTTGCACGCGCAGACCTAGCAGTCTGGCGTGTGACGACTTCCACTCCGGACGTGTGGATACCTCGGAGGTGCTGCATCTGTAGCACTTGGACGAGCCGCGCAAAGGGGAGCTGCTCGTGGGACGAGGACGAGGAGGAGACGTAGAACATCTACACTGCCGCAACGTGCTTCATCGAGTTCCGCACCTGCGCGTCTAGCGGTAATCCCGTGATCTATGACAATAGTATTCCTGGTTGACGCGGTAGAAATTTTTGATTTTACGCTAGTGTAGCCTACCCGTTACCCTTCAGTGGTATCAGAGCCGATGCTATTCAGTCATAGGTTCGGGAAGTTTGCATATGGTGATATGTAGATTGATATGAATGATATGATCGTTTGTATGGCGGTGTTTCTGGATTGATCTATGATCTTAATTTCCGTGATCGTGATTCTAAGGTCGTCGAACGACTTACCCCTACCGGTCGGTTTCCGCCATCGGGGTAGACAGTGACACATAAATCCTTCTGAATCACGCGAAGATCAATATGATTGATCGAATCGGGAATTAGATCTGAATCGACGTATCGTGATCAAAGGAGTTTGGTCAAATCGGAACCATGGTCGGTTTATGGTAAATTGGATTTGCCGATCAAAATCCTTAAAGAAAATTGTATAGATTTGATCTCTCATTTTTCACGAATGTCCGGGCGAGGGGCGCTGCCCCTTCGAACCCCGCAGGGGGAGACCCCCTAGACCCCCCTTAGTCGTAGCCCCCTTTTTGTATCTCGTTAAGGTTCATAGGTGGTACGATTTCACATGATCCGGTAGAATGCGATTCTATGCACAACTTGTTTTTGCAGGATTTATGTGATCAGTATGGCCCAAAAAATGTATGTGATGCATGTATGTATTTTTTCATGACCTGCGTGTCGTGAGTTGGGCAACACGGCTGGAGCCATATGTGTTGTCAATTATTGTAATGGCCTGCGTGCCAACTTGTGATGATCCCAATACCATGTAATTTTGATTACTAGATGTTAGGAGTAATAGCTTGTATTAGTTCTTGGAGAACTCATCACTTGGAGGATGGCTCGCATAGAGCATGAAGATGGAGATCATCATGGTGGACAGGTTCTATGGCGATGGAGATCACCATGAGAAAATGGGCCATACTGTATCACATCTATGTGAATGCTATTCTTATACGTTTTACTACTATGCATGCTTAGATGATAGAAGTAGAACGATCCCTCACAAAGTTTTAGTTAAACCATGCCCTCCCAACCAAACCTTGCACCATCCTATGCCCTGTACAATCGTTGGTGGGTCTATGAAATTAGGGTGCCACGGTTTTCCTTGGCTGGATGGGTTTGTATCGGATACCTACACGTATAAGGGTTGGTGAGCTTAACAAGGTCATCTTAACAGTTAAGGACCTTGGGGCATAAAGGTTGGGCGCCTAGGTTTGACATAGAGATGTCACCCAACAACAAGAGTCATTTGTGATATGATTAGCAAAGGTTGCTTACCGATTTACCTTGTCTTCTAGCAGTGATGCTAAAGCTCACTAGTCGACTTGTTAATTGTGGATCTTGAATCACTTAGTATCAATAGAGGGATGTTGATTTAAGTGGGAGTATATGCTATTAAATTGTTTAATATGTTTTACTCTTTCATGGTTACATGGCTTAGTATTTTGCATATTTTTTGTTGTAGATCAATGGCACCGAACAATTCATCACCTTTTGCTTTGCGTTCGATTCTTGAAAAGGATAAACTAAATGAAACAAACTATTCGGACTGGGTCCGTAACCTGAGAATTGTTCTCAGGGCTGAGAAAAAGGAAACTGTTCTGGATACCCCAATCCCGGATGAACCTGCTGATAATGCAACTGCTACCCTTAAGAATGCCTACAAGAAAGCATGTGATGAATCTCTTGAGGTCAGTTGTCTTATGCTTGCATGCATGGAACCTGATCTTCAAAAACAGTTTGAGGATCAGGAAGCGTACGATATGATCGTTGCGCTTAAGGACATGTTCCAGACTCAGGCTAGGACTGAGAGGTACAATGTCGCTAAGTCCTTTGTGGAATGCAAGCTGGCAGAGGGAGCAGCTGTAGGCCCCCATGTGATCAAAATGGTTGGTTACAGTCAGACTTTGGAAAAGCTTGGTTTTCCATTAGGCCAAGAGTTGGCCACTGACTTCATTTTGGCATCTCTTCCATCTAGCTATGGGCATTTCATTTCGAACTACCATATGCATGGGGTGGAGAGGGGCCTTGAATTATGTGGGATGCTAAAAACAGCAGAATGTGACATTAAGAAGTGTGCAGGGCATAGCCATGTGATGGCTGTGCAGAACAAGCCTAGCTTCAAGAAAAAGGGCACTTCTTGGCAGAAGAAGAAGGGCAAGGCTAAGGATACGATCCCTAAGCCAAACCCTGCACCCAAGCAAAAGGCTGGTCCTGCAGGAGACACTGAGTGTTTCTTTTGTCACGAATATGGCCACTGGAAGAGAAACCGCAGCAAGTACCAGGCTTCTTTGAAGAAAAGTGGAAGTAAGAGTACTTCCCACTCAGGTACACTTGTTGTAAATGTTGTGGACATTTTTCTCGCAGATTCTTATGTTAACTCTTGGGTATTTGATACCGGATCGGTTGCTCATATTTGCAATTCGATGCAGGGGCTAATAAGGACTAGAGAAGTGCAAAAAGGCGAAGTGGATTTTCGCGTCGGAAATAAAGCAAGGGTTGCTGCATTGTTCGTCGGCGTCATGCAACTTCACCTTCCGTCAGGATTTATCATGGAGTTGAATAATTGTTATTACATTCCTAGTATGGGTCGAAACATTTTATCACCTTCATGTTTGATGAGGGATGGTTATTCATTCGCGAGTACAAACAATGGTTGTGTAATCTCTAAGAATGCTATGTTTGTGGCTGATGCTCCCATTGTGAATGGGTTATTTATTTTAAATCTTGATAATGCATGTGTTTACAATGTTAGTGCTAAAAGGCTTCGGCCAAATGATTTGAGTCCTACCTATCTATGGCATTGTCGTTTGGGGCATATAAGTGAAAAGCGCATGAAGAAGCTCCATGGTGATGGTCTTCTAACTTCGTTTGATTTTGAATCATACGAGACATGCCAAGCTTGTTTACTTGGAAAGATGACCAAGACGCCTTTTACGGGGTTTCCCGAGAGAGCGACAGACTTGTTGGAACTCATACATACTGATGTATGTGGACCAATGAGCACGACAGCCAGAGGAGGATATCACTACTTCATTACTTTCACTGATGATTTCAGTAGATATGGCTATGTCTACTTGATGAAGCATAAGTCTGAAACTTTTGAAAAGTTCAAAGAGTTTCAAAATGAGGTAGAGAATCAACGTGGCAAGAAAATAAAGGCCTTGCGATCTGATCGCGGAGGCGAATATTTGAGTCACGAGTTTAGCAATCATCTTAAGAGTTGCGGAATTGTTCCACAGCTCACGCCGCCCGGAACGCCTCAAAGAAACGGGGTCTCTGAACGGCGTAATCGAACTTTGTTGGACATGGTTCGATCAATGATGAGCCATTCGGATTTACCATTATCATTTTGGGGTTACGCGCTAGAAACAGCAGCTTTCACACTAAATAGGGTACCATCTAAATCCGTAGTTAAGACACCATATGAGATGTGGACTGGAAAGAATCCCAGTTTGTCTTTTCTAAAGATTTGGGGTTGTGATGCATTTGTCAAGCGACTTCAGTCGGACAAGCTAACACCCAAATCGGATAAGTGCATTTTTGTGGGATACCCAAGGGAAACCTTAGGGTATTACTTCTACAACCGAGAAGAGGGCAAAGTGTTTGTCGCTCGTAGCGGTGTTTTCCTAGAGAAAGAGTTTCTCACAAAGGGAACGAGTGGAAGGTCGGTGCGACTTGAAGAAGTTCAAGATGAGCCAGTCGGGGATGCTTCTACGAGTGATGCTATTGTAGCAGAACAAGTTGAGGAACCCGTGGCAATAGAAGCACCACAACCACGAAGGTCAGCGAGGCTCCGCGAAGCGCGAGAGTTATTATTGTTAGACAATGATGAGCCTGCGACCTATGCAGAAGCGATGGTGGACCCAGACTCTGAGAAATGGCTGATTGCCATGAGATCCGAGATAGAGTCCATGGGAGACAATCAAGTTTGGAACTTGGTTGACCTGCCTGATGGTTTTAAAGCCATCGAGTGCAAGTGGATCTATAAGAAGAAGATTGATATGGATGGAAATGTTCACATCCATAAAGCTCGACTTGTTGCAAAAGGTTTTCGACAAGTTCAAGGAGTTGACTACGACGAGACTTTCTTGCCCGTAGCGATGCTTAAATCTATACGGATCATTCTAGCCATTGATGCATATTTCGATTATGAGATATGGCAGATGGACGTCAAGACGGCTTTCTTAAATGGAATCCTTTCTGAGGACGTGTATATGATGCAGCCCAAAGGTTTTGTCGATCCAAACAATGCTGGAAAGGTATGCAAACTTCAAAAGTCTATTTATGGGCTGAAGCAAGCATCTCGGAGTTGGAACATTCGATTTGATGAAGTTGTAAAGGAGTTTGGCTTCACCAAAAACGAACAAGAACCTTGTGTGTATAAGAAAGAAAATGGGAAATCACTTGTGTTTCTAATCTTATATGTGGATGACATATTATTGATTGGAAATGACATTCCTATGCTCGAGTCTGTTAAGACCTCATTGAAAAATAGTTTTTCTATGAAGGACTTGGGAGAAGCGGCATATATTCTGGGTATCAAGATCTATAGAGATAGATCAAGGAGGCTAATTGGATTAAGCCAGAGTACGTACATTGACAAAGTGTTGAAACGGTTCAGCATGGAAGAGGCTAAGAAGGGGTTCTTGCCCATGTCTCACGGCATTAAACTCAGCAAGACTCAGTGTCCTTCGACCACTGATGAGCGAGAACGCATGAGTAGGGTTCCATATGCTTCGGCTATTGGATCCATCATGTATGCAATGACATGTACTCGCCCAGATGTTTCCTATGCTCTAAGTGTTACGAGCAGATACCAGGCTGATCCAGGTGAGATTCACTGGACAGCGGTAAAGAATATCCTTAAGTACTTGAGAAGGACTAAGGATATGTTCCTAGTTTATGGAGGTGAGGTTGAACTCGGTGTAAAGGGTTACACAGATGCGAGTTACCTTAATGACTCAGACGACTCGAAATCGCAATCAGGTTATGTGTTTGTCATGAATGGTGGTGCTGTGAGCTGGAAAAGTTCCAAGCAAGATACAGTGGCCTCCTCTTCAACAGAAGCTGAATATATTGCTGCCTCGGAGGCTGCAAAGGAAGCTGTTTGGATTAGGAATTTCCTGATCGCTCTTGGTGTGGTTCAGGGCTCGTCCAATCCCTTGGACGTTTATTGTGACAACAATGGTGCTATTGCACAAGCCAAAGAACCTAGACAGCACCAGAAGAACAAACATATTCGCATGCGCTACCATCTGATTCGTGAGTTCATTGATGAAGGTAGTGTCATGTTATGCAAAATACATACGGACTCAAATGTTGCTGATCCCTTGACTAAGCCACTCCCGCAGCCTGCGCATGAAGCGCACACAAGAGCAATAGGTATTAGATACTCTCTAGATTGACTCTAGTGCAAGTGGGAGACTGAAGGAAATATGCCCTAGAGGCAATCATAGAGATGATTGTATTTCATGTGTATCCATGAGTTATTATAATGTTCCTTGAATATCCATATACCAGGCAACTTGTATTGATTGGCAATTATGTGAATTGTTTGTGAAACTCTTTACTTGTATGGTTATCTAATAATTGTCCCTAGTCGGAGTTCATGCGAGGACACACGTGAATATTAGACTAGCACATCGATTGGTTAATGACTATGTTTCGCAAGTCATTGACATGGAGATGTCAAACCAATGATGTGGACACATGTTATGAACATGGGGTTGGACTGACCCAACATGAGACTAGCAATAATACTTGCAGCTCTCTCTACACATCGTGTACGTTTTGTCCTTAGACCTGAGATTGTCGCATGTACTTGAGATGTGGATCGACCTACTTTGGGGCTATCAAACACTACTCCGTAACTGGGTAGTTATAAAGGTAGCTTTCGGGTTTGTCCTGATACATGCTGCAAGGCATCGGTCAATCAAGATGGGATTTGCCCCTCTCTACTTGAGAGAGATATCTCTGGGCCCCTCGAGTGATCGAATCCAGAAATGCATGGCCGTGCTACATATGGTTAAGAGTTAACCTAGTAAAGGGATTCTGAATCACAGTATCGAGAAAGAGAGGTCAGCTTAGAGCTAGACCAAATATCGTGAGGCAAAGGGAAAGACATGTACTCAACCTTGTGATGGTTCGTCCGAATGATCTTTATATGCGTTTAGGAGTTGGCACGTCTTGCTAGAGGCGGCTACCAACTATTGACGGAGTAAGTGTACTCGCGTCATGTCTATACGTGTATGAACCTATAGGGTCACACACTTTAGGGGCTGGAAGCCTAATGAGGATTGGATCCGAATTAGACCAGGCTTAGGCTGCTAATGGGCTGCTAATGTAGAAGCCCACCAGGGATGCCTATATAAGAGGGAGTAAGGCGAGCTGAAAAGGGGAGAGCATTCCACCCAGCCGCCACTCCTCTTCCGCCTGTGTTGCACGCGCAGACCTAGCAGTCTGGCGTGTGACGACTTCCACTCCGGACGTGTGGATACCTCGGAGGTGCTGCATCTGTAGCACTTGGACGAGCCGCGCAAAGGGGAGCTGCTCGTGGGACGAGGACGAGGAGGAGACGTAGAACATCTACACTGCCGCAACGTGCTTCATCGAGTTCCGCACCTGCGCGTCTAGCGGTAATCCCGTGATCTATGACAATAGTATTCCTGGTTGACGCGGTAGAAATTTTTGATTTTACGCTAGTGTAGCCTACCCGTTACCCTTCACAAACTTGGAGTTTTACTATGAGATACTAGTACTTTTACTAGTTTTAAATCCACTGGATATTAAGCACACTTGAATCAAATTCATTTGAATTCGTCCAATACTTGACAAATTGTGCTTGTGTCATTCACCCCCTTTTCCATTATGGCTTTGCAGTCATTTGGGAAAATTCAAGTAACCCCTTTTACTTGTGAGATTCAGCAACGAATTTCTTTCTAATCTCAAGTGAATTTTGCTTTTAGGATTTCTCATAATTCTAGTTTACCATTATTTCCTTAGTAGTTCGTAGGTATGTCATATTCCAAGAATCATGACAAATGATTCACAAATGTCTCCATACATGATATGGATTACATTTTGAATCCTACTTCATGTAGTGAAAACACCAGTGGGAAAACACAATGATCATTATCATTGATTCTTTCCTTTTGTGAAGAGAATCTTTCAGGAATGTTGTCCGTTGCGCTTCTCAACACTCTGATGTAGGGTTTTGAATCCTCATCGTGTTTTACACTATCTTCCATTTGCTCCATAATCGAGAAATATCACTTAAAGTGAGCTTTCTCAAGAATGCATCAAAATCCAAGAAAAACTAGTTTTGCTTCTCTTTTGGTTTCAACTATGGATTTCGTATTCAATGTTTCTAATGAATATTCTACAAGGACTCATTCGCTATTGTTTTGGGAATAACCCCAAAACTTTTACGACGATCCATACTAGATATGGAGCCGTTCTCACGAATCCAAATGGTTCACTATATATTCTAATTGAGTGCTAACTATTTCTAACTAATAGTCTCTACATTTACACTACAATGATTTATTTGGTGCCATCTATTCACCCATTTTGATATCAAACATCATATTGTGATGCTTTGCATTTTGACGTTTCAAAATGCTTTGCATTCCACTTTTTTTTCTTTTATGCCAATCTTATAAAGTTGAATATCATTAGTTTTGATCATATCATAGTAATTAGATTCTCTTTTATATTTATACCCTTTGTTGATGAAACACTTTGATCATATCAAATAGTTTCATATTTATGTTTCCTTTGGTAAACTTATTTACACATTTAAACAATCATACAATGATAATTGCCATTTCATTAAAACACAATACATCGAATATGTATTTACTTTCAACAATTCATTAAACACTTTGTATTCAAGTAATACACGATGTTGAAGTTATTTTGCTGAACTTAGGCATGATTTATATGTGATAAGAAATAGAATGACTTTCACATATTATCAATAACTTTGAATTTAAACAATGGTTTTCATTCAGTAATGAATATCATTTAAGTTGGGCATTTTAAGGCATCTCAATATTTTACAAATGTTCATGCATTATCAATTAGTGTCATAACAACAAGGATAATTCACATATAATCAAACAAGATATGAACACAAATAGAAATCATTCATAAAAGTACAATAACTATTTATTACAAACTCATATGAATAACCGTCTCACAAAGTGTGAGACACACTAAAGAAGTTCACAATCTTTTGATTACAATAATCATCCTAAACATAAACTAAATGATAAATGTTGAGGGAGAGCGTCGTTGGCCATCATCATCATGCTCGCCATCAACACGCAACGTCACCTCCTCTCAAGTAAGCACTTCTCATGTAGAAGGACCTGTTTTCAGCAAAATAGACCAAGTATCAAATATACTTAACACTGCAATTGTGTTTGCAAGATTATAACATTTATAAAATTGTATATCAAATATATACCTTTGTCATTGATGACCTCTCCGGTGATTGGTTCAACCTTTACGTTCCTGAAAAGTAATATAAACTCTAGGAAATCCAATGTTTCTGTATCACCACTCATGATGCTACTCCGGACATGTCCTTCACAGCTGGGAGGGAACGATCGAAGCAGCACTCCTATCGCAAACGGATCATCCATCTAGTAGTCCACGAAGTGAACCAGTCTCATGTGTGCATCAAGCATGCTCTCCAAATGACTCTTTAGACATGTGTGCTCCTCCATCTGTATGGAAAGGAACTCTCCAAGCAGCTCATGCTTCCACATGCGCACATGGTTTATGAACTCTACTCTCAGCTGATCCACCATCGAATATGGATCAAGATCACCCATGAGTGGATGGAGTTCATCCACCATCCCGTAACGCATTATTATCTGAATGTAGGTGCACATCTCTTGATAATAGTAGCGGTCTGCCAACTCTTGTGGGGTCTCATAGTGGTCTGGCTCAGTCAAATCCATCGTGCGGTGTATGTATTCTACCACATGATTCCTAGTAAGGAGATCATTCAGGCGCACAAGCCAACTAGGGAAGTTGGATCCATCTAACTTGAGCTTTTCTCCTTTTAACCAATTGTCAATAAGGAAGGTAATCTCAGGGAGAACCATTTTGTACATTTATAATTGCAAAAGGAATTTATACTAAGTATATAATTAAATGAGTTAATAATAACTCCACTCAGAAACACCTATCCCCATAAGGGTTCCTAGTGATAACACGACCCTACCAACCACATCTCCCCCGATCATCACGGCCATCAATGTGGGTTCGAGGGTGGATGTTAAATGTCGGTCACATCATTCATGCGACTCGTGCTCGATCTTTCGACCATCCATGTGCGAGGCCACGTTTCTGTGGCGTTCTAGGCTCGCCAACTCAACCTTTGTGTATTCGCTATGCAACATGGCTTATACCCACTGTATGCGAACGTAGATATGTCTGGCACCTAGTAACCTTGGGTCGCCTCATACCGAAGAACTTTCTTGGTGGTGCACACTAAAGGGGAACACAATCATTGGTAATTTTAATAGGGGTCATCTTATTAGGCTACCTTCGAGTATCTAATACTAGCACACAGTAAGATATACAAACAATAACATTGAATGTAAATACGATGTGATATGGTCCTCCATGTCATGATCTCCATCTGTCGTCACCAGATTCCGGTGCCAGGGTTCTGGCGCCGTAGACACCAGGGTACCGGTGTCACTCCGGCATGGTAGTCCGTCACCTCCGTGACTATCTACTACTATGGAACATAAGGTAATCAATTTACCTTTGCCACAACCATATCACAAAGCAACGCCCCTGCAAAACAAAGTTAGACGCATCTACTTTATCTTTGCATGTTTTACGTGGTTGAATTGGCTTTCGCACAAGAACCGTTCTTACCTACGAACTTTTAGCACAACGCTGATCAAGTAGTTTCTCTACTGCACCCCTTTAGGGCCCTCCGTTGCAAATGGCATACCAACTAATGCGAGAGAGACAGACCCCCCCTAAGCCACTTTATATGGACTAGTCTCGCGAATGAACGCGTAAAGTCGGTTGGGGGCCGCTTCATCAAGAATTGCTGCGGTATACACAAGTACATGTGGGAGGGTAACAACTAAAATATCAATACCCACATGCTACATATCGTGTGTTCTACCCGTACTAGCATTACTACGCATAGATCTGACTCTTATACCACTATAGGGGTTCCGCGCATGAAAACAATAAATTTTTACCCTACGCCCCTGAACCCCTGATGCTGCCAGGACCTATCTATTAGTAATATAGTAACCGGAGGGGTTTTTCACGAACTTACCCTAGAAGACCGAAAAGCGTTGTTAATGCTCAGGAGAGCATGGTTGATGTAGACAAGCCGAAGCCAACCTCAAGGTCGTGATGAAGTCCTTATGCTCCTGTGGCTCCAACGACTTGAGTGCCTCAAGTGTGACACCTCACGGGGAATTACACACGTCCGGTGCCTGACGATGACTGCCGCTTCCCTGATCTAGTAACAGTTGCGGAAGTACAGCTCCCGCGGTGAAGATGTCTCTCGTTCGCGCAGTCCGAACTTGGGGCCACGGTCATGAGAGAGAGAGAGAATATCAATTGCAGGTCTTCCCAAAAGTGAGAAGACATTTATTGAATATTGTGTGTATTTATCTGGCCAAATACCCCCACTATATATAGGGGAAAAGGAGGTACTACCTCCCTCAAAGTCCAAGGGTGGGACTAAAGGAGAGGAGGAGGAGGGGAAGCTGCCGGCGGGCCCTAGTGGGCCCTACGCGGGGGGGGGGGGGGGGGCTTGGCCCAACTGGCCACCCCCTTGCCCCTTTTTCCTCTCTCCTTTACCTAATGGGCCCTCTCCCCTCCGGGAATTGGCCCATCAAGCCCTTTGACCTTTTAATTGATTTTCTCTTTATTAAATAATTATGAATAAATGATTAAATCAATATTTAACATTCATTCACATATTATTCAACCTCTCTGGCTATGGAACACCTTCCACCTCCACTCCGGACATCCTCCAGACTTACTGAAACCCTTCTGGTTTTCTCTCTACTATTCTTCAGCAATTCTTCCGATCCTATAAACACTCTCTAAGCATCATCAAGCCCTTAAGCGTGATACCCCATGGTTCGGAACACTCCAGACATGGTCGGGACACTCCCGCACCAATAATCAAAAGAGGGACCTGGATGGCCATGTGACCCCTGTGCGTTCCATGAAAATCTTTCGGCGTTTGAACCGGGACAGTCATGTCTTATTCCCTTTGTCTCTCGATACTTGCATTGCCTGAGATCTGATCAATGACATCATCTTGTCGTGTTCAATCTCGTTACTGAACAATGCTACTTGACTCGTTCTGACAAGTGATATCCCTTTGATAAAATCACATGTTGTGCAGCTATTGGATATAACTTCTCCAAGTGGGCCCTTGAGTATCTTTCCGTCATGTGGACGGACAAATCCTGCTCTTGACATATATTGCCTCTACGGTTTCCTCCGAGTATGTGAACACACATTTATAACCATTGTATTACCAAGTGGCGCTTGATGCTCTCTAAGCACTCTCAGGAGACAGTGATTGATATAGCCTCATGGTCTAAGGAATAGTCTACGAGGATCCATTTCTAATCATCGTAACTTGAACTTCGTGACATGATTGGGTCACGATGTTTAGGTTGGGTATTGGTTCATCATCTCATTCTCAGAATGAGTTGACTCCATTTCCAACTGGCATAAATGCCACATGATTAGGAAACTTGATCATCTGTTGACCAATGAACCAGTGACTCCATTTCACTGGGAACCCCTGGTTGTTTATATATCACACGTGTATTGATGTTTCCACTCAATACAGTTATAGCATGCTATAAAACTTAATCATAAACTATATGAAATATGATAATAGTCCTTATAACTAATTGTCTCTAGGGAATATTTCCAACATGTGTATTGTCCTACGGTGTATGTACATTCCTGGCTTTGACCCGAACAGCCAAGGTCATGACCATATTGACATCATATCTCTACTACTATAATGGAGTAGTTTTAATTCGAATTGGATCCATAACACCAATCCTAACCGTTGGACTATTAGATCCAATGGTTCAGAGCAACTCAATTCGTGTTGAATAGTACCTATAGCACACCCCAGCATGTTCTAGAACCATCATGTCACCACCCCCAAATTTCATAGCATAGTAGGTTGTATTCTCAATATCTGTAGATATATTATTAATAGACTTAATGTATGCATTTTTTTCTAACAAGACTATTGGTTAATAACAAGTTAATGTTTGTTAAATCACATTTCATATAGTATATACATGTGTGGAACGTGCCTTTTACTAGTAGTGGTAAGATAAGAATAGAAAGACTATCAATAGTATCTTCTCGATGCTAAAATGGAAATAATAAAGATCGAATGTTTGACAATGTTGGGATTCGCGTCTTGATCCAACGGTCAATATTCAAAGTTATTCGTACACTATATAGTGCTAAGAAAAAATGAGAAACATGTGTTTTAACACCTTTGAATACAAAAAATGCTCTCGCTGCTTCACAATGTGTATTGGCCTAAGGTGTATGAACATTCCTGGTTTGGACCCGAATAGCCAAGGTTGTGACCATATTGACATCATATATAGTTTATGATATAGTACCTACATCTGGTAGATTCGTGCGTCTTATTCAACAAGATATGCTGAAAGTGAGAAGTGCGTTTTTTTCTTTTGTTAAGCAAGTACTAGTCTTATGATTACCACTATGTTAACACGATATGGTGTACAAAAACTTTGAATATTAATTATTGGATCAAGACTCATGAATCCCAACATTTCCAGCCATTGGATCTTCTTTTCCATTCTAGAATCAAGAAGATTATTATAATCTTCATCACAATGAAATACTATGCACAAACCTCAAAACACACTTCTCCATCATTCCAGAATCTTCCCCCATTTCTATAGACCATGTTACCATAATTTTCAAGCATTTGATTTTAGTGTCCTTTGTGCTAAATGTATGGACTTGGATGTATTTTTTGTTTTTTGAGGTACTTGGTGTAACATGTACACATCCACTTACCGTGTTAATTAATTGAAGAATCTCGCTCCCTCGGGACATACCTTAGTCAAAAAAAAGTACCACCACTAGGGATGGAATTCAAGCCGAGCCGAATCAGCTCGACTTGACTCGCTAAAGCTCGTTCAATTAATGACCTAGCTTGGCTCAGCTCGTTTAAAAAACAAGTTCATATTTGAAACTCGGCTCGACTCGATAAACTCACGAGTAGCTTGTTTAGCACGTTATGAGTTACGAACAAGAGAACATATAAGAAAAACTAGTAATTATCCTACTAATTAAGAACTAGAATAAGGATAGTACTTTCATAATAACACGAAGGAAAGGTCGAATGGAAAATGTAGTAGTTCTACACCATTACATGTACAAGAAACATTCGTAGTATGACACTCATCAGTGGAAAATTTCAAATTCTATATTTGAACGAGTTTAATGAGCTAAACGAGTAGCTCATTTAGCTTGGGTGAACAAACGAGTTCAAATCTAAAACTAGGCTCGACTCGTTAGACACTAAGTTCAAGCCATGTCGAGCTGAGTCACGAGTTACACTCATTTAGCTCGCGAGTTTCGAGTCATAATTCCCGGCCTAACCACCACCGGTTTTTAGAAAAAGTGGATACCATGTTTTCTTACAATTCCCTAGTCTTAGCACATTTCAAGATTCCCTAGCGAACCGTGCCCACTTAAATAACTTTATGTCGATTTAAAGAAATTAGGTCAAACTTAAACTACACGTAAGCACGGTAGATTCCTCTTGAATTTTCCTAACACCGTCTGAAGGGACCCACGATGTCTATATGTCAAGACTTAAGTTCCGGGATGGAGTACTAAACACTAGTAGTACATGCATCCAAGGCTCAATGCCTATTTTTTTTGAAAAGTCAAACTATGCAAAGTTTTACCAAGTTTGTAGAAAATATATTCATATTTACAATATGAAATACATACCCTTTGATACATCATGAAACATATATTTACATGGTATCTACTAATATCATACAGTAGTTCTTGATTTCTTTTTAGAAGTTTCATCAAACTTTTCGTAGCTTCACTTATCAAAAAAAAGCCTTAGGCCCTGTTTGGAACAAAGGAAAATCAAGATTTTTGGAGGATAGGATTCCTATAGGAAAATTCCTATGGGTTCGTTTGGGACAAAGGAATAGGAATTTAAGATTCCTTTGAAATTCCTATGGTATAGGCTATTTCATAGGATTTTTCTAGGAAAAATAGCATGAGGTCTAACCTCATGTTTCATCTCCTTGTGTCTATAATTCATGCGGTTTTCCCGTGTGACATCCAAACGACACCCTAATTTTTTTTCTGTGGTATTGATTCCTGTAGGAATTGAGCATACATGATACTATCTTAATTCCTGCGTTTTTTATATTCCTATGTTTTGCATTTCTGCATTCCAAACGGGGCCTTAAACTTTGGGACAGAGGTACTAGTGAGATGAGGGAAAAAACGAAGAGCAAGAGGAGCTCGGAGAATAAAAGGGAGGCAGGGCGAGAGAGCAGCGTGATAGGGCACTTGAAGGCGGTGCGATGTCAGAGCAGAATTACGATGGGTTCTTGACAAGAGGTACTATAGCCTTTACATCGTACACACTCTAGTAAATTTCAGGACTTATATGCACTCAAAACAAAACAAATTTATTTTTTTCGCTCTTAGTCGCCGCCTCACCATCCATCTCAGCACTCCCTGGTCCACAGCGCTGCACATGTGTGTCTTGGTACGGCGGCTCAGATGTGTCTCCGGCGTGTGCGTTGGTGTACATAGGAAGGAACCGGGCATTGACGGCAAAAATTAGTAGAATTCAAACTTTCGATTTTTTTATCTTCCTTTCCAAGCATCGGGAATGAAGGTTATTCGAAGGATGACCATATCAACATCATATCTCTAACTGTACTATTACTAGAAAGTTGCACGTGCCTTGCACGTGAGACTCAGATAATAGACGTATGAAATATAATCCCTATATAAAATTATAATTGGTAAAGTACAATAAATTCTAAATTTGATCAGCATCTATAATGTATGGGTGTATCCTTATACTTTGTATGTCATGTAGAAGTCAAAAAGTATTAGCTACCAAACACATGAATTTTTGATGACATGGTCTAGAGAAAAAAGGAGAAGATTCTAGTATGATGGAGAAGTGTGTTTTGAGGTTTGTGCATAGCATTCATTATGCCAAAGACTACAAATAGAATCTTCTAGATGCTAGAATGGAAAATAAGATCCAATGGCTAGAAATGCTGGGATTCACGAATCTTGATCCAACGGTCAACATCCACAGTTATTCGTACACTATATTGTGGTAAGATAAGATAATAGAGTAGTTTTCAATTGGATCCTTAGCACCAATCCTGACCGTTGGGCTGTTAGATCCAATGGTTCAGAGTACCTGGATTCATGTTGAATATTACCTAGAGAAAAGTCCACCATGTTCTAGAACCATCATGTCACCACCCCCAAAATATCATAGCATAGTAGGCTGTATTCTCTCTACTATTACAATGGAGCAGTTTTGAATTGCATCCATATCACCAATCCTGACTGTTGGGTTGTTAGATCCAATGGTTTAGAGCAGCTGTATTCGTGTTGAATAGTACCTAGAGCAAACTCCAACATGTTCTAGAACCATCATTTCACCACCCCCAAAATTTCATAGCACTGTAGGATGTATTTTCAATATGGGTAGATAGTTATTACTAATAGACATAATGTATGCATATTTTTTCTAACAAGAATATTGGTTAATAACAACTTAGCGTTTGTTAAATCATATTTCATACAGTATATACATGTGTGGCACGTCCCTTTTGATCAACACGTGAGACTCGGATAATAGACGTCTGACATATCATCACTATATACAATTTTAACATGTAAAGCATACAAAAATATAAATTTGATTGATATTTATAAAGTATGGTTGTATATTTGGTCCTTGTACTTTGTATATCATTTAGAAGTCAATGATTATTAGCTATCTAAAACTAGAAAATTCTGGTAAGATGCTCTAGAGAAACGAGGGAGAAGATTCTAGAATGATGGAGAAGTGTGTTTTGAGTTGTGTGCATACCATTCATTGTGATGAAGACTATCAATAAAATATTCTAGATGCTAGAATGGAAAAGAAGATCCAATAGCTGGAAATATTGGGATTCGTGAGTCTTGATCCAACGGTCAATATTCAAAGTTATTCGTACACTATATAGTGCTAAGATAAGATATATATGTAGAAAAACGTCAAAACACACTTATCCATCATTCTAGAATCTTCTCGATTGTTTCTCTAGACCATGGTTCTAAAATTTTCAATTATTAGGTAGCTAATAAACATTTATTTCTACATGATAAAAGTGCAAGAACCAAATATACACTCATACTTTAGAAATGACGTGGCTCAAATTCATAGATATTTCAAGATTTACCTATTACAATGTTATATACTAATGACATGCCATGCTTCTGTATATTATGTGAGTTTCACATGCAAGGCACGTGCAGCTTACTAGTACTACTACGAAGAGCATGGCTCAGCTCCATGATGGAGGAGCAGGACCCGACTACTAATTTAATTGCTTGATTGTAGGGTCCTTTGTGTTAAATGTATGGACTTGGATGCAATTTAAACCTTTTTAAGGTCCTTGGTGTAACATGTACACATGCACTAGATGTGTTAATTATTGAAGCATCTCACTCCTTCAGGACATACCCCAGTCAAAAAAATAAAGTGCCACCACCCGATTTTCAGAAAACACGGACATGCTTTGTTACAATTCCCTAGTCTTAGGACGTTTCAAGATTCCATATATATTAGCTAACTACGCCCATGCACTCAAATAACTTATGTCAATTTAAAGAAAGTATGTCAAATTTGAACTACATGTAAGCGCGATAGATTCTTTCTTGAATTTGCAAGTGATCCAACAATTAGCAATGTTGGAATCTGTCAATCCATATTCAATGATCGATGTTCAAAGATATCCGTGTTATATATCTTATTAGTAAGTTGCACATGCCTTGTACGTGAGAATCAGATAGTAGAAGTATATGCCATATCATTTTTTCTCTACTACTATAAAGGAGCAGTTTTGAATTGGATCCATAGTACCAATCCTGACCGTTGGGCTGTTAGATCCAATGGTTCAGAGCAGGTGGATTCATGTTGAGTACTACCTAGAGAAAACTCCACCATGTTCTACAATCATCATGTCATCCCCCAAAAGCATAGCATAGTAGGTTGTATTCTCAATATATGTAGATAGTTATTATTAATAGACTTAATGTATGCAGTTTTCTCGAACAAGACTATTGGTTTATAACAACTTAATGTTTGTTAATCACATTTAATACATAATATACGTGTGTGGCATGTGCCTTCTACTAGTTTATATAAAATTATAATAGGTGAAGCCCAAAAATAATTATAATTTCGAGCTACGTCCATAAAGTACCGTTAGATCTTAATTATATCCATTCTAGCATCTAGAATATACTATTGATAGCCTTTAGCACACTAAAAGATATGCACAAACCTCAAAACACACTTCTCAATAATTCTAGAATGTTCTTTGTCATTTCTCTAGAACATGGCGAGTACTATTAGGTAGCTAATATGTTGATTACTACTACTCCCTCCGAGCCATAATAGTTAACTTGGATTTGTCTAGATACAGATGTATCTAATACTAAAATATGTTTAGATACATCCATATCTAGACAAAACTGAGTCAACTAATATGGGTCGGAGGGAGTACATGATACAAAGTATAAGAACTAAATATACAACGGATATTCTATGGACGTGGCTCAAAATTATAATTATTTTTTGAGGTTCACCTATTTTTATAGTTTTTTACTAGTCCTAATTATCAGAGTTGGGCATGTGGGTTCAAATCCTTCACGTGATAGAAAAGTGATTCTACGGTGCATGCTATCTAGCAGGGAGGGGAGAAATGTGGGTTCACGTCCTTTCCTGAAAAATAGTCTAGACGGTACAATACTGAGGCAGCACGTGACAACTTGCTAGTCTAGCACTCTAGCTATAACTCCAGCAGGCGTCCTCGATCCACTGCAGAAGACCGACGAGGGAACATGCAAAATTAACACCCCTCGTTCAAAGAGCCTCCCATCTTCCCCATCTCCGGTGATCCCCATTCGCTAACGCTGGCTAGCCGCATTTTGGATCCTCTTGAGCGCCGCACTTCCTAAACTTTCCTAGCCATTTCTCGTCCGCTACATTAGTTCTTGCAGGCCTCCATCACTCTCCTCCAAGAAACCCCAACAATCATATTTGAATCTGCCCTCGCCCCCAGTCCAACCAGATGTAATGGCGGATTCGATGCACAACGTTCGGTACGGTGGCTGGAGCAAGGTCAGCGACGACGCCTTCGGAGAAATCGCTATGCATATGGACACTACCAGCGCCGTCCGGCTGGCCACATGCTCCAAGGAGTTGCACCGCCAAGTCATCGGCGGAAAAGCTAGCAGATGCCCCAATGTCGGCTATGGGACATTGGTCGCCTTCCACGACTTCCTCAACCACATGATGGCGTGCCCGCAAGGCCCATGCAACTGCACTGAGACTGGCTAGGATTTCGCCGCCCCGCCCACAGCGCTCCTCGATCACCTCGAAAAATCCCACTCAATTGAAGTGCAGAATTTCCACTACGGCGAGGAACACAGGTACATCTCTCAGCCTTTGATGGCACCTGGCTCATGGAGAGTAGAGATTGTGTTATCCAGGGACGATGGTACGTTGTTCGCCGTGCGATTTGACATGCTCTACTATGGCCTCGCCGTATCCGTCCAGTGCGTCAGGTCGGTGGCATGCTTGTTTCCGCAGTACGTGGTGGAGTTGCACTTTTATAAACCTTCAATGATTGGAGAGGACCTAGAGGAGTTCGTAGAAGATAGCTTATTTTTTGAGCCGAAGAGCAGCGCGTCGCCGGCCTCCATCAGGATTACTGAAGATTACCTTAGTTTCCTGATTAAGAAACATGATAGGTTCACACTAGATTACTCATTTTGCATCCACAATGTGGCAGATGGCAAATATGACCATCATGATTCTGATGATGATCTGTCGTTCAAGTTTTTTTAGATCAAACGTTGGAGATGATCTAGCATTTCCTCTAACACATGGCTCTGTATTTTTTTTCTTCGGAGTGCCTAGATCTCAGGTGCGTGAGAACTTCTTATATGTATATTTAGCATGCTGCAATTTAGTCCGCCGATTCTTACTTCCTTTAGAAATCCCATGTTCATCTCTCAGCCGCTGTCAGCACCGCGCTCATCAAGACTAGAGAACATCAAATCTGGGGATGATGGTACGGTGATTGCTATGCTATTTGACATGCTCGAGCGGGGCGACATCATCGTATCCATCGTGTGCGTCAGGTCGGAAGGGTGCTCGTTTCCCTTGTAGAATGTGCAGTTCACTGTCTAGCACCCGTCACTAGAGGCTAGGTTCTGGGAGGGTGCAATGCGCAATTCCTTCACTTCTGGGAGCAGGGCGGTGCCTGGCATCATGCAGAAGGAAAAGCATTCCATGGTGGTGTACCTTCAAACTTCACAGACACAGGGCATGTATTACTCAATATGCATCCATCACGAGGGAGAATTCCAAATTGACCATTCTACTACCTCAGATTTTGTTTATCCCACTTTCACTACATACCACGGATGTACGTGTACTTGAGATTGGATTTTAGATGCAGAGTAGTACTAGTATAGCACTAGTTCTTGTACTTCGAACTATTTTGTACTACTATATATCGGTACTGGTAGTACTTGTTTAGGCCAAGGACAAGAGATGGTCTTGCTTTGCCTTTATTCTATCGTCGCTATTACTGACATATTTTGTTTAACTAATAGTGATATACTGGTACTTGTTTAGATCAAGTGCAGAAGTGTGTATTGCTTTTCTTTTGAAAGTTATCATCGTCACAATTATCTAGATGAGTCTTGGGTATTTTGGGATGCATATGGGGGGTCACATAGGCATCGTCACTTGATTGTCAGTTTTGCTTGCTCCAATGATCGAGTCTGTTTTTTGAGCTGGAACAAGAACTTATTCTCTCTGTAATGCTATTGAATTTCAAGAAGGAAAGCTTTTGTGAAACGAGTTTATCTAGACTCTTTTTAGTGTGTAGTTTAGAGTGAACCCATATACTAAAAGGGGTCTAGATACACTCGTTTCACAAAATCTAAAATATCTTATATTTGAAACGGAGGGAGTACTGCGTATGTTTTATCAAAGTCAGGTTACTCATATTTACTTTATCATATTTTTATTATAATATTTAGCATGCTGCAATTTAGTCCGTTGAATCTTACTTCCTTTAGAAACTCCAGGTACATCTCTCAGCTGCTGTTGGCACCACGCTCATCGAGAGTAGTGAAGATCGGATCAGGGGACGATGGTACAGTGTTTGCTCTGCTATTCGACATGCACATCGGGAGACATCAGCGAATCCATCGTGTGTTCTGGCCGGACGCATGCTCGTCGCCCTTGTACAATGTGCTGATCACTACCTATTACCCGACAATAGAGCTAGGGTTTTGGACCCGTACAATCTGCAGTTCCTCCACGCCTTGGAGCTGGGAGGTGACGGGCATCATCTGGAGGAAAAAACATTCCTTTATGTTTTGAAGTGAACCATCTCATATTACCGGCCTGCATTACTCAATATGCATCAATCGCGGGGGAGAATCCTATGATCGAGCATATTCGTTGAACACGGCAAACTGATCATGTGCCAAGGTTTTTTGAGATGGAACAAGAACTTATTATCTATGTATTGCTATTGAATTTCAAGCAGGAAAGCTACTGAATCTCTCAAATGTTCTGTCGTTACTATTACTAAACCATTTTGTGGAACTAATACTGATGTACTGGTACTTGATTTTCTTTTGAAACATGGCCGTGTCACAATCTAGATGAGACTTGGGCATTTTGGGTTGCATAAGGGGGTCACACAGGCATTGATGTGAGAAGAAGGTACTCAAAGCATCCTTGATCATCAGTTTTGCTTGCTCCAATGGTCGAGTGTGTTTGGTGAAAAGGACAAACTGATCGCGCAACAAGGTTTTTAGAGCTGAAACAAAAACTGGTTCTCTCTGTACTGGTTTTGTATTTCAGAAAAAAACAGATGGTTTTAAGAACCATTCTGTAAGCTAAGATACAATGGAATCGATACTGCTCACTCCTACGATAGTGCTCTAGTGCATCTACTCATCATCGATGAAGTCGGAGTCATCATCGTTGGTGTAGAAGTCCATGGCATCATCCTCCAGGTAGTCATCATCATTGCTGAGGTACGAGTGAATATCCCCTGGATGTCTTCACCTTCCTCCTCTTCTTCTTTTGCCGCAAGCTGAGCTTCTTACTCCTTGATGGTCTTCTCGAGGTCGGACATTTTCTAGCAAAGACGGTCGATGGTGCGATCCTTCTTTGCCCGTTGACGACGAAGGGATTGACGATCCTTGACTAGCAGTGAGAAAGTCTGGGCCTTTTGGGCGGCAATGGCAAGGTTGTGGTTGGCGAATTCTCGAGCATTGTCCAATTCTTTCTGTCTATCGTACAGCAGGAAGTCGAGGTTCTCCACTTGGCGCTTCCACTCCGGGTGACTTGGCATCTCCAGAGGCATTCCCATAGAATCCCGCCTTGCATAGTGAGCAAAGCGGGTTCCCTAGATCAAGTTGACATTCTATGCACAAAGAAGAGCGAGAGCTTCATGCATTGCCCTGACTAATCCATCTCGCTAGTTGTTCTCTCTCACGGTAAATTGAATCTTCTCAGAAAGTGGTGCCTCCATCTTGCATCGGAGATCAGCAACTACTAGCCATTGTAAATCTCCTCCTAAGTGGTCATTGAGTTGAGCTCCAAAGAATTCTGGATGTGGACGCTCAAGGTACTCAGACAGTGCATCAAGATCCCTCTCAAAGATCAGTTGGCCTCCGTTGCCCAACTGGTAGAACTTGCAGTACTGAACTTCCATCTATCAGAATTTTAGGATGAGAAAGTTAGTGAGGTGATCAAGTTTGTTAAGTTTTATGGAGTAATGTAAGAATTTTGAGGAACATGTATCTTTTTGAAAGAATCTCAAGGGTAAGAGGGGAAATAGATTTTCGCAAATACTCACTTTGGTTTTGAAACTAAGTTTTTGTTCGGACGGCCATTCTAACTAGGGTCTCCTATGGTGAGGATGGCTCTAATACCAACTTGTCAACACCCGGATTTTTAATCCCAGATGCATGTTATGCCATACATCGCAATCCCAGGATTACCATTTTTGCGAGACATAACAGATTGGATATCACAGTACATCATCCATTACAAACCATAATAAGGTCTTACACAAATAAAGGATCTCATGATCCAGTCTTAGTAGAAAAAAGTAGCGGAATAAATAGCGTAGCGGTGGGGTCCATCTTCAGTGTCACGAGCAATGCTGCCGATGGGAGATGATCCTAGTTGTCATAGCCGTCCTGTTGTCCTCCTTCCGGATAGTCCTCCTCATAGTTTGGCCACGGGAATAGCCAGGGACAAAGCCATGAGTACTCTTTAAGTACTTGCAAACTATCACTAACAAATAAGGTAGTTCTAGTAGGAATGCTAAGTTCTAAATCACCTAAGTAGGAACTTAGTTGTCATAGTCACAACCATGTTGTGTTCAAGTCATGTCACAATTCATTTCATAAGTCCTTTTGAAAACATCTGACAACGGAATAGTATGGCCACTCCAACTGTCCATAACCGCGGACGCGGCTATTCGAATAGTTTGACACTCTGCAGAGGTGGTACACTTTCACCATAAAATTTCATACATTTGTCAGGGATAACCCTGAATCATCATACTTAGTATGCAGATAATCAAACATAACCTTTCCTTTCCACACTCTAGTATAAGCACCTCTCCTATGAGCTTGGCCTCCCAGCCATGGCCATCTGCCATCCTGGGCACTCCATAGGTGGACAACATTGAGAGGTAGCCTTAGCTCAAACCTCTCCCGCGAGGGAACTAATACTAATGCATATAAACTTCCGGCTAAGCCCTACCCAATTTAGGTATTGTGGTGTACGGTAAAATTGGAATGTATCGCATCCGAACCCAACCACCAGTTTTTATAAAGGGCTAAGGCTCATGCCTCAACATTTTCATCATCATAAACCATTCGTGTTTCTCAACACATGTCAAAACATCTCAATAGAATGACTCATCATTCCAAGGTTTTCATAAGAATTTTCACCAAGTATTCCCATCTAGAATGATCAAGTTTTTTGTTTAGCTCTAAACTACTAATTTAAGAGTGTTCACTAAGGTGGGATGCTAATATCAATCTCATGTCATAGAATTACATCTAAGTCTAACTAGATAGGTCAAGTTTTATACTCCTTATTCTATCTATAAACAAAGTAAGGAACCTTGGTAACGTAGAAGGAAGTAAAGCTTGTAAGAAAACTTGGGATGGTATAAATCAAAAGGTATAACCAAAGCATGCCTAATACATCTTGCTTAGGTCATCTTGTATAATTCTAGCTTGCTAACAATATCTTACAAGTGTTAGCTTGCATTGTTAATGATGGCTTGCCTTAGTTGGTGTAGTGGTTGAAATTCTCCTCGTCTTCTTCGGGGTAGAACTCCTCATCCTTGTAGACTTGGGCGACACTATCTTCTATAAATACATATGGGATACACAATCACCAAACAATACTTAACTATTCTATTTAGCACACTAAGGCACACACTTGATGATCTAGTATCATCACATTCATCACCAGATTTAATGAACTAGTTTCATTCATTGAAATTAACTAAGATTTAATATTCTCCAATTAAAATATGGGATCACGTGGACACATGTCATCACCACATATTCTAATACATGGGAGTGTGATTTAAATGTTGGATCATATTTTATAAGTTTAAGATTAATATTTAATGATTTAAAGTGACTAGAAATGCCTATATAGCAATATTTTGGTACTAGTCCAAAGTCCCTGCATGCAAACCTAAAAATTATTACATATTCAGATAGGTATATTCAAATGTGATTTTTGAGAGGTGGAATCAACTCAAAAGCTATTATGGTTGATTGTTGAAAAATGTTTGAATGTAGAAAAGTCTCTGTTTTGTTATTTTTTCTATAGGTGATATATAACTCTAATTGATTTAAATCCAACGGGCTTGGATAGATATTTGAATTAGCGTGCTAACAAAATTTGAATCATTCATTTTTGTTTAGTAAATCTTGCTGAATTGATTTTTAAACTAGTGGACATAAACTAGATTAAGTCTAAAAAGAAAAATCAATATTTGAATCCTAGGGCCAGCGCAGGAAGACTAACGGGCTGGCCCAGTTACACTCCGCAGCATAGAGGGCAGCTGACAGGGGGGTCCCGCATGTCAGCAGCTCTTCTAACACGAAGTGGTACGGGGCTATGTGCGTCGTGCGATTAGAACCTAGATCGACGGTCGTGGCTCGTCGTCGATGACAGACAAGTCACCAGCGAGATAGAACCCTAGCAGCTCGGTGGGGGTGCAATGGGGGCTTATCTGGGCTCCAGCTAACATGGCGATGGGGGCGATTGAATGAGGAGACGACGGTGGACTCAGGCGAGGTCGCGGTGGCTCCTGGGGTGGTCGAAATCGATGGTCCCCTTGTTTCTCTGCTACGGTGAACTCTGGTGCAATTCCGGCAAACGACTGCTCGAGCGGCTCCGGCGATGCTGTGAGGTGGTTCTGAGTGAGAGGGGAGTTGAGTGGTGTGAGGAAATGGTGCTGGGCAGGGCTCCTTATATTGGCTCGACGAGGAGAACGTGAGGGCGACGGTGAGCTCGTCGATGACGACGGTACAGGGCGCTGGAGGCATGGACAGTGTAGGCGGATGGTGGCTTGCCTCCTAGAGGTCAGCTATGATGTAAAGGCGATGCTAGGGGCGGTGGCATGTGGTCGGGAAAGGGCGACGCTCTACACGGCAGAGGCGATGCTCGACGCGGCGTGCGGTGGCTGCTGGTCGCGTGGCGGGAAATGGTTGTGTTTGGGGAGGTGATGGGGTTATGGCGGAGCGGTGCACGCGAGCTGAGGGCAAGGCGTGGTTTGTGCGGGCCGGTCAGGGACGGTGCTCTGGCGTGATCTGTGCACGGTGCAGAGGCGCTGGGCACGAGCTTTCCTCGTTGGTCCAGGGGCTAGCAAGGCTCGGGGAAGGGATCGTGGGCGTCGGTAGGGTTCGACGGAGCTAGGGGCATGCTGGATTGGCATGACGCTGTCTCTGACGCGTTGCCCATGCTCGGCCACCAACGACCAGGAACGGGCGGCGCGCTACTGCTTCTCCAGGCTAAATGGTAGCTCTGTGCTGGCTTGGTTAGAGCTAGGGGAGACAAAGGGACAAGAATTAAACCAAATGGCTCGACAATGCTTTGATCACAAATAGTGTTAGTGAGGCAGATTTTATTTGCCTGCCAACTGTTTGACACAATGCCCACAAGAACAAAAGTTTTGAATGTTGCAAAGATTTTTTGTGGAGGTGTTAGTCACATGCTTGAGCATCTGTGGTTGCTTGGGATTGTCAAGTTGAACTCATTTGAGTGGTTTTTAGAAAAAGTGGGATCTATGCACATACACTTGATTCCATTTTCAAATGGCATTTAAATTTAGTGTTTAACTGTTTTTTGTAAGATCACATAGTGGGCCTTGGTAGATATTTACTTGTACTAGCAAGGGGTGCAAAGATTCATAAATGTTTCTGTTGGACTTTGAGTTCTAGGAACACCTAAAGTGACCTAGTGGATTAAAATGGCAAAAGTGACCATTTGCCTTTATTAATTCCAATTGATTTCTTTTTCTTTCGATTTTGCTAGGGAATGATCTAGATGATGTGGCATTCACCTTAGAATCATTTTATAACCATTAGAACAAACAAACATGGTAATTTCAAACAATTCCATATTAATGCAACACACATATGCATTCCTAATTATTTAAATAAAACAAAGTTTTTGTTAACCCTAAATTGGGTGATTTGGATCTTGATATCTTGGACTAAAGTTTTGGGATGTTACAGTGTGTTCTTTCCATAAGCCACATGGATCCACCAGAGTTATTTGCATGTGTGTTCTTTTCATAAACCACCAGTGTCATTGCATGTGTGTTCCTTTCCTAAACCACATGGATCCACCAGTGTCATTGCATGTCTTTGCATGTGTGTTCCTTTCGTAAACCACCACTAGTGTCTTTGCATGTGTGTTATTTTACTAAACCACATGGATCCACCAATGTCATTGCATGTGTGTCCTTTTCATAAGCCACCACTAGAGTCATTCCATGTGTCTTGTTTTCCTAAACCACCAGTAGAGTCATTGCATGTGTGTTCTTTTCATAAACCACTTGGATCCACCAGTATCATTGCATGTGTGTTCTTTTCATAAACCAGAACTAGAGTCACTACATGTGTGTTCTTTTCCTAAACCACCACTTGTGCCATTGCAAGTGTGTTATTTTACTAAACCTCATGGATCCACTAGTGTAATTGAAGGAAAACGATCTGGATATGGGATACCACAATTATCCCCAAATGTGATCACAATGGAGTGGAGAAATGTCATGATCAATACCAGTTACTAACTCATTCTGAAACGTAAGAGAGTACGAACTTCGGGGACGAAGTTTATTTTAAGGGGGAGAGTCTATAACATCCCAGCATTACAGCTTAGGAATAAGCTGAGATCAGGTGTGTGCTTTGCATTCATGCATAGAAAATCTGGATAATTTTCGCGCTTTTAAATAAAACTTGTCAAAGTGATTGAAGCTTCTCTTAACTTGGTGGAACTAAAGTAGATCATCAAGTTGACTGCAATAAGTTTTAATATAACCTTTGCTAAAACCTTATCTTTAGATAATATAATTTGATCTAAGGGTAGATCAAATGTAATAAACTAAGTCACAATACACTACTTAATAAGGAGTACTTGATCTTCTAGAGATCATTACATGGTATTCCATACAACAACTCAAGGATGAATACTTAATATTCCAAAGATTATATCAAGGTATTATCTACCACAAACCTTGAATACCAAGTTAAGTATATAACTTAAGTAAAGAAACTCCATAACTAAATGTTGACACATTTGATTGCCATAGTGATTCCTACCATGGGTATCATGGTAGTTCTTAAACATTAACTCTTATCACAAATAGAGTAGAAAGGGAAGTCAAGCAAAGACCATTCATCACATGTGCTTGTTTTCATTTTAATAGATGACTTTCCTACTTGACCAAGTCCGAGTGTCAATTGATCATCAATATTGAGTGATTAATTCCTGACCTAGAACTTATTGACTCTTAGATTTGACCTATTATATTGACCTTCCAAAGACCTTAAGTAAAATTATAAGGAGGAACCAGTTATGGTAGAGTATGCCATCATCAATGGAATGTGATCCTTGGTGGTGATCAAACCATTTGATGTTGGAGGAGTTAACTCACTCCAGAGTTAACTAGAAAAAGTATTTAAACCCAAGTGTTTAGATAGTAATTCTGGAGCCATTAGAAAGCTGGAAGTATTAGAGTATATAATGATAATATTGTTAAGCCAAGTAGGTATAAACCTAAAGTAAGTTTCCTTAACAAGATAAGTCTTATAGAGAGACTAGTACAAGTCTACTACTTAGTGGATAGATGATAGATCTTGATCAGACAATTAGAAGCCTAAGCTTTGTTTGATCAAAGGATGGTGGTCATTATTCTCAAGTCATTTGAGAATAGATGACCATCTGATAAATAAGAGTGGTGAGTATACCAAATTAGACAAAACCCTAGTAAACTAAATCATCTAGCTTGATCATGAGAAGTCAAGCTAGAGTATGACAAAGTATATAACATGAGTATATGGAGTAGTTGGAAGCATAGTAGTTTAACCAAGCTAATACAAGAACAAACTTGTATTATGGGAGTAGTACCATACCCTTCCCAAAGGATTGTTATCACATGTGATGTAGAGAGAACTATAATCTTGCAAGCCTTGGAAGTAGTTGCAAGATGGATTTAAAGGAGTTAATGGATGGAGTTAGAAGTAGCTACATTGATGGATTCATTAGAGGTAGTTAAGAAACGGAAGTTTCATACTAGAGTAATAATGGAGAACGGTTATTGCTGAAAGGAATTCTTTGTGAATAAGTTAAGAGAGATATATAGAGTATATTTAGGAAAGGAATTCTTTATTTAAGATAAGCTTAGTGAGGTATTAAGGTAGGATGCTTGAGAAACCCTTAACCAACAATATATCAAGCCATGACAAAAACCATGTCTACCTCTTTGTTCAAAACCCTAAAATCAAATTGGTAGTTAAACCAATTCCTAATTTTAAGCAGCCATTGGAAAGGTGTCTCTTAGTCAAATTAAACTTCTAAGAGATAATTAGAATACCAGTTGAGGGTGTATTAATGAGAGCCTTGTCCACCTCATTGTCTTAAACCCTAACAAATCCCTAGTCTCATATACCATCAAGACCACATTAATCAGTAATCTTTATAGCTTACTCTAAGTTGAGAGGTCATTCAGGATTATAAATTTTAGATCAATCCTTAAACCTTGATCTTTATCCACATTCATAATAAGATATGAGTCCATTAAACCTTTCCAAAACCCATGGTAATTATTTGGAAATGAACATTTTCATTTCCTCATTAATGATTGATATCCATTCATAATGACTTAACCAAGCTTGTTTTATAGTAGTTCTAAACCCCACAAACTAAGTAGGGTTGGAATGGGAGAAATGACCAAATATAGAGAACCATGAAATTCAAATCACCACTTTATGAACCACAAGATTTACTACCTTATAATAAATATATATATATATCATTCCTTTATGAGGCTAAGTATGAATGGAATTCTCTACATATCATTCAACATTTTAAATTCTTTCCATAATGATTATCATGGTGAAAACAATAACATTTTTTATAAGATTTTTATCTAGGAAACAAATCCATAAAACCCTAATTTGTATTTACTTTACTAAATAAAAGAACTTTTCATACACTCATGAATTTCGAAAAGATAAAGAAAAATGAAGAGAAAGTTTAGTATAATGAATCTTTAAACCATTTGGAACATTCCACCAGAACTCTAAGGATTTAAACCTTTGTAGAAATCAAATTTGAAAGAAAGTTGTAAATAGACAATAAAACAGAATAAAGAAAAAAGAAGTAGAACTGTCAGCAGCACCGGCCCACGGCCCATTAACTGTTCCTAGCCCGCGAGCAGTAGAAAGTAAAAAATGCTCACTTTGTAAAAGCCCAGTACTAGCCTGGTTCGTCCATCTCTCTCTCACTGGCATGTGGGACTAGAGGAGGACTGCGGGTTGAGACGAAGATTACCCTAGTGGGTTTTCTGCAAAAGATTTGCACCATCGTCTTCCTCCAGCTGGAAGCAGCTCAGTGGAGCTGTGGATGCCGTATGTTGTCGTCGTGCGCCACGATTCCTACTGTCGTCATCGTTTTGTGGAGATGGGGATTAGAACGCCACCGAGGAGCCTCCCCATCCTCATCCCTTCATTCCCTCCCTCGCATCTGCTCTCTTCCTCTCTGTGCACAAGGTTAGCAAAACCCTAGCGCCACTGTCGTTGCCTCACGCCGCTGATAGAGACCACCCCAAGGCCGGCCGTGGAGAATACGAGCTCTGCCATGATGTGCTTCGTCTTCGCGAGAAAGGAATCTAGTCGGGGAGAATGCAATCGCACGCATCGGTCGTTTCTTCCCGAACTCCGACCAAGCGCCACTGAGACCGTGTCGTCGTCTCCGTCGTCCACTTCTTCATCTGAGGCTACCAACGCATCAAGGGTAAGATTGCGAGTCTTCTTGTGGCCTCCAATCGCATCAAGAGTAAACCCGCCAGATCGTCGCCGTCGTTCGCCGTCTGTGCGTCACCGATGACGTCACACTTGCGTCACCCTTGACCAAGTCCAAGTGTTGACTGGTCCACGCCAACGTGGCATGCCGACATGGTCTTGACCCAACTCGTCCGTGATCCTAGCTAGGTTAGTTCTAAGTAAAAAAAGGTGTTTTCCTGTTTAGTAAATAGGTAAAACATTATAAATTCAAATATAAACATTTTCTAGAAATTTAATCAAATGATTAAATCTTAGAAATTGAATATCTTTTGTTTTATAATTCAGAAAAATATGTATTATATATCAAAATGTTCAGAAAAATAAATTCTATATTCTAAATCTATTATTATACTTTATTTTCCAACTTAAATAATATAATAATTATTATTAAATATCCTATTAGAGATAAATATTAAATAAATATATTCTATTATTTAAAATTCATAAAAATAAGTATAATATATCAAAATTGTTAGAACAACAAAATATACATTTATAAACTTATTTTGGACATTTTCGTGATACTTAACTAAGTATTTATTATTTATTTAGTATTTATAAAGTGATAAAACTTATAAAAATCATATCTTATTAATTAAAAATCATAAAACTACTTATAATATACCAAAATGATCACAAAAATAAAAACTACACATTGAACATGTCCTATTGCACATTTGAAGTCAAATAAAGGAAAAAAGTTCAATAAGTATTGATTAAAAATATTTTCTAATATCTTAATAGATTAAAAATATATAAATCTTTACTATTGCCTTTAACATTATTTATTTAAAATATAAAAGTGTAACAACAAGTTCAATTGATATTTAAGTGAATTCAATATGGGTCCAACCATTTTATATTGTACTTACTAAAACTACCATTTAAAAATTAACTAAATCTGACTCTCCAAAAAGATTTTATTAATTATAAAATCATCAAGATTTGAGTACCAATTCTTTTACAAGTTTGGGAATCCACTTTAAAAGCTAAACTAAGTTTTTAAGTATTTAATATGATGCCATTCCCATCTTTACAAAATTAAGTATTAATTCTATAATAAGTAAATGAGTTCATTCACTTATAAAATCGAGAGAACACCTCTTCCATAAAGAAAACATACTTTTGTTTCACCTTCATGGAATGTTATAAATTGAACCACATGTAGTGTCCTCTCATATTAAAGTTAGATAAGTCTCCACTTGCTAGTGAAATGGCTATTCAAATATGGTAATTGTTTTCTCACTACTAGGAAACCCCTTATCAGTGGCGCACCTTTTTTTCACTATCAGTGGCGCATATCTGATGCGCCACTGATATGTCGCCACTGATAACTATCTTCTGTGGCACATATTGAAATGCACCACATAAATCTCAAACTTCTGTGGCGCATATGGCCAATATGCGCCACCGAAGTTTTTTTTCAAATTTCAAATAAAACGGGCCAGATCTAGATCTGGCCGGAGGTGGTGGTGGCGGCTGGTGGCAGGAGGAGGGCTAGGAGGAGTGGGTCATTAGAGGTGGTGGCCAGAGGAGAAGGAGGAGGAGGCCACCGCTAGAGTTGGTCGGAGTAGGAGGAGGAGTGTGCCGAAGGTGGAGGAAGGTGTCACCGGAGTTGGAGGAGGAGGTCGCCGGAGTTGGTGGTGGAGGAGGAGGAGGAGGTCGCTGGAGGGTAGGAGGAGGAGGTGGTGGAGGAGGAGGTCGCCAGATGAGGAGGAGAAGGAGGAGGAGGTTGTGGTAGATGGTGTAGGAAGAGGTTGCCGGAGGTGGTGGAGGAGGAGAAGGAGGAGGTCACCATGGTGGAGGAGGTCACCGAGGTGGAGGTGGAGGTCACCGGAGAGCGGAGAAGGAGGGAGGAGAAGGGAGAAGTGTGGAGTGGAGGTAGCCGGAGAGTGGAGAAGGAGGAGGGAGAAGAAGGGAGAAGTGTGGAGGGGAGGAGAAGTGGGGAGGGGAGAAGAAGAAGGGGAGAAAAAGGAAAAAGGGAGGGAGAAGGGCACCGGCGGGATTCAAATTTCGAATCCTGCCCAAGACTTCTATGGCACATATGGGAGAAATGCACCACAAAAGTTTCTCCCCCTTTTTTATTTTTTTGTAGTAAAAAATCTTCTTTCGGCCATAACTTTTTACTCTTTTCGAATTTGGGGATTCTGTAAAATCTAGAACGACCATATGTCATTGAAATCGAGTAGGAAATTTCGAGACGGTCATTTTGATATATTAAACTTTTTTTCGACATCGTAGGCAAAAGTTATGAACGTTTTACCGTGCCATGACCTATTTTTGCAAAATACATCGAAATTCATATATTTCAATTTTCAATACAACTACACCCTATATAACTACATCTCAAAGGAATTATTTTTTTGAAGATTTTATCATTTTTGTTTATTTTTTACATAACTGAAAAGGAGATCCATGGGGAGGTGGGGGGTGAGATCTGTTTTTCTATATTCTATGGCGCATACACCAATATGTGCCACAAAAACATCACTTTCTGTGGCGCATATGGACATATGCGCCATAGAATTTTCTCCCCCTTTTTTGGTCTGGGTTCCATCAACTTTCTGTGACGCATACATCTATATGCGCCACAGAATCATCACTTTCTGTGGCACACAAGAAAAATATGCGCCACGGAAATGTGGACTTTTCTGGCCATATTGGTTCTGTGCGCCACTGAACTACCAAATTCGAGTGGCATTTTTTTCTGTATGCACCATTGATATTTATCTGTGGCGCATGGTTTTGCATATGCGCCACAGAGTACCTTGTCTACCTATAGCTGTTTCCCTAGTAGTGTTTTCTTTAATAGTCAAAACTAGTAAGAAAACCTTAAAGTGTTGGATTTAAGTTTAAATGTTTTACTTTGTAAAAGTAACCTTTTCCTCAAAAGTTATTCCATTAAAAGTAATCCTTAAGCATTACTATAAAGGCTCTAATTGATTAATAATCTTGCTTAAGAAATCTTTTAGTTACCATGCCCATTTAAGTGCTTTACTATGGTATGCTACTCATTGTACTTACATGTTATTTCACACACTCTCGCAAGCCTTAAGAAGAAGCACAAGTGTGAAACTAATCTAAAAGTGCAACACATTCCAAAGAAGTCATCACAAGCCCCAAAACCCAAATCATAGACGCTTATTCTGGGGATTCGAGTTTACAAACTTGCATTATGTTACTTATGCATAATTGCATATTGCTTCTTTAAATATTTGTCCTTACCGGACCAATGATGTTATCTTACAGCTTTTGGATCTTCTAATATCTTGAAGACCGTGAGTGGATAATCTTGCAATCACAAAAGGCAAGTTCACACTTGCTCATGTCTTTTGATTATTTTCTATGCTTGTAACTCAACTGTTGTCATCACCTGCATTTCAAAAAGGTCTAAAACACTATTTTCACAATTAACTTGAAGTATCGGTTACTGATCCAGGGTGACCAGCTAATATATAAGAACTGGCAATGGAAATGCCATTGTACAAGAATGTATCATCTAGGACTTAACAACCAAGGTCACTAGTGATTCTAGCGCCGTATATTACACGTTAACCATGAGATTTGGAATGGGACGGAGAAGTCAGCTAGATCTTCTTCCTTTTGCCTAGACGAATGACCTAATCATGAGGCTGAGGATTTCTCATGGAGAAACCTAGCACATGGGTGGAACCCCTTAGTTTCCATTATTTTGGTGTCTAGATTATCTTGAGAGGCTACTAGTGGTTTAGCTGGACCTTTAAGGGAGCTTGCCAGGGCATAACCATCTCATAGAGTCTTCAGGTGCCTACCAGGGTTATAGCCGGTCCTATATGGGGCTTAACGGAGGTGGGGCATGTCCTGGAGGATCGTGTCTCCATGCGGGGTCGTGGAGAGGGGCAGTGATTGGCTTGGATCATCTATTGGGCCCCACATCAAGGAATTATGGATGGGAATACGCTACCTGGTTGTGCAACAAGGATTTGGTCTCTCATGGTTAAAGCAATGCACCTCTGCAAAGTGTAAGAACTGTAACTTGTTAATCCATGTTCTGGGAAGGAGCTACGAATGCGGTAGGACAGGAACTCCATGAAAGTTCTGGTCAACTTGCCAAGGCTGTCAGACATAGTTTTCAGAATAAAAGGAACCTTTGAAGAAATGTTTACAAAAACCTGCATTGCCTACGACCTTTGGTCTGTGGCTGTAGAGATAGTGCATCATACACTCCTTTTTAGTCAACTTGCTGAGTATGCTCATACTCAACCGTACCTTCTAAACCCTTTCTAGGTTCTAAGAAGTTGAAGACGATGTCAACATCAATTTCTGCTCAAGGAACCATCATCGGTAGCTCACGATCTTCAATAAAGTCAACGGAGTCAACATATACATCAACTGAATTGAAGAAGAAGTTCCTAATTAGATAGGAGTAGATACTCTAGCCATAAAACCTACTTCTGCAGATGTTGGGGGGATACCCCCGGGTAGGGCAACACCGGGGTATAGAGGCCGAGATAGTCGAGGTATGGAAAGGTCAAAGCGAAGGCTGGTCGGGTCACCTCAAGGCAGGCCGACTTACGGTATAACCCGGCTCGGAGGATGTCCCTTTAACCATGTCCCGTCCGACGTATATCATATGTCAGCAAGATCTTTATAATTCGTATACAGGTACCCACGAAGCCGAATTAACCAGACCTGATCCGGGTTATATCAGACTTGCAAGAGAAGGAAGGTATCCCGCTGGTCAAAAGGTGGTCTCTATGCGCTGGAGCGTGAGCGAACCGGACAGAGGGAAGGACTAGCGAGGCATGGCCGACAAAGGTGACGCAGCCTATGTCGGCTGACGCTGGTGCCACAGAGGCTTACGTGGCCTCAGCATGGCTTACGAGGGTAAAAGGTGACCCGGTCGGTTTGCTATTTTGGGAGAGGCATATTCCCAGGAATATGCTTCCACGTATGCCCTAGCTAGTAGCCTGGCCTCCCCTTTATAAGGAGCACTAGGACCTCAGTTGAGGGGGATCACGAGGTAGTTGGGCTAGAGATTGGCATGTTTATTGAGTAGAGGTAGTGGTGAGAGTAAGAGAGCTCTGTCTTCCTCCTCTCCCCAATACAGCTCAAGGAGCATCTGTAAACTTGGTGACCTTAGAGAATACAAAACATCTGTGTGTGGAATCACCACACTATCCCTCCCTGGATTCCTCTAGTGCATATTGGCCCCACCTTTAGCCTATCCATGGCATCTGCCGTGACACCACCATGACAGTTGGCACCCACCGTGGGGCTAGCGGTGCTAGCAGGAGTGAAGATCCGGACAGGAAGCATCATCGGCACCGGCGAGCGCATCGTCTCTAGGCTCGTTCAGCGCTTTGGAGTGCTAGACTACGTCAGCGACAATGCTGGTAGCTTCGACAGGTGACCTCCACCGTGCAATGGCCTCTTCATCAAGCTTGGTGCCCACAAGATCTACGTCGGCGTCGATGTGTCTTGCGTTCACCCGCGGCACGTCATCGAGGGAGGCGAGCCACCCCTTAGTGTGGCTCACGGTGCATGTATCACTCGCTCCCCTGACCGCGCTGAGGTGATGATGACAGTGCGTGACGCTGGCGCGAGCAAGGACCCGGCACTAGATCTGGAGGTAACACCCAAGGCGCCGAGGAAGAGTAGAGGTCCACCGCTAGAGAGGCCAGAAAACGTGCTGCAGCAGGCGATAGATAGCTTGGCAAGCACCATAGCACCTGTGGTAGATCCAGCTCAAGCACAGGCCGAGTTAGAGGAAACTAGGCAGAAAATACTAGAGGGTGCGAAAAAGATAGCCGCGGCTCAACAGTCATTGAACATGACGCTACGTGAGTACACAAGAGCAAATAAGGTAGATGCGGTAAAAGTAAAAGGGAGAAACCTCATAGGTGAAATGAACAAAGAGGGTGAGACTAGAGTTGAGGAATCAGAGAACCTATTATCCATGGGGCTGCCAAAGTACAGCACCCCGACAAAGAACCTCAGAGCAGCGGATGCAGCTGCATCCGAGTTAGAAGGTTTGACGGGTGAAGCCCGGCAAAGACAGCAAGAGAGGGTCAATGAGTTAGTTCGAATCGCTAACAGACAGAATGAGGAGTTTCTCAGGGCCAACCCGGCAAGAGCAGGGGCTTCCAAGGTCATTTATTCAGCAGTGGGTAACCCGGGGAAATTTGCTGGGGCTGCATCGTCCCCTCATGATGGCCCAAGAAGAGATGAAGTGGTAACCTCGACAAGGAGAAATAAACAGATAGTCCCGTATGACCTGGCAAGGGCAGGGAAAGGAAATGAGGATCGAAAAAGTGTCAGCCGAGGTAACCGCGACCAAGGCAATGCCGGTCAGAGAAACGCTGGAAACGACAATGCCGGACATCGTAACTCGACGGGTGCAGGGCAACAGCAGCAGCGGAATATACCACGGCAAGAGCGAAGTGCTGGCAAAGGTATGCAATAGAGATGTGCTCCACAAGAGCAAGACAGATACAACGATGGTGATTCAGAAATGGTGAATGCAGGATACCATAGGCGGGAGAATCATCAGACAGGATCAAGGTTGGGAGGCAGGAACTTGCTGCCAGATGACGCCAGACTAAAGCTGGATCGGCTCTACAGGTCGGAGCAAATTGAGGTGCAAGGTCCTTCGGGTCCAGCGTCTTTTGGGCCCCGAATCATGAAGGAGCCTCCGGTACCTAATTTGTAGTTACCAAGAGGCACAAAAACATATGACAGCAGTACAAAGCCAGAGGATTGGTTGATTAACTACGCGACAGTTGTAAAAATTGCTACGGGCAACTTGAGATGGGCTATGAGATATGTACCTCAGATGTTGGAGGGGCCAACGAGGATATGGTTAAACAATTTACCACCCGGTAGTATCAACTGCTGGATGGATTTCTAGCAAATGTTCGTCAGTAACTTCTCAAGCACATATCATAGGCCGAAACGGCCATAGACCCTAGAAATGTGCAAGTAGAGACCAAATGAGACAGACCGAGAATTCCTAACTCGCTGGTGCAATGTGCGAAACTCATGCGAGGGCGTGATTGAGTCACTGGCCATAGCTTGGTTTGCACAAGGGTGTAGGTATGCAAGCATGATGTGTCAAAGGTTACAAAGGGATATGCCCACTACCTTGGCAGAAACAATCCGGATTGCTGATTCATACGCTTTAGGTGATCCGACTCAACCCCTGCTTGTGTCAAACGAGTCAAATGAAGAATACTATCAGCGAGACGGAGCCGGATCATCCCGGCAAAATGACTACAGGAGTAAGAGAAGAGATGATAGACCGGATTACAGGTACAACTCGCAACAAGTTGCTGCTGCAAATCAAGATCAGCCTGGAGTAGGGAGTAATTAGCGTCAGAAAACTGGAGGGCAGCAGTGGACCCTGAGAAATGAAAGCAAGAAAACTTGGACGCCGGAGCAAAAGAGACAGTGGAAAGAAAAGAAAGATCGGCCAAGATATACTTATGAGGCAATGCTGGATCAGCCGTGCAAATTTCACACGCCAAATCCGAGTAACCCAGTGGATCATACAACTCGGCAGTGTGTGTGGATGAGGAAGATAGAGCAAAGTGGTTCGGGGAATGCTTAGGCACCTCAAAACGATCAACCTTGGCAGGAGCTACCTCGGCAGCAACTACTCTCTGGAGCAAATACGCAACAGTTGATGTTGCCACCACCTCCGCCGAGGTATGAAAATCATGAGAGAAGGGATGCAGTGCATCAGGTGGACAATCAGCATCAGCCAGATCAAAGGTACCCCGGCAATGATGGGAGAAATGAGTACAGGGAGCATCACCAGAGTTACTGTGTGTTTACCACGGAGGAAACAGATAGAAAGAGCTTGCAACGCTGACATATGGAGGTGAATGCGATTATGCCGGCACTAACGAGGTATATGCCTTGGTCTGATCAAGAAATTACCTGGAGTTTCAAGTATCATCCCAGGCTAATGCCGAGACCTGGTTCGTATGCATTAGTACTAGACCCAACGTTTATCGGGCCAAATATCAATGTGAGGTTCTCCAAAGTACTGATTGACAATGGTAGCAGCATCAATATCATGTATGTGGATACAATGCGCAAGTTGGGTATCTCGGAGAACATGCTCCAAGCTACAAGGACAACTTGCCATTGCATTGTGCCAGGTATTTCCTACGAGTCCATTGGAAAAGTCCGGGTTTATGTGTTATTTGGCACAAGAGATAACTGCCGAACTGAGAATTTGGAATTTGAGGTTGTGAACTTAGAAAGTGCATATCACGCGTTACTCGGCAGGCCAGCCTTGAACAAATTCATGGCATGTACACATATCAGATACCTAAAGATGAAGTTACCCGGTCCAAATGGAGTAATCACCATAGCTGGGGATTTCCGATGTTCCATTGAGTGTGCGTCGGCCGGGTCTAACCTGGCCGAGTCACTCGTGATTGCACAAGAAAAAAAAGATCCAGGAAGTAGCGGCATTGGCTCAGTCTGCGCACCAATACATGCCGACAATGAGTAACCCGCATGGAAGTGTCTCATTTCAAGCAACAAAGGATACAAAGAAAGTACTTGTTGATGATCTATTCCTAGAGCGCACCATAACAATTGGTGCCAGGTTAACTGACAAATAGGAAAGCGAGCTCGTCAACTTCCTCCGTGAGAATCGGGATATCTTTGCTTGGTCCACACAGGACTTGCAAGGTGTTCCGAGGGAGTTGGCCGAGCACTCTTTGAATGTGAGACCCAGAGCAAAGCCGGTGAAGCAACCTCTCCGCCGCTTCGCAAAGACAGGAGAAAAGTCATTGGAGACGAGATAGCTTGGCTCCTCGCAGCCGGGTTCATCATGGAAGTGCTTTACCCGGATTGGCTATCTAATCCGGTGCTGGTGGAAAAGAAGAAAGATGATCCGAATGTGGCAGTGGTTTGGCGTATGTGCATCGATTACACGAACCTGAATAAGGCGTGCCCAAAAGATCCATTCCCACTGCCAAGGATAGATCAGGTCATAGATTCTACTCCTGGGTGTGAGTTATTGTCGTTCATAGACGCATATTCTGGTTTCCACTAGATACCTCTGAACCCGAATGATCAAATAAAGACTGCGTTTATTATTGCTATCGCACCAAGCCTTTCGGTTTACGTAATGCAGGGGCAACGTACCAAAGATGTATGCAAAAATGATTACACGACCAAATTGGCCGAAATGTGCAAGTGTATGTGGACGGTGTGGTTATAAAAACCAAGGAAAGCAAAATGCTCCTTGACGATATCTTGCAAACATTCGCAAACTTAAGGAGGTTTCGAATGAAGCTTAACCCGGAGAAATGTACCTTCGGTGTCCCGGCTGGAAAATTACTCGAATTTCTTGTCTCAATTCGAGGTATCGAAGTTAACCCAACTAAAATCCGAGCCATAGAGCGGATGGAATTGTCGAAGTGCCTTAACGATGTACAGAAGTTCACTGGTTGCGTGGCATCCTTAAGTCGGTTTGTATGTCAGTTGGGAGAAAAGGCATTGCCTCTCTATCAACTAATGAAAAAGTCGGACAAGTTCGTATGGATGCCGCAGGCCAACGAAGCCTTCATCCAGTTAAAGAAAATGTTAGCCACTGCACCAGTGTTAGCCTCTCCACTATCAAAAGAGCCAATGTTGCTCTAGATAGCCGCAACCAACTGAGTTGTAAGTGAAGTAGTAGTGGTAGAGCGCGAAGAAGAGGGTAAATCAGTGCAAAGGCCAGTCTACTACCTGAGTGAGGTATTATCAGCGTCAAAACAAAACTATCCTCACTATCAAAAGATGGCATATGGTGTGTATATGGCAGCAAAGAAGCTGGAGCACTATTTTGAAGAACATCCCATCAAAGTGATATGTGAAGCCCCCATATCTGAGATAATGAGCAACATTGATGCAAGCGGCCGGATTGCAAAATGGGCAATCGAGCTAGCCCCTTATGCTCCACAATACGACATTAGAGATGCGATCAAATCTCAGGCTGTGGCCGACTTGTTCGTAGATTGGGCTGAAATGCAATACGAGCCACCGTTGCGAGACCCGAATTACTGGAGAATGCATTTTGTCGGATCAAAGACGAAAATCGGGTTAGGCGCCGAAGTTGTGCTTACCTCTCCTAAGAAAGATCAGCTGAAGTATGTGCTGCAGATCCACTTCACCACATCAAACAATGTTGCCGAATATGAAGCACTTGTCCATGGACTCAAAGTAGCAAAAGAAATTGCAATACGTCGATCCAGTGCTTCGTTGACTCGGATTTAGTAGTCCAGCAAGTCTCAGGGCAATGGGATGCTCTAGATGCAAACATGGCATTGTACAGATTTCATGTGCAGAAGATATCAGGATACTTCGAGGGATGCGAGTTTCACCATGTACCCCGGCTAGAAAACGAGGCTGCCGACGTACTGTCAAAACTCGGATCAACCCGACAAGCGATCCCACCGGGTGTAGCACTAGAGCACCTCAGAAAGCCATCTATCAGGCCATCCCCAGAGTCCGAGTCAATCTATATCCTGGCCAATCCGGAGTCTGGAGTTGTACCCATGCACATTGATGTGGGAAGTGGTTCAGGAAACCCGGGGACTGCTTCGCAGAACCCAGGGACTGTGCAGCTTGACCCGGCAGAGGTTATGTCGGCAGATCAAATGGAAATTGATGTGGAAGTGTTTCCGGTGCGAGCCATACCAGCTTGGGCACTGCACATATTCCAGTTCCTGAAGGATGGATCTTTGCCCAATGAAGAAGTGCTTTCAAGGAAAATTCAGAGGAGGGAAAAGGCATACACGATTATCAATGCCGAGCTATACAAGAGGAGTGTCACAAATGTCCTGCAACGGTGTGTTGACCCAGAAGAAGGGCTTGACATCCTCTGAGATATACATCAAGGGGAATGTGGGCAACACGCCTCATCCAAAGCCTTAGTGGCAAAAGCTTTCCGGCATGGATTCTACTGGCCAAGTGCCTTGGAACAAGTAGAAGATCTAGTAAGAAAATGTAATGGTTGTTAGAGATATGCTACCAAGACACACATGCCAATGTCGGAGCTCAAGACCATACCAATTACCTGGCCATTTGCTGTATGGTGTTTGGATATGGTTGGCCTATTTAAGCCAACGAGAGGAAATATGACCAATATCTTGGTTATGGTAGACAAGTTTACCAAATCGATAGAAGTAAAGCCGATAAGAAAATGTGATGGGGCTACAACCGTGTCATTCCTCAAAGATATCATTTTGAGATATGGCCATCCTCACCGTATCATAACAAATAACAGCACCAATTTCATTGAAGGAGCATTTGCGCGATTCTGCCGGGATAAAAAGATCCGGTTGGATGTTGTCTCGGTAGCCCACCCCGCATCGAACGGACAAGTGGAAAGATCCAACGGATTAGTATTATCCGGGATAAAACCCCGGCTCATTGAGCTGCTGCAAAGATCAGCGGGGTGCTGGATAGAAGAACTACTAGCGGTACTGTGGAGTTTAAGAACAACTCTGAATCGATCAACAGGCTATACTCCATTCTTTCTGGTATATGGGGCAGAAGCTGTATTACCAGCCGACATAGAGCATGATTCGCCTAGAGTCACCCTGTGAGATCCAGGCACATGGCTTAATAGGATTGATAGGATACCCATATAAACAAGTTGCAACTTCTTTTCTGGAAGCTCATTCAAAAAGAACTCTAAGGTTAAGCGTGCTTGGCCTAGAGCAATTCTAGGATGGGTGACTGACCGGGAAGTGGGTAACCGGGTGCACACGAGTGAGGACAAAGTGTGTAGAAAAGACTAGTGTTAGTCTGTGGGGCTAGTCTAGATATCCTATTAAGCTACCAGGAGTGACAACCCCCGGGCCCAGGAGTGGACGGGGTGTTACAAAGTGGTATCAGAGCCGACCCTTGCGATTACACGGGTGTGTGCGGGTTAGTGGCGGGACATGTGGAGCATGGCGCGCGTGGCCCGGAGTGGACACAACATGGCACATGTGCCGGCACTAGACGCACAAACACGTGCCAAGAGGGAACGTTCCTAGGGTGTGCTTGATCGATGAGGGCATCGATCTTCTAAAGGGTGGGTGTATGTGAGATCCAGACAAATGGCTTATTAGGATTGATAGGATACCCATATAAACAAGTTGCAACTTCTTTTCCGGAAGCTCATTCGAAAAGAACTCTAAGGTTAAGCGTACTTGGCTTAGAGCAATTCTAGGATGGGTGACCGACCGGGAAGTGGGTAACCGGGTGCGCACGAGTGAGGACAAAGTGCGTAGAAAAGACTAGTGTTGGTCTGTGGGGCCTGTCTAGATATCCTATTAAGCTACCAGGAGTGACACCCCCGGGCCCAGGAGTGGACGGGGTGTTACAACCCAATACACAGAAGCCGAAGTGCGAGAAGTCCGGCAAAATGATGTTGATTTGCTGGAAGAAGCGAGAGAATTGGCATTTTCCATATCCGCCATATATCAGTAAAATCTCCGACGCTATCATAGCTGAAAAGTAAACCCCCGAGTCTTCTGGGAAGGTGATCTGGTACTCCGGATGGTACAACGTACTGCTGGCATGCATAATTTATCCCCTCCATCGGAAGGGCCATTCATTGTGAGCAAAGCATTGCACAATGACTCTTATTATCTCATTGATGCATAACCACAGGAGAAGAACAAGGCGGACAGGTCTGGCGAAGAATCTAAGCGTCCATGAAATGTAGCCCTACTTCGTCTGTTCTACACTTAACAAAGAAGTGTGTGTATCCGAGTTTCTCATATATCGGTATGTATGCCGGCAATGAGTTTATCAATGAAATCTTGGCACCTCGAGCAGTAACTCGGGGACTGCCTTAATAATATTTGTTGTCTTCTGTGTTTGTTATTTATTTTTATGTCGGCTGGCTTAAGTTGCTTCTGCCTAAGCCAGATTAGTAGTGTGTGAGCACCAAAAACTCAACTCTTTGACTTCCTGTTGTCCAACAAGAATTGGCTTCATGGCAAGCAAAAGAACAAGTTTGGAATTGCGTAGCACACGAAAAACGACTAAGGAAAAGAACGTAATCGAGTCGGCATTGGTTATTCGGACTAACCTTATGTTTACTTTACTTTTACTACAGTAGATTATTTTGAGCTAATCCTAAAGTTTCCAAGTATTGTTAAGTCAATTTTTGAAACTCGGACTCGTAAGTCACAAAACCGAATAAAGGTAGCCACGAGCCGAGCCATGAAATTGGAGAAACAAGAAAATGAAACTCGGGGGCTACGCCCAAATTAATCCGGTATGAACAACTTAGTAGCAAAACATAATCAGTATGCTTAATACATCTGCAGCCAGCATACCGGGGATCTGATAATTTCAAAGTGTTTTTCGTGCTCAAGAAGCAGCAACAGGAGGAGGTAACTCGACACTAGCGGGTGGAACTCCGGCTTCAGTCTCGTCATCATCTTCATTATCTTCGAGATCCGAGGCTTCGTCCCCTTCCTCATCACCCGAATCATCTTCAACATATTCGTCTTCAACGATGCCGAGGAAGCTTGGTCCTTCATTCCATCGATGGATAGGTGCAAACTAGATAAGGTTATGGGCACAAGCCTTGCGCCGAGCTACCCAATCCGGATCATTCGACCACCTTGACCCGGTGCGCAAGCGCTCGAGAACCTTCAGATCTAGTTTTTCATACCACGTGAGCACGAAGTGGAGGATAGTATCAGCTCCGGCACGTGCGGCGGATTCCCTCTAGACGTCGATCTGGGTCTCGCAATCCATCAATTTGTTGATCAGAGCAGTGGACCCCTTTGGAGGATCCTCACCAGGCCAAAGGGCACGGAAGATCTGGACGGCTGAATCCAGGATACCCGAACCATAGTTCTTCACAATTTCAATCCGGGAGGATACGCTGACTAGCAGATCCTCCATGTCATAAGGAATGGGTTCAGAGACAGGATCAATTGGGGTACCCCTCTGCCGGTGGAACTTGGCAACGGCAGTAGCCGCAATGGCATCGCCCTTTGGGAATTTGCCTGAAAACAAAAAAAGTGAAATAAGTAAAAGAGTTTAACCCGGAGAAATACATGTCGGCTGAAGGAAAAGAGTTTACGGGAGATATGACTATGGATCTGAGTCAGCTCTTTGGTGAAATCAGCACGCCTCTTCCGGAGCTTCTCAAGTTCAACATTAGCCGAGTCTAGCTTGACGTCGGCCTCCTTCAGCAACTCTTGATCTTTTGCAAGTTGAAGGCTACGACGTTCTCGCTCTTCAGTGAAGTCTTGGCCCGTCTTGTCCATTTCAATCTTGTGGAGCTCTTTGAGTTTTTTCATCTCAGCCTTGAGCTTGGTGAGTTCATCATCCTTAGCTCGGAGCTTGGCGAGCTCGTCGTCCGTCTTCTTGGCTCGGCCTGGTGTTGCCCTGCTTGTTCGAGAAAATGCAGCATCATATCAAGCACGGACACACTACTTTCAAGGGATGCTGCAACGGTTTGTTGACCCGGCAGAGCCGATGTGTAAATATCTGCCGAGCCAGGAAGAAAGGAGAAAGAGCGTAGAAGAAGGTTAACCAAAGTGAATTACCTTTTATCTCGTCTAAGTTTTTCCTCATGATGGTGTTTTCGGCCTCCACTTCGGCTGTGCAATCGGAATGATAGATTAGTTTGGCGGGAAAGGCACAGATGGGGAAAAAGTCAAAGAGAAAATTTACCCCTTTTGTTGAACTTAGCAAGAAGCGCAGCATGTTTCGATCGCAGCACCTTGTGTGTGTCCAAGAGGCGCTGAAACTCAGCACTCTGACGATTGGTAGTGATCGGAAAAAAACAAGGTTGGCTCAGTTGTGTGCATATTCAAAGTGTACAAGATCCGGGCCCAGTGAACTTAACCCGGCTCTAGGTCTGTGCATATTCGAAGTCTACAAGATCCGGGCCAAGTGGAATTTAAACCGGCTCTAGGTGTGTGCATATTCGCAGCTACTAAGGAGCCACGCTAGTTCTCTAAGGATCATCCGGCCGAGTAACAAGTTACTCCCCCGGAGGCTCGGGGACTAATGGATATATCTCTAAGCACTTATGCATGTTAAAGAAAAGAAAAAGTAGCGTACCTCCATCATCCGGCCAGCAAGGTTGATAGCCTTAGCTGCTGTGTTCATTTGTGGGCTGAATTCGGCGGGCCCAAACTTCTCCGGGAGATTATCGTTTGGATTGACGAACTCTGCTTTGTTCCAATTGTTTACATATTCAATCAAAGCTGGAGGATAGCTCTCTCCGCTAAGAATGTGAGGCACAACCAAACCTTTGGCATGGGCCTCCCTCCTTGCAACTTGGGCGGCAGCAGGGCTGATATGCAGTGCAAGTTGCTTGCTGCTAGCTGACCCGGAGGAGGCATCTCTCTTCGGCAGCATGGACGCGAGCGTGCGCTGTCCAGCCTCGATGGATGTTGCCTTGGTGGCACCAGAACCTTTCTTAGCCTTGGGTTGCTGTTGGGAGGCTGAGGCTTCAGCTGTAGATTTGGACTTGGGTGCAGCCTTGGTGCTAGCGGGGTCTTCTCGTCGGGTCTTGGAAGACTCAGACGAGGCAGAAGGAGTTGGTGCTGGTGCTTGCGTTGTTGCTGCTGCTGATGTTGCTGGTGCTGCTGGTGGTATTGGTGCTCATGCTTGTACTGTTGCTAGTGTTGACGGTGGTGCTGCTATTGCTGCTGGTACCTCGGAAGTGATGGGTTGCGGCTGAGCCGATGAAGAGCTGGGAGAATCCGCTACCTCGGCCGTGCCACTTCTCCCTGCTCCGAGGTTGCCCTCCTCTGGACGAGGTGGGCTAAGACCCAGAGCAGCCACTGAACCCTCCTGAATTGGGCTCAGTGGGCGTGTGTTGTCACCACGAGGGGGAGATGGGGTGCGCTGGAAAGATGAAGCGATGTTGGAGCCGCTCTAGGGAACCTCCATCACAGCCCTGTCGAATCAGACAACGAATAACAAGTTATAACAAAAATAAAAGCATATAGACAGAGAAGCATGAAGCAGAGAATTGGACAAAAGAAAAAAGAGTGACTTACTCATCGGAGGTTAGAAGCTCCTTGGGATTCCGAGCTCTCCGAACTATGGCCTTAGTCGGAGGTTTGCTAGCGACCTTGTCAGCGGACTTCTTCCGCCTTTTGGTTGTTCGAGGAGGCTCAGAAGAAGCAACCGAAGTGGCAGCCCACTTCTTAGACATGGCTGGGGCCGGCTCACTCGTAGCAAGAGGGGGATCTTCATGGATCTGCCCAGTCGGGTTAGCTGAAGCCGGAAACGTGTAAGAAATAGGCACCGGGTCAAATACCTCCACCACCTCAATATCGGAATCATCCTCATTGTCAGGCCAACTCCTTAAGGGAAAGAAGTACCAGAGGGTCGCTTGGATGCGTCCGGGGCAGGCAAGAACATTTCCCGATCCGGCTCCTCCTTGTCTGAAACAAGTCGATCCTTCCCCCATTTGAGGGAAGGCTCGGTGCCATCTTCAATGGTCTGCTGAAGAAACAACTAAAAGGAAAATGCAAAGGGATCAAATAAACAACATGCTCCGACATAGGATATAACTCGGAGAAGGATTGGGTAATGAGATTTACCGCAGGAGGAGGCTTGTCCTGGCAGTAATGATCCAACCCCCACTCCCAGTCAGCGGTGAAGTCCTTATCGGTCATAAAGATGGCCTTGACCCGGCGGAAGATCTTAGTGTTGTTCAACTCAAAGGAGGAGGTCCGGTTGGGGTCAAGTCGCCAGCTCATATGGCAGAGTTTGTGTGTGCGCTTCTGTAGGAGGAAATGTGGCTACGAACGAATGTGATCATCACATCCTTGTTGCATAGCCCTAGATCCTTCAGTTCCTTGAACCGCTTATTAACCTGATTCGCCAAGGTAGTTGGTTTCTTGGGAACCCGTTCCCACAGAGCTGGATTAAGAGGACCCATCGCGAAGGGGCATAGCCAGATCAGATCCTCATCCGAGCCATTCCTCACATAAAAGAAGGTCTGGGCCTAGCCCTTGCAAGATTCAAGACCCGTGACTCGGGGGAAGACAGATTGTTTCCGGAGAGAGATGGAGGCGGCACCAGATTGGGTCAGGTGCTTGTCCTCCGGGGCACGCTCCTTATCCGGAACCACATTCCTCCACAGACTGAAGAACCGTATCCAAAGCTCTTTAGTAGGCCACAAGCCGAGGTATCTTTCTACAGTGGATGCGAAGGAGGAGAGGGATGTAATGGCATTTGCCAGAAGATGATGAGGTTGGAGTTCATAGATATTGACAAAATCATGGAAGAAATCACCCACTGGCTGGCCAAAGCCACGCTGGAAGTGAGAGAGGAAGACGTCGAACTCACCCGGATTGGGTGAGGGAGCGATCTCCTCGGAGGCAAGGCGGGAAATTACGCCTTCGGGGATGCGGCGGGTGCGGTAGAGACAATCTAGATCGTCTTGGCACACCAAAGAACTAGCCCAGGCACCGCGCTCTAGAGTTTCGCCCTCCTCCTCTATCTCTTCTTCCTCGACGACGGCGAGCTCCTCCTCAGTCATCTCTAGGTCACTGTCCTCACCGGCCCGATCAGAGATGGGGGACAGAGGTTTGGATTGGCGCGGCCCCGTGACGAAGAAGCGACGCGCGGTGGTGGCGCTGTGGAGTAGAAGCAGCGGCGGCGGCGCTGTCGCAAGGAAGAAGAAGGAGCAGATAGGCTGAGGGCACGAGAAGGGGGAAAACATCCAAGGGATGCACTCCCTCCCTTATTTAGCAGCGCCCTTGCAATGGATAGTGGGATCGGGGAGTGCCCTGAGGCCACACGGTGTGGCCGTTTATCTGCTGGATCAACCAATCAGAGGCAAGCCACAGGAAGGGCCACAGGAAACAGGGGATCCCATGACGTGACGTGGTGATGCAGTTAACTAGGGGGCAGCTGCGACGCGATGTTTGTAGTAGTAACCCCTGACAATAAGTGCAGTAACGGGCGCAAGCCCTTAAAATGAGGCAAGGTGATGATTACCCTCTACGTAGGACGTGGGAAAGTGTATGAGAGAAGGAAGGATAACACGAAAAGCTGAAGGGTAGCCCGTCCAGCGAGTGATGACTCAGAATGTGCCAAGGGAATGCTACGCCATGGGATCCGAGCTACAGAGTAACTCGGAAAAGGGAACAAAAACATTGAACCTGCCGTGGCCTTAGCAGCTGAAGTTGCTAAGACCGCACCAGCTTCGGGGACTAATGTTGGGGGGATACCCCCGGGTAGGGTAACACTGGGGTATAGAGGCTGAGTTAGCTGAGGTATGGCAAGGTTAAAGCGAAGGCTGACCGGGTCACCTCAAGGCAGGCGGACTTACGGAATAACCCGGACCGGAGGATGTCCGTTTAACCATGTCCCGGCCGACGTATATCATACGTCGGCAAGATCTTTATAATTCGTCTACTGGTACCCACGAAGCCGGATTAACCAGACCTGATCCGGGTTATATCAGGCTTGCAAGAGAAGGAAGGTATCCCGCTAGTCAAAAGGTGGTCTCTGTGCGCTGGAGCGTGAGCGAAGCGGACAAAGGGAAGGACCAGCGAGGCGTGGCCGACAAAGGTGACGCAGCCTATGTCGGCTGACGTTGGCGCCGTAGAGGCTTACGTAGCCTCTGCATGGCTTACGAGGCCAAAAGGTGACCCGGTCGGTTTGCTATTTTGGGAGAGGCATATTCCCAGGAATATGCTTCCATTGCCCTAGCGAGTAGCCTGGCCTCCCCTTTATAAGGACCGCTAGGACCTCAGTAGAGGGGGGTCGCGAGGTAGTTGGGCTAGAGATTGGCCTGTTTATTGAGTAGAGGTAGTGGTGAGAGTAAGAGAGCTCCGTCTTCCTCCTCTCCCCAATACAGTTCAAGGAGCATCTGTAAACTTGGTGAACTTAGAGAATACAAAACATCTGTGTGTGGAATCACCACACTATCCCTCCCTGGATTCCTCTAGTGCATATTGGCCCCACCTTTAGCCTATCCATGGCATCTGCCGTGACACCACCACGATAGCAGAGCATTGCATTAGTAGCAATTACAAGCCTGATAGTTTAGATGCTACTATTATTAGTCAGAAGGTTCTGAGTTAGTCTTTTCTAGTTCTTCTTTGTAAAAAGTTGATTTCTTCCTCTTTGACCTAGAGTGTTCTCTTGATCTTTTATAGAGAGTCGAGTTGAAATCTATAGTCATGTCTTGGACCTGTTGTGTTTCTGTTGTACCACTCAGAGGGATGTAATAGTAGTGAACGGTGTTTCATTGGTGATATATCAACGACTATAGTGTACTACATCATGTAGTGGTATGTTGGGTCACCGCATAAACCACTTGGATCCACCAGTATCATTGCATGCGTGTTCTTTTCATAAACCACAACTAGATTCATTGCATGTGTATTCTTTTCCTAATCCACTACTAGAGTCATTGCATGTGTGTTATTTTCATGAACCACATGGATCCAATAGTGTAATTTGCATGTGTGTTCTTTTCATAAACCGCCACCAGTGTCATTGCATGTGTGTTCCTATCTTGAACCACATGGATCCACCAGTGTCATTGCATGTGTGTTCTTTTCCTAAACCACCACTAGAGTCATTGCATGTATGTTCTTTTCATAAACCACATCTAGAGTCATTGCATGTGTGTTCCTTTCACAAACCACAACTAGAGTCATTGCATGTGTGTTATTTTCCTAAACCACCACTAGTGTCATTGCATGTGTGTTATTTTACTAAACTACATGGATCCACCAGTGTCATTGCATGTGTGTTCTTTTCCTAAACAACCACTAGAGTCATTGCATGTGTGTTATTTTCATAAACCACATGGATCTACTAGAGTCATTTGCATGTGTGTTCTTTTCATAAACCACTTGGATCCACCAGTGTCATTACATGTGTGTTCTTATCATAAACCACCACTAGATTCATTGCATGTGTGTTCTTTCCATAAACCACATGGATCCACCAGAGTCATTTTCATGTGTGTTCTTTTCATAAACCACCACCACTATCGTTGCATGTGTGTTCCTTTTCCTAAACTACATTATGCACTAGTGTCATTGTATATGTGTTCTTTTCCTAAACCACCACTAATCTCATTCCATGTGCGTTATTTTACTAAACCACATGGATCCACCACTATCAATGCATGTGTGTCCTTTTCATAAAATGCCACTTGAGTCATTGCATGTGTGTTCATTTCATAAACCACAACTAGAGTCACTGCGTGTTTGTTCTGTTGATAAACAACTTGGATCCACTAGAGTCATTGCATGTGTGTTCTTTTCATAAACCACAACTAGTGTCATTTCATGTTTGTTCTTTTCATAATCCACATGGGTCCACCAGTGTCATTACATATGTGTTTTTTTCATAAACCACCACTAGATTCATTGCATGTGTGTTCTTTCCATAAAACACATGGATCCACTAGAGTCATTTGCATGCGTGTTCTTTTCATAAACCACCACCAGTGTCATTGCATGTCATTGCATGTGTGTTACTAAACCACATGGATCCACCAGTGTCATTTCATGTGTGTCCTTTTCATAAACCACCACTAGAGTCATTGCATGTTTGTTCTTTTCCTAAACCACCGCTAGAGTCATTGCATGTGTGTTCTTTTCATAAACCAATTGGATCCACCAGTGTCATAGCATGTGTGTTCTTTTCATAAACCACAACAAGAGTCATTGCATATGTGTTCTTTTCCTAAACCACCACCAGTGTCATTGAATGTGTGTTATTTTACTAAACCACATGGATCCACCAGCGTCATTTGCATGTGGGTTCTTTTCATAAACCACCACTAGTGTCATTGCATGTGTGTTCCTTTCCTAAACCACATGGATCCACCAGTGTCATTGCATGTGTCTTCTTTTCCTAAACCTCCACTAGAGTCATTGCATCTGTGTTATTTACATCAACCACAACTAGAATCATTGCATGTTTGTTCTTTTCATAAACCACATGGATCCACCAGTGTCATTGCGTGTGTATTCTTTTCATAAACCACCACTAGATTCATTGCATGTGTGTGCTTTCCATAAATCACATGGATCCACTAGAGTCATTTGCATGTGTGTTCTTTTCATAAACCACCACCAGTGTCATTGCATGTTTGTTCCTTTCCTAAACCACGTGGATCCACCAGTGTCATTGCATGTCTTTGCATGTGTATTCTTTTCGTAAACCACCAATAGTGTCATTGCATGTGTGTTATTTTACTAAACCACATGGATCGTCCAGTGTCATTGCATGTATGCCCTTTTCATAAACCACCACTAGAGTGATTCCATGTGTGTTCTTTTCCTAAACCACCACTAGAGTCAGTGCATGTGTGTTCTTTTCATAAACCACTTGGATCTACCAGTATCATTGCATGTGTGTTCTTTTCATAAACCATAACTAGATTCATTGCATGTGTGTTCTTTTCCTAAACCACCACTTGTGTTATTGCATGTGTGTTATTTTACTAAACAACATGGACCCACTAGTGTAATTTGCATGTGTTTTTTTTCATAAACTGCCACTAGTGTCATTACATGTGTGTTCCTTTCCTGAACCACATGGATCCACCAGTGTCATTGCATGTCATTGCATGTGTGTTCTTTTCCTAAACCACCACTAGAGTCATTGCATGTGTGTTCATTTCATAAATCACAACTAGAGTCATAACATGTTTGTTCTTTTCATAAACCTGATGGATCCACCAGTGTCATTCCATGTGTGTTCCTTTCATAAACCACAACTAGAGTCATTGCATGTGTGTTCTTTTCCTAAACCACCACTAGTGTCACTGCATGTATGTTCTTTTACTAAACCACATGGATCCACTAGTGTCATTGCGTGTGTGTTCTTTTCCTAAACCACCACTAGAGTCATTGCATGTGTGTTCTTTTCGTAAATCACTACTAGAGTCATTGCATGTGTGTTCTTTTCATAAACCACCACCAGTGTCATTGCATGTGAAAGGATCGTATGGGCACCTAGAGGGGGGGGTGAATAGGTGCTACTTCAAATTTTACTCCTTTTCAAATTAGGGTTTGACAAGAAAGGTAAATTCTCTAGATTATGCAACTAAGGTGAATTTACCTATATGACAAGAAAGCACTAACTAAAGAATAACTAGATAAGTAAAGTGCAGGAAAGGGTAGAAGGAACCAAAGTGGAGCACACGGAGACACAAGGATTTGTTTCCCGTATTTCATTCATTTTGAGGGGAAGTAGGTCTACGTTTGGAGAGGGCGTGGTTTCAAACCACCAACGCCACGAGAGGCCTCCCTTTTTCTCCGATGAACCTCACCCCAACGGGTTCGATTCACCTCTTCCACTATACGGCAACCTTCGTGGTGGAAGCCGGCACCTTTACAACGAGTTCGGGGCACACATCCACAACTTAATTGGAGGCTCCCAAATACAAGCAAGCTGTCAAACACTCAAAGACAAGCTTGTAAGAACCAAATCAAAACCTAGGGTTTCCAATGAAACACTAGAGCATGGGGGCCCTGAAGTGAATGAGGGGGAAATGAAGATCTCTCTTGGTGAAGTTGTAGATCAAGGCCTCCTCCTTCGATTCTCCAAAGATCAAAGACTTTGGATGGTTTGATGAAGAGATCTTGTTGATTTGGTGGCCCAAATGGACATGGTGTTCTTGAGGTGGACGAGCAAGAGGAACAAGGGGATAAGGTCCCCTATTTATAGCCCTTCTGTCAGCGAACCGTTTTTCTGACCGTTGGAGAAGAAGCAGACCGGAGACTCCGGTCACCACACCGGAGACTCTGGTCTACACCAGAGACTCCGGTCCATCTCCGGACCAGCCTCCGGACCCCTTGACAGAGTGACCCAGCTCAGTTGGGAGCCAAGTGGACCGGAGACTCCGGTCCCTCCACACCGGAGACTCTGGCCTGAGATAGAGACCGGAGACTCCGGACCACCTTCCGGACCAATCTCCAGACAACCTTACTGGCTGTCCTGGGCATGAACACAGAGGCCAAACCGGAGACCCCTAGGGAAACTCCAGACCACACTGGAGACTCCGGTCTGTGTAGACCAGAGACTTCGGTCTGGAATTCCCAGCTTGCAAGATCAGATGGAGGGAATGATCCCTAGGACAATGGTCTTTTTTCCTTTGTAGAATACCACATGTAGACAATAGCAAACTGTGAAAGGGTCTACTAGTTGTTAACGAACACCAAAAGTGATTATGACAGTAAATGTCCTTTCAATCTCCCTCTTTTTGGTGTTTGATGACAACTCGTGACTTTGCATGAACAAAAGTTCGCAATTATGTATGACAGAGTATGGACATGCTCCCCCTGTCTCTGTGCACAAAGATAAACAAGTAAAGAAGGCAAGGTATGTAGAACATGGATAAACCACATAGTTCTCACATGAGTTACAGTAAAGTTGGAGCACCCACAGAGTCATACACACACAAATAGCAAGCAGTGTTCCACAAAAACATAAAGCAAATAGAGACGAGAAGGCAAATGAATCAAGTAGCCCTAAACCCCCAAACCCATGCAAATCCCGATGACAATGTCTTCTCCCCCTTTGGCATCGAAACATCGAAAAAGGGAAAAGACCTAAGCTAGCATCCCAACGGATCAGAAGTCCTCGTCATCATCCTCCTCGTCCTCCTCATCCAGATCCTGATCCTCATCATCATCATCATAGTCCTCATCATCATCTGGAGCTGCAGGCCCTTTGCCGTGAGGGCGATAAGAGGAAGTACCTTGATACCCAAACCCAGATGTGACGTCAGAGAAGGTCTTCCAATCCACCAAGCTGTCCTGATGGGCATTCCATGCCCCAAACGAAAGAGTGTGATCTGACTCGGTGGACGGCTGAGCCCCATGCTCATCAGTGTACTCATCCTCACCTTCCTCATCATACGCTTCACCCTGAGCCTTGATCTCCTTGAGTAGTTTTTTGATGCGGTGGTTGCTCTTGTAGGAATCATGTTGTTGCTTGCGGATGTCCACATTCATGCAACACAGGGTCCTCTCCCAGAATGAGGCCTTCTTGACCCTCTCATGGACATAGTCACGTTTCATGGGTGGAAGAGGTGCATTGGAAGCATTCTTCCTTCAAGCCCTAGGAGGTGAGGGGGCCCGGTCAGTCTCTGAAATCTCCTCTTCCACATGTGCACGGGGGCATCTAGGAGGAGCACTCATAGCCCCTTTCTACTATAGAGATACGATAGTATGCTCGGTAAGGTTGGGAGGCATAGCAAGTGGCGAACCATGTGGCTGAGTGTTGATGAGTCTCATGACCAGAGGTGCATATGGAGGGGCCTTCCTGTATAAGATGGCATGATACATCTCCTCAAATATGTAGTCCATCACATCAATAGGATCAGCTTCAGCGTCGGGGCCAGCCATGTAAGTCTTGTGGGTGTGATACAGCAAGTTGACCAAACCACACCTGATGGCATCATCATTCCCAGCACTAGGGGAGATGGTCTGTCGGAAGATCCTCAACATCAGATTGTAGAGAGGCTAGAGTCCCTTGGACCCTCCCACAACCCCTTCACTACCATATAAAGGGGCAAGCTTGTTCTTGTTCACCCCAAGAGCTTCTGAGTGCATGCGAACTCCAACATGAGTAGATACCCCCTGAAAAGTCTCGAAGATGGCCTCAGCAAAGTCATAGAATGTGGGAGAGCAGCAGTGGTTGCCAGTCATCCAAGTAATAGTCCTGGCTTGGTCAGTCCCAAACTCAACTGTGGCGTAGAACTGCTGCACGAGGGTGATGTTGTAGTCTTCACGGATCTCCATCAAGTTGAACAACCCCAACTTCTTACTAATCCACAAAGCATTAGAAAAGTAGGGGCTCTTCCTCATCTACTCAACACTCAAGTACTTCTAGGGGCATACAAGAGACCTCTTGAGCACACTGTAAATGTCTTTCATGAAGACAGCTTGCTCCTTCCTCCAATAACAGGGGTCATCACTAGTGAGAGGCAATTCATAGAAATTGGTCTTTCGCAGCTCACGATACTCCTGCTTAGACATGCGAGCTAACGACTGAATGTTATCATATTTTGCCCTCTTGGCACGTTTTGCTTCCTCAGCCCTTTCTTGCTCCCGCTACATATAGGCTGCATCACGGGCTTGCTGTCTGCGGTTGGATGGGGGAACAATGTACTGACCCTCAGACTCGTCATAGCAAGGATCCCCTCTCTTCATCTTGGCCTTGGTGCGAGGAGGACGACGAGAGCCAGAGCCTATGAACAGCAGCGAGGGAGATAGCATGAAGGTAAGTATATATGTCCCATGGAGGCAGCACATAATCATTGAGACCATGAAAAAATGTGTTAGATTCAAACCACACCGGAGTCTCCGTGGTCCACACCGGAGTCTCCGGCCTGCGGGCCGAAGTCTCCCGTCTGGAGACTCGGGGGAAGATCAGGCAGGCTCCAATGGGGTTGAATCCAGCAGATCGGGCATGGTAACAATGATAAAGTACTCAGGTGCACACAAATAAGGAATTCCAGTGGTCAAAACTAGTACCAATCCTCAAAAACAAGGTAAGGGAAGAACCCTAGGTGAAAAAGAGGAAGAGAGGTACCAGATCTGTCCATGGAGGAGATTCCACCGGTGGGAATCACCCAATGGTGGCAAGGAGATGATTGGCCGGCGGCACGGCGGATCCTAGGGGCTACTTGACCTCCGGGGAGAAGATTTTGGAGAGGAGGCGACGGGGGCAGAGAGGGGAGGACGAGGGTGGATGAATGAAACTGCTGTTTCAGTTCACCCCGTCCTCCCTTAAAGTGGACAGAAACCGCCCAGACCGGAGACTCCGGTCTACACTGGATACTCTGGTCCATACCGGAGACTCCGGTGTGAACACACCGAAGACTCCGGTCCTCCTCGACCAAATACTTCCAGGGTGTGTGTATGGGGACATATATGAGATAGAGAGGGTTTTCAAGACTGAGAGAGGGCTTGGGTTAAGATGACATACTGTGAAAACTCAAGAAACCACGAAAGAACTTTCCAAATGTTCATCAAAGTGCCAAATAAATCCGAGCTAAGAGCCAATTCTTTGAATGAGGAGAGGGTGGTGGCTGAAGCCACCATGTCGGAGTTTGTGGCATGAAACCGCGAAGAATTATCCTTGGGTTCAGAGCCACTACTCATCAATGATGCTCACATATCACTAAATGATACTACAAGAATTGAATTTCTTAATGTTGGCATTATGGGGGGAGGGATAGTCCAATGAATTAGAACCGCACTCCCCCTATTTCCATGCCTACACCTACACCAAATATGGGTCAAGACATAGGTGAGTATGCAAGGCAATCAAGTTAAGCTCCTAGAATCCATGATATTTAGTTCATTCCTGAAATAACAAAACGTTGCTTCATCAAGTGGCTTCGTGAAGATATCGGCAAGTTCGTCTTTGGTTGACACATATGAAAGCTCAATATCACCTCGGGCAACATGATCTCTAATGAAGTGATGACGAATCTCAATGTGCTTTGTCCTTGTATGATCCACTGGGTTATATGCAATCTTTATAGCACTTTCATTGTAACATAGAAGAGGCACTTTGTCACAATGGACACTGTATTCCTTTAAAGTTTGCCTCATCCATTGCAATTGTGTACAAGCACTAGCAGCTGCCACATACTCGGCTTCAGCGGTGGAAAGAGATATACAGTTTTTCTTCTTGGAAGACCAACACACCAAGGACCTCCCAAGGAATTGGCAAGCCCCGAAGGTTGATTTTCTATCATCCTTGTCACCAGCCCAATCCCAATCCGTGTACCCACAAAGAGAGAAAGTAGAGCCCCTAGGATACCAAATACCATAGTTTGGGGTATGAACCAAATATCGAAAGATTCTCTTGACTGCCATCAAATGGCTTTCTTTAGGAGCCGCTTGATATCTTGCACACACTCCTACACTCAACACAATATCGGGTCTAGATGCACAAAGGTAAAGCAAAGAGCCAATCATGGACCGGTATACCTTTTGGTCCACATCTTTACCATTTGGGTTTAGTTCAAGATGAGTCTTTGTTGCCATGGGAGTGGGGGCTCCATTTATATCTTTCATGTTAAATCTTTTGAGCATATCTTGAGTATACTTGGCTTGGTTGAAGAATGTACCACCTCTGACTTGCTTGATCTCAAAACCAAGAAATACTCTCAATTCTCCCATCATAGACATCCTGAACCTGTCAGTCATTAGCTTAGAGAATTCATCATTAAACACTTTGTTAGAAGAGCCAAAGATAATGTCATCTACATAAATTTTGCATACAAAAAGTTCCCCATTGACCCTCTTGGTAAAAAGAGTAGGATCGATTTTCCCAACCTCAAAACCACGATCTAGCAACAACTCTCTAAGGTGCTCATACCACGTGCGTGGGGCTTGCTTGAGCCCATAGAGAGCCTTATCAAGTTTGTAGACATGGTTCGGAAATTTGGGATCCTCAAATCCCGGGGGTTGTTTCACATAAACCAATTCATGCAATGTACCATTGAGAAATGCACTTTCTACATCCATTTGTTGTAATTTAAAATTATGATGAGCCACATAAGCAAGGAGGATACGGATGGACTCAAGGCGAGCCAAGGGAGCATAAGTCTCTCCATAATCAATGCCTTAAATTTGAGAGAATCCTTGTGCAACCAATCTTGCCTTGTTCCTTATCACAATTCCATGCTCATCATGCTTGTTCTTGAAAATCCACTTGGTGCCTATAACATTGCGGCAATCTTTTGGCTTTCCCACTAACTTCCATACTTTGTTTCTCTCAAAGTTGTTGAGCTCTTTGTGCATTGCATCCAACCAATCCGAATCTTCAAGAGCTTCCCAAACTTTCTTTGGTTCCACCATGGAAATGTGTGCTTGGTGCTCACCAAAGTTCTTCAATTGAGCTCGAGTAGATATACCTCTTCTTAGATCTCCAACCACATTCTCAAGAGTGTGGTCTCTTAATTCCAGTATTCTATCCATTCTAGCTTGGCGACGAGTTTCGATCTCCTTGTTGTTTCTTGGTGGGATCACTTCATCATTTTGGTCCTCGTCTTGACCATTAACTTGACCTTGATCATCATTGGAAATATTCTCTTCTAGAGAAGGAGAGGATTGACCTTGGTCATGATCACTCCCACAACTGGCCAGGTATTCAGCTATACTTATGGTAGTTTGTATAGATCTTGCTTGTGTAATGGCCTTAGCACCACTGGACATCCTGGCAAATGGAGACTCAAACACCTCTTGGTTGGAGGCATCTTCTTGATCAGTAGGTTGAGGGTCCACAACTTGTCTTTGGCATGGGTCGCAGTCCACCTCGACAGTATCTTGTTGAAGTTGTGAAGATGAGGGCTCCACGTGAGTAGAGCATAGTTCTTCGCAATCCACCATAAGGGGTTCCTCAACAGGGCGGATGAAACCCGCACCCATTCTTCCTATGGCATCCTGAGGCATTTCATCATCTACACCACAAACATCAACACGCCCCGCTTGGGGACCATCATATTCTTCAAACACCACACTACAAGATTCTATGACAATTCCTGAGAGCTTGTCATAGATTCTATAATTGTGGGATTCGAGACCATAACCAACAAAAATACCATCTAATGCTTTGGAATCAAACTTGGATAAAAAAATGCCCTTAATGCGATAGAATCACTTACAATCGAATACTCGGAAGTAAGAAACATTAGGCTTGTTACTGCTAAGGATCTTATATGGAGTCTTGATCAATTCTTTGCGGAGGTAGAGACGGTTTGATGCATGGCATGCGGTGGAGATAGCTTCAGCCCAAAAATTGTATGGAGATTTAAATTCCGCCAACATAGTCCTAGCCATGTCAATGAGAGTCTGGTTCTTCCTCTCAGCTACACCATTTTGTTGAGGGGTATATGCAGCGGAATATTGATGTTTTATTCCCTCATCACTAAGAAATCCATTTAATGTGTAGTTCTTGAACTCGGTACCATTGTCACTTCTTATTGTTAATACTGGGACATTGTGTTTACATTGAGCCATGTTGATGAAGTCTATGAAGTTCTCTTGTGTCTCACTTTTTAACTTGAATAAATATACCCAAGTGTATCTAGAGTAATCATCAACAATCACCAAACAATATTTCTTCCCACCAAGACTTGCATGAGACGGGGGACCAAAGAGATCCACATGAAGAAGCTCCAAGATCCTTTTGGACTTGATGTAGTTCTTTGGCTAGTGGGGATAATCATGCATCTTTCCTTCAACACAGGCCCTACAAACACGGTCTTTGGCAAAGCAAACATTTTCTTTTAGTCCAACAATATGACCATCCGTGTGGAGGCTTTGCGAAGTTCTCATGTTGACATGGGCTAGACGGCGGTGCCATAGCCAACCCACATCGGCCTTTCCGAATAGGCACATCGGACCTATAGTGGTTTTCCCGGAGAAGTCCACCACATACAAGTCATCCTCGACGTACCCAACGAAAGCAACCTTTAGAGCCTTGCTCCACAAGAGGATCACAATATCAACATCAATGAAGACAGCAAAACCCATCTTTCCTAGAGCACGGACTGAAAGTAAATTATAGCCAAGGGTCTCAACAAGCATGACGTCCACGAGAGTAATATCATGTGCCACCACAACTTTGTCGAAACCCATTACCTTAGACTTTGATTTGTCAACATATGTCACAAATATTTGATCAACATTTGGTCTCAATTCCTTGACACTAGAAGCGTTTCCGGTCATATGACTTGTGCATCCACTATCGAGCACCCATTTTGACCCTCCGGAAGCATAGGTCTACAAAAGATCAAACTAGTTTTTAGGTACCCATTTCTCAATGGGTCCTCTTTTGTTAGCAACAAGGGTCTTGGGAACCCAAATCGACCATGCGATATAACCATCAAAAGGGCCAACATATTGTGCATACACATCACCATAGTAATCACGCATTAAGACATAGTGAGGGTTAGCACTACCCGCAAAATCATCATGAGACATAGTTTTGCCACTTGTGGTCTTACTTCCCACAATGACCTTGTTCTTTTCTTGAGCGGGCTTGGCCTTCTTCTTCTTGTTATTCTTTTTCTTCTTGGCTTTAGAGACAAAGCCTAAGCCCCTTTTTTCACCATTTGACCTTTGCTTGTTTAAGAGGTCATCAATAGACTTGTTTCTTTTGGGAAAGGAAGTCTTAGCTAGCTCCCCCTTCAACCTAGCATGTTCTTCAAGAGTATTTGTACAACTAGAAGGAATGAATGTACTAGGTGAGGGAGTATTGATCAATTGAGTTTGGAGCTTTTCACAAGACTTTGTGAGGGACAAGAGTTCACTTTCCAAGGCCTTGTGAGCCTTGTAAAGTGTCCTAAAGTCCTCGGCAAGTTTTTTATGAACAACATCAAACACAATCTTATCCCTTTTAGCCTTTTTGTATTTAGCAATAGCATGATCACGTTCCTTGATGAGTTTATTAATAATGAGGTCATTAGCTTCATCAAGGCCCTCTAGTTTAGTTTCAAGAGATATTCTAGTTTCTTGTTCTTCTTCTAGAGCATTACTAAGAGCTTCTACCTCAATCATGTGCTCTCTTCCTAATTGGCATCTCTCATCTAGAAGTTCTTGTGTGTGTGAAAGTTGATTTACGAGGTCCACAACATGTTTCTTGTGTTCCCCTTGCAAGTTATTCATAAACACATCAAAAGCAACTAGTTCCTTTTTGACCTCAAGAGATAACTCATCATCAAAATCATCATTGATTAAGGAAGTGGAGTGTGACGATGATAATACCTCCGTTCCTCTTGCCATAAGGCAAGTGATGTTCTTGTTGGAGATATTCTCATTTGGAGAGGCGAAGAGTGAGAATGAAGGAGTAGAGGTAGTGGCAAGAGCCACCACACCACTTGGTGTATCCTCTTCTTCCTCCTCCTCCTCCTCATCATCATCAGAGGAGTACTCTTCATGTGTGATCAAGACAACTTCTCCTGGCATCTTGTTGGTTGGGTTTCTTTTGATGAAGGGTTTCTTGTATGGAACTTTGGAGGTCTTCTTAAACACAATTTTCCCCCCATTATCTTCTCTTTTCTCATAGGGACAAGCTGCAACAAAGTGATAACGGTCACCACAATTGAAACAAGTTCTCAACTTGGACCCATTATCTCTTCTCACATTGGGGTTGCTTCTTCGTTGCATTTCCATCTTGGCCTTGGCGGGGTCTTTCCAAAAGTTTCTTGCATAGAAGGCCATGTATTCACCATGAGTAGTCTTGACATTGTCAGGGTGGCTCATTGAAGGTCCCTCATCACTTCCTTCATCTTCATCATACTCCACAACCTTGGCCTTCAAGGCAAGATTGACACCACTACTCATTCCAATGGCACGAGCACGGGCATCTTTGGCATTCTTGGCAGCAACCTTGAAGGCTGCCATCTCTTGCATCACTTCATTGGAGGTCATGAGGTGGTAGTTGTGTCTTCCTTGGAGACTCTTCAAGTCAGTAGGCTCGAAGGGCATGAGAGCACTCACATACTTCCTTTTGATCCAAGCGTCATCAATGTGAGAGGCGCCAACATTCCTGAAAACGGTGGCTGTGGATTTGAGTCTTTGATACACGTCTTCATGATCCTCACCATCCTTCATGAAGAAACCTTCGGCCTCATTGCTTAAGGCATCATATCTATTTCTCCTCATACTCTCATTGCGAACAAACAAGTCAATGAGAGCATCCCAAGCTTCCTTGGCGGTGTTGTAGTGCTCAATGTGGGGAAAATCCTTTGGCCCCACCCTAAGTTGGATCATGTGCAAGGCAGTTGCATTGAGTTGGCTATTAACAACTTCTCTTCTTGTCAAGTTGGTTGGATCCTCAATTTTGAGTCCATCTTCAATAATATTCCATAAATCAATGCAGGAGCTGCGCACATGAGATTTCATTAACACTTGCCATTGAGCAAAAGTATGTGCAGCTAACTTAGTTGGCTCTCCTCTATTGTTTATATGTGGATGAGGGATAGGAGGGTCGGGAGAGTACCATCCGAGAACCGTATGGAACTCTTCCTTCCCATCACCCTTTTTGGTGGCGGAGTTAGTGGAATTATGTTCATCCCCTACCACTTCCTCCAAAGGCTTTGCGGGAGCATTAGCCTTTGGGTTTGGTGGTGTTTCCACTAGAGAGGGAGGAGGTGATGTTTGCTTATCCTTAACAAGTTGCTCAACGAGTTGACGCAATTGTAGAATTTCGTTGCCCAAGGTAGAGCTCAAGCTTGTTTCCAAATTCTTGAGATCTACCATGGTCACCGAATGGCTAGCCTCACTTTCTCCCTCCTCTGGGTTGCTCATAATCTCTTAGGCGTTTAAGCCCGAATAAAGAGCCGAGGCTCTGATACCAATTCAAGGGATCGTATGGGCACCTAGCGGGGGGTGAATAGGTGCTACTTCAAATTTTAATCCTATTCAAATTAGGGTTTGACAAGAAAGGTAAATTCTCTAGATTATGCAACTAAGGTGAATTTACCTATATGACAAGCAAGCACTAACTAAACAATAACTAGATAAGTAAAGTGCAGTAAAGGGTAGATGGAACCAAAGTGGAGCACACGGAGACACAAGGATTTGTTTCCCATAGTTCCTTCCTTTTGAGGGGAAGTACGTCTACGTTTGGAGAGGGGGTGGTTTCAAACCACCAACGCCACGAGAGGCCTCCCTTTTTCTCCGATGAACCTCACCCCAACGGGTTCGATTCACCTATTCCACTATACGGCAACCTTCGAGGTGGAAGACGGCACCTTTACAACAAGTTCGGGGCACACATACACAACTTAATTGGAGGCTCCCAAATAAAAGCATGCTTTCAAACAATCAAAGACAAGCTTGTAAGAACCAAATCAAAACCTAGGGTTTCCAATGAAACACTAGAGCATGGGGGCCCTCAAGTGAATGAGGGGAAAATGAAGATCTCTCTTGGTGAAGCTATAGATCAAGGCCTCCTCGTTCGATTCTCCAAAGATCAAAGACTTTGGATGGTTGGATCAAGAGATCTTGTTGATTTGGTGGCTCAAATGGACATGGTGTTCTTGAGGTGGACGAGCAGCAGGAACAAGGGGATAAGGTCCCCTATTTATAGCCCTTCTGTCAGCGAACCGTTTTTCTGACTGTTGGAAAAGAAGCAGACTGGAGACTCTGGTCACCACACCGGAGACTCCAGTCTACACCAGAGACTCCGGTCCATCTCCGGACCAGCCTCCGGACCCCTTGACAGAGTGACCCAGCTCAGTTGGGAGCCAAGTGGACCACAGACTCTGGTCCCTCCACACCGGAGACTCTAGCCTGAGATAGAGACTGGAGACTCCGGACCACCTTCCGGACCAATCTCCGAACCACGTTACTGGCTGTCCTAGGCATGAACACAGAGGCCACACCGGAGACTCCTGGGGAAACTCCGGACCACACCGGAGACTCCGGTCTGTGTAGACCGGAGACTCCAGTCTAGAATTCCCAGCTTGCAAGATCAGATGCAGGGAATGATCCGTAGGCCAATGGTCTTTTTTCCTTTGTAGAATACCACCTGTAGACAATAGCGAACTGTGAAATGGTCTATTAGTTGTTAACGAACACCAAAACTGATTATGACAGTAAATGTCCTTTCAGCATGTGTGTTCCTTTCCTAAACCACATGGATCCACCAGTTTCATTGCATGTGTGTTCTCTTCCTAAACCATCACTAGTGTCATTGCATGTGTGTTATTTTACAAAACCAGATGGATCCACCAGTGTCATTGCATGTGTGTCCTTTTTGTAAACCACCACTAGAGTCATTGCATGTGTGTTCTTATCCTAAACCACCAATAGAGTCATTGCATGTGTGTTCTTTTCATAAACCACTTGGATCCACCAATCTCATTGCATGTGTGTTCTTTTCATAAACCACAACTAGAGTCATTGCATGTGTGTTATTTTCCTAAACTACCACTAGTGTCATTGCATGTGTGTTATTTTACTAAACCACATGGATCCACCAACGTCATTTGCATGAGTGTTCTTTTCATAAGCCACCAGAAGTGTCATTCCATGTGTGTTCCTTTCCTAAACCACATCGACCCACCAATGTCATTGCAGGTGTGTTCTTTTCCTAAACCACCACTAGAGTCATTGCATCTGTATTCTTTTCATGAACCACAACTAGAGTCTTTGTATGTTTGTTATATTTATAAACCACTTGATCCACCAGTGTTATTGCATGTGCAATCTTTTCATAAAGAACCACTAGATTCATTGCATGTGTGTTCTTTCCATAAACCACATGGATCCACAAGAGTCATTTGCATGTGTGTTCTTTTCATAAACCACCACCAGTGTCATTGCATGTGTTTTCCTTTCCTAAACCACATGGATCCAACAGTGTCATTGCATGTCTTTGCATGTGTGCTCTTTTCCTAAACCACCAACAGTGTCATTGCATGTGTGTCCTTTTCATAAACCACCACTAGAGTCATTGCATGTGTGTTCTTTTCCTAAACCACCAGTAGAGTCATTGCAAGTGTGTTATTTTCACAAACCACTTGGATCCACCATTATTATTGCATATGTGTTCTTTTCATAAACCACAACTAGAGTCATTGCATGTGTGTTCTTTTCCTAAACCACCAGTTGTGTCATGGCATGTATGTTATTTTACTAAACCACATGGATCCACTAGTGTCATTTGCATGTGTGTTCTTTTCACAAACCACCACTAGTGTCATTGCATGTGTGTTCCTTTCCTAAACCACATGGATCCACCAGTGTCATTGCATGTGTGTTTTTTTCCTAAACCACCACTAGAGTCATTGCATGTGTGTTCTTTTCATAAGCCACAACTTGTGTCATTGCATGTTTGTTCTTTTCATAAACGACATGGATCCACCAGTGCCATTGCATGTGTGTTCTTTTCATAAACCACAACTAGATTCATTTGCATGTGTGTTCTTTCCATAAACCACCGCCAGTGTCATTGCATGTGTGTTCCTTTTCGTAAACCACATGGAAACACTAGTGCCATTGCATGTGTGTTCTTTTCCTAAACCACCACTAGTGTAATTGCATATGTGTTATTTTCATAAACCACATGGATCCACTAGAGTCATTTGTATGTGTGTTCTTTTCATAAACCACTTGGATCCACCAGTGTCATTGCATGTGTGTTCTTTTTATAAACCACCACTAGATTCATTGCATGTGTGTTCTTTCCATAAACCACATGGATCAACTAGAGTCATTTGCATATGTGTTCTTTTCATAAACCACCACTAGTGTTATTGCATGTGTGTTCCTTTTCCTAAACCACATGGATCCACCAGTGTCATTGCATGTGTGTTCTTTTCCAAAACCACCACTAGTGTCATTGCATGTGTGTTATTTTACTAAACCACATGGATCCACAAGTGTCATTACATGTGTGTCCTTTTCATAAACCACCACTAGAGTCATTGCATGTGTGTTCTTTTCCTAACCGACCACTAGAGTCATTGCATGTGTGTTCTTTTCATAAACCAATTGGATCCAACATTGTCATTGCATGTGCGTTCTTTTCATAAAGCACAACTAGAGTAATTGCATGAGTGTTCTTTTCCTAAACCACCACTAGTGTCACAACATGTGTGTTATTTTAATAAACCACAAGGATCCACCAGTATCATTTGCATGTGTGTTGTTTTCATAAACCACATGGATCCACTAGAGTTATTCGCATGTGTGTCATTTTCATAAACAACTTGGATCCACCAGTGTCATTACATGTGTGTTCTTTACATAAACCACCACTAGATTATTTGCATGTGTGTTCTTTCCGTAAACCACATGGATCCGCCAGAGTCGTATTCATGTGTGCTCTTTTCATAAACCACCACCAGTGTAATTTCATGTGTGTTCCTTTTCCTAAACAACATGGATCCACTAGTGTTATTGCATGTGTGTTCTTTTCCTAAACCACCACTAGTGTCATTGCATGTGTGTTATTTTACTAAACCACATGGATCCACCAGTGTCATGTCATGTGTGTCCTTTTCATAAACCGCCACTAGAGTCATTGCATGTGTGTCCTTTTCATAAACCACAACTATAGTCGCTACATGTTTGTTCTTTTCATACCACTTGGATCCACGAGAGTCATTGCATGTGTGTTCTTTTCATAAACCACAACTAGAGTCATTGCATGATTGTTCTTTTCATAATCCACATGGGTCCACCAGTGTCATTCCATGTGTTTTCTTTTCATACACCACCACTAGATTCATTGCATGTGTGTCCTTTTCATAAACCACAACTAGAGTCACTACATAATTGTTCTTTTGATAAACCACTTGGATCCACCAGAGTCATTGGATGTGTGTTCTTTTCCTAAACCACCACTAGAGTCATTGCATGTGTGTTCTTTTCATAAACCACTTGGATCCACTAGTATCATTGCGTGTGTGTTCTTTTCATAAACCACAACAAGATTCATTGCATCTGTGTTCTTTTCGTAAACCACCACTTGTGTCATTGCATGTGTGTTATTTTACAAAACACCATGGATCCACTAGTGTAATTTGCATATGTGTTGTTTTCATAAACCACCACCAGTGTCATTACACGTGTGTTCCTTTCCTGAATAAGATGGATCCACCAGTGTCATTGCATGTCATTGCATGTGTGTTCTTTTCCTAAACCACCACTAGAGTCATTGCATGTGTGTTCTTTTCATAAATCACAACTAGAGTCATTCCATGTTTGTTCTTTTCATAAACCACAACTAGAGTCATTGCATGTGTGTTCTTTTCCTAAACTACCAGTAGTGTCATTGCATGTGTGTTATTTTTCTAAACCACATGGATCCACCAGTGTCATTGCATGTTTGTCCTTTTTATAAACCACCACTAGAGTCATTGCATGTTTGTTCTTTTCTTAAACCACCACTAGAGTCATTGCATGTGCGTTCTTTTCCTAAACCACTTGGATCCACCAGTGTCATTACATGTGTGTTCTTTTCATAAACCACAAATACAGTCATTGCATGTGTGCTCTTTTCCTAAACCACCACTAGTGTCATTCCATGTGTGTTATTTTACTAAACCACATGGATCCACCAGCGTAATTTGCATGTGTGTTCGTTTCACAAACCACCACTAGTGCCATTGAATGTGTGTTCCTTTCCTAAACCACATGGATCCACCAGTGTTATTGCATGTGTGTTGTTTTCCTAAACCACCACTAGAGTTGTTGCATGTGTGTTCTTTTCATAAACTACAACTAGAGTCATTGCATGTTTGTTCTTTTCGTAAACCACATGGATCCACCAGTGTCATTGCATGTGTGTTCTTTTCATAAACCACCACTAGATTCATTGCATGTGCGTTGTTTCCATAAACCACATTTATCCACTAGAGTCATTTGCATGTGTGTTCTTTTCAAAAACCACCACCAGTGTCATTGCATGTGTGTTCCTTTCCTAAACCACATGGATCAACCAGTCTCATTCCATGAATTTGCATGTGTGTTCTTTTCATAAACCACCACTAGTGTCATTACATGTGTGTTATTCTACTAAACCACATGGATCCACTAGTGTCATTGCATGTGTGTCATTTTCATAAACCACAACTAGAGTCATTGCATGTGTGTTCTTTTCCTAAACCACCACTAGAGTCATTGCATGTGTGTTCTTTTCATAAACCACAACTAGGGTCATTGCATGTTTGTTCTTTTCATAAACCACATGGATCCACCAGTGCCATTGCATGTGTGTTCTTTTCATAAACCACAACTAGAGTCATTGCAAGTGTGTTCTTTTCCTAAACCACCACTAGTGTCATTGCATGTGTGTTATTTTACTAAACCACATGGATCCACCAGTGTCATTTGCATGTGTGTTATTTTCATAAACCACTTGGATCCACCAGTGTCATTGCATGTGTGTTCTTTTCATAAACCACCACTAGATTCATTGCATGTGTGTTCTTTCCATAAACCACATGGATCCACTAGAGTCATTTGCATATGTGTTCTTTCCCTAAATCACATGGATCCACCAGTGTCGTTTGATGTCATTGCATGTGTGTTCTTTTCATAAACCACAACTACAGTCATTGCATGTGTGTTCTTTTCCTAAACCACCACTAGTGTCATTCCATGTGTGTTATTTTACTAAACCACATGGATCCACCAGCGTAATTTGCATGTGTGTTCTTTTCACAAACCACCACTATTGCCATTGAATGTGTGTTCCTTTCCTAAACCACATGGATCCACCAGTGTTATTGCATGTGTGTTGTTTTCCTAAACCACCACTAGAGTTGTTGCATCTGTGTTCTTTTCATAAACTACAACTAGAGTCATTGCATGTTTGTTCTTTTCATAAACCACATGGATCCACCAGTGTCATTGCATGTGTGTTCTTTTCATAAACCACCACTAGATTCATTGCATGTGCGTTCTTTCCAAAAACCACATTTATCCACTAGAGTCATTTGCATGTGTGTTCTTTTCAAAAACCACCACCAGTGTCATTGCATGTGTGTTCATTTCCTAAACCACATGGATAAACCAGTCTCATTCCATGTCTTTGCATGTGTGTTCTTTTCATAAACCACCACTAGTGTCATTACATGTGTGTTATTCTACTAAACCACATGGATCCACCAGTGTCATTGCATCTGTGTCATTTTCATAAACCACAACTAGAGTCATTGCATGAGTGTTCTTTTCCTAAACCACCACTAGAGTCATTGCATGTGTGTTCTTTTCATAAACCACAACTAGGGTCATTGCATGTGTGTTCTTTTCATAAACCACATGGATCCACCAGTGCCATTGCATGTGTGTTCTTTTCATAAACCACAACTAGAGTCATTGCAAGTGTGTTCTTTTCCTAAACCACCACTAGTGTCATTGCATGTGTGTTATTTTACTAAACCACATGGATCCACCAGTGTCATTTGCATGTGTGTTCTTTTCATAAACCACTTGGATCCACCAGTGTCATTGCATGTGTGTTCTTTTCATAAACCACCACTAGATTCATTGCATTTGTGTTCTTTTACTAAACCACATGGATCCACTAGAGTCATTTGCATATGTGTTCTTTCCCTAAATCACATGGATCCACCAGTGTCGTTTGATGTCATTGCATGTGTGTTCTTTTCATAAACCACAACTACAGTCATTGCATGTGTGTTCTTTTCCTAAACCACCACTAGTGTCATTCCATGTGTGTTATTTTACTAAACCACATGGATCCACCAGCGTAATTTGCATGTGTGTTCTTTTCACAAACCACCACTATTGCCATTGAATGTGTGTTCCTTTCCTAAACCACATGGATCCACCAGTGTTATTGCATGTGTGTTGTTTTCCTAAACCACCACTAGAGTTGTTGCATCTGTGTTCTTTTCATAAACTACAACTAGAGTCATTGCATGTTTGTTCTTTTCATAAACCACATGGATCCACCAGTGTCATTGCATGTGTGTTCTTTTCGTAAACCACCACTAGATTCATTGCATGTGCGTTCTTTCCAAAAACAACATTTATCCACTAGAGTCATTTGCATGTGTGTTCTTTTCAAAAACAACCACCAGTGTCATTGCATGTGTGTTCATTTCCTAAACCACATGGATAAACCAGTCTCATTCCATGTCTTTGCATGTGTGTTCTTTTCATAAACCACCACTAGTGTCATTACATGTGTGTTATTCTACTAAACCACATGGATCCACCAGTGTCATTGCATCTGTGTCATTTTCATAAACCACAACTAGAGTCATTGCATGAGTGTTCTTTTCCTAAACCACCACTAGAGTCATTGCATGTGTGTTCTTTTCATAAACCACAACTAGGGTCATTGCATGTGTGTTCTTTTCATAAACCACATGGATCCACCAGTGCCATTGCATGTGTGTTCTTTTCATAAACCACAACTAGAGTCATTGCAAGTGTGTTCTTTTCCTAAACCACCACTAGTGTCATTGCATGTGTGTTATTTTACTAAACCACATGGATCCACCAGTGTCATTTGCATGTGTGTTCTTTTCATAAACCACTTGGATCCACCAGTGTCATTGCATGTGTGTTCTTTTCATAAACCACCACTAGATTCATTGCATGTGTGTTCTTTCCATAAACCACATGGATCCACTAGAGTCATTTGCATATGTGTTCTTTCCCTAAATCACATGGATCCACCAGTGTCGTTTGATGTCATTGCATGTGTGTTCTTTTCATAAACCACCACTAGAGTCATTGCATGTTTCTTCTTTTCCTAAACCACTACTAGAGTCATTGCATGTGCGTTCTTTTCATAAACCACATGGATCCACCAGCGTCATTTGCATGTGTGTTCTTTTCATAAACAGCCACAAGTGCCATTGAATGTGTGTTCCTTTCCTAAACCACATGGATCCACCAGTGTTATTGCATGTGTGTTCTTTTCCTAAACCACTACTAGAGTCGTTGCATCTGTGTTCTTTTCATCAACCACAGCTATACTCATTGCATGTCTGTTCTTTTCATAAACCACATGGATCCACCAGTGTCATTGCTTGCGTGTTCTTTTCATAAACCACCACTAGATTCATTGCATGTGTGTTCTATCCATAAACCACATGGATCCACCAGAGTCATTTGCATGTGTGTTCTTTTCATAAACCACCACCAATGTCATTACATGTGTGTTCCTTTCCTAAACCACATGGATCCACCAGTCTCATTGCATGTCTTTGCATGTGTGTTCTTTTCTTAAACCACCACTAGTGTCATTACATGTGTGTTATTTTACTAAACCACATCGATCCACCAGTGTCATTGCATGTGTGTCCTTTTGATAAACCACAACTAGATTCATTGCATGTGTGTTCTTTTCCTAAACCACCACTAGAGTCATTGCATGGGTGTACAAACCACTTGGATCCAGCAGCGTCATTGCATGTGCGTTCTTTGCATAAACCACAACTAGGGTCGTTGCATGTGTGTTCTTTTCCTAAACCATCACTAATGTCATTGCATGTTTGTTATTTTACTAAACCACCACTAGCGTCATTGCATGTGTGTTCTTTTCATAAACCACTTTGATCCACCAGTGTCATTGGATGTGTGTCCTTTTCATAAACCACAACTAGAGTCACTTCATTTTTGTTCTTGACATAAACTACTTGGATCCACTAGACTCATTGCATGTGTGTTCTTTATATAAACCCCAACTTAAGTCATTGCATGTTTGTTATTTTCATAATCCACATGGATCCACCAGTGTCATCACATGCGTGTTCTTTTCATAAACTACCACTAGATTCATTTCATGTGTGTTCTTTCCATAAACCACATGAATCCACCAGAGTGATTTGCATGTGTGTTCTTTTTATAAACCACCACCAGTGTCATTGCATGTGTGTTCCTTTTCTAAACCACTTGGATCCACCATTGTCATTGCATGCCATTGCATGTATGTTCTTTTCCTAAACCACCACTAGTAGTGTCATTGCATGTGTGTTATTTTACTAAACTAGATGGATCCACCAGTGTCATTACATGTTTGTTCTTTTCATAAACTACCAGTAGATTCATTGCATGTGTTATCTTTCCATAATCCACCACTAGAGTCATTGCATGTGCGTTCTTTTCATAAACCACTTGGATCCACCAGTGTCATTGCATGTGTGTTCTTTTCATAAACCATAACTAGAGTCATTGCATGTGTGTTCTTTTCCTAAACCACCACTAGTGTCATAGCATGTGTCTTATTTTTACTGAACCACACAGATCCACCAGCATCATTTGCATGTGTGTTCTTTTCATAAACCACCACCAGTGCCATTGCATGTGTGTTCCTTTCCTAAACAACATGGATCCACCAGTGTTACTGCATGTCATTGCATTTGTGTTCTTTTACTAAACCACCACTAGAGTCGTTGCATCCGTGTTCTTTTCATCAACCACAACTAGAGTCATGGAATGTTTGTTCTTTTCATAAACCACATGGATCCACCAGTGTCATTGCATGTGTGTTCTTTTCATAAACCACCACTAGATTCATTGCATGTGTGTGCTTTCCATAAACCACATGGATCCACCGGAGTCATTTGCATGTGTGTTCTTTTCATAAACCACCAGTAGTGTCATTGCATGTGTGTTCCTTTCCTAAACCACATGGATCCACTAGTCTCATTGCATGTCTTTGCATGTGTGTTATTTTCATAAACCACCACTAGTGTCATTACATGTGTGTTATTTTACTAAACCACATGGATCCACCAGTGTCATTGCATGTGTGTCCTTTTCATAAACCACAACTAGAGTCATTGCCTGTCTGCCCGGGCGTTTGGTCTGTTCGGTTTGCTCGGTCCGGTGTTTTTGGTCATTGAAATTTTCGGTCATCCAGAAATGCTACCCATATTACCTTCGGTCTTTTCGGTCTTTCTGTATTCGGTCTTCTATCTTTTCGGTCCGGTCTTCGGTCATGACCATATTACTCAAATAGAGAAAAGATCACAACATTTTGATAGTTGATACTTCAAAGAAAATAATAGTTATTACATACTGACACAGACTACACCTCACACTCACACTCACACTCTTGCTTTCACATAGTCGCACACCACTTGACAAATACCAACTCATAGTTACAGTCTCACATATAAAAGTACAGTACATCCATGTAGAACATCAAAATGCTAGGCATGCACATCCATGTAGACCATACTGGACGTTCACAATCACAGTCTCACACATCAGAAGCTCATATATCACAAGCACAATATATGATAGAAACGGCAAGTTCTCGTGTTGAACAACAAAATGGTCCGGCTCTTCAGCTGTTTTGGATGCCATCTACAAAAAACAACAAAAATTCTGTGATTCACTCTCGATTCCCAATAGCAACTACAGTCTACGTGTATAAGTACAGAACAATTGTGTGTATAATAGTCTACTAGTGTTCTACTTCTACAAGGCTCCAACAAATTCTCTCCAACGAATGCATGTAAGTATACAAATGCAACGGGAGGTGCAGATTTCTTACCTTGCGTTGGGGGTCGGTCAGGTGGCAGCGGGAAGCGCCCCGAGTTGGAGACTTCAGATTTCAAATAGCCTAGGTTTATCAAAAATGCAACACACGTTATGAGCATTCCATTCCAATTTGCTGGACAATACGAGCGGCACAAAACCAAAATATTAGTTGTACAAGACGAGCACGAAACCAAATATTCCAGGCAGTTATGCCTTCTTTTGTTGTGTACAAAACGAGCAACACAACTATAGAAGTCGATTCAACTCCGTCGTCGCTCACTCGCCGGTCACCTGTGGCATGGCGGTGGGGGTCAGCCAAGTGAGTGGCGGCGGGGGTCGGCTAGTGGCGACTGTCGACGTGCTGCTATGGTGTTGTGCCTTGCGGGCTTGCGGCTGCCGGTGCCCGGGGTCGGAGATGCGGCGGGGGCGAGTGGGAAGAGCAGCCGTGGTTTGGCATCAGTCCTTGTGGCTGCCGGTGCCTAGGGATGGAGATGGGGTGACGGCTAGGTCAGGGAGAGATGGGGATGGGAACAGGGAGAGGAATGAGAAGAAGATAGAGGGGATATGGGCTCTGCGCTAGGAATGGGATATGGGCTGGGCTGATTCCATGCACGGTGGGAGAAGCTCGGTCTATTCGGTCATATCGGTCTTCTTCCAGCGATAACCGAACATCCTGACAAAAATTCGGTCTTTGGATTCTCAGGACCGAAGCACTAACCGAAGACCAAATTTTCGGGTTTTTCGGGTTCGGTACAGGTTATTTCGGATTCGGTCTTCGGTTTTGGTTTTTTTATGCCCGGCCTTAATTGCATGTGTGTTCTTTTCCTAAAGCACCACTAGAGTCATTGCATGTGTGTTCTTTTCATAAACCACTTGGATCCACCAGTGTCATTGCTTGTTTGTTCTTTTCATGAACCACAACTAGAGTCATCACATGTGTGTTCTTTTCCTAATCCACCACTAGTGTCACTGCATGTGTGTTATTTTACTAAACCACATGGATCCACCAGTGTCATTTCATGTGTGTTCTTTTCATAAACCACCACTAGTGTCATTGCATGTGTGTTCCTTTCCTAAACCACACGGATCCACTAGTGTCATTGCATGTGTGTTATTTTCCTAAACCACCACTAGAGTCATTGCATGTGTGTTCTTTTCATAAACCACAACTAGAGTCATTACATGTTTCTTCTTTTCATAAACCACAAGGATCCACCAGTGTAATTACATGTGTGTTCTTTTCATAAACCACTACTAGATGCATTGCACGTGTGTTCTTTCCATGAACCACATGGATCCACTAGAGTCATTTGCATGTGTGTTATTTTCATAAACCACCACCAGTGTCATTGCATGTGTGTTCCTTTAATAAACCACATGCATCCACCAGTGTCATTGCATGTCTTTGCATGTGTATTCCTTTCCCAAACCACCACTAGTGAAATTGCATGTTTGTTATTTTACTAAACCACCACTAGAGTCATTACATGTGTGTTCTTTTCATAAACCACTAGGATCCACTAGTGTCATTGCATGTGTGTCCTTTTCATAAAACACAACTAGATTCACTTGATGTTTGTTCTTGACATAAACCGCTTGGATCCACCAGAGTCATTGCATGTGTGTTATTTTCATAAACCACAACTAAAGTCATTGCATGTGTGTTATTTTACTAAACCACATGGATCCACCGGTGTCATTTGCATGTGTGTTCTTTTCATAAACCACCACTAGATTCATTGCATGTCTGTTCTTTCCATAAACCACATGAATCCACCAGAGTGATTTGCATGTGTGTTCTTTTTATAAACCACCACCAGTGTCATTGGATGTGTGTACCTTTTGTAAACAACATGGATCCACCATTGTCATTGCATGTCATTGCATGTGTGTTCTTTTCCTAGACCACCACAAGTAGTGTCATTGCATGTGTGTGAGTTTACTAAACCAAATGGATCCACCAATGTTATTACATGTGTCTCCTTTTCATAAACCACCACTAGAGTCATTGCATGTGTGTTGTTTTCCTAAATCATCACTAGAGTCATTGCATGTGTGTTATTTTCATAAACCACTTGGATCCACCAGTGTCATGGCATGTTTGTTCTTTTCATGAACCACAACTAGAGTCATTGCATGTGTGTTCTTTTCCTAAACCACCACTAGTGTCATTGCATGTGTGTTATTTTACTAAATCACATGGATCCACCAGTCTCATTTGCATGTATGTTCTTTTCATCAACCACCACCAGTGTCATTTGCATGTGTGTTCTTTTCATAAACCACCACCAGTGTCATTGCATGTGTGTTCCTTTCCTAAACAACATGGATCCACCAGTGTCATTGCATGTCTTTACATGTGTGTTGTTTTACTAATCCACCACTAGTGTCATTGCATGTGTGTTATTTTACTAAACCACCACTAGAGTCATTGCATGTGTGTCCTTTTCATAATCCACAACTAGAGTCACTACATGTTTGTTCTTTTCATAAACCACTTGGATCCACTATTGTCATTGCATGTGTGTTCTTTTCATAAACCACAACTAGAGTCATTGCATGTTTGTTATTTTCATAAACCACATGGATCCACCAGTGTCATTACATGTGTGTTCTTTTCATAAAATACCAGTAGATTCATTGCATCTGTGTTCTTTCCATAAACCACATGGATCCACCAGAGTCATTTCCATTTGTGTTCTTTTCATAAACCACCGCTTGTGTCATTGCATGTGTGTTCCTTTCCGAAACCACATGGATCCACTAGTGTCATTGTATTTGTGTTCTTATCCTAAACCACTACTAGTGTCATTGCATCTGTGTTATTTTACTAAACAACCACTAGAGTCATTTCATGTGTGTTCTTTTCATAAACCACTTGGATCCACCAGTGTCATTGCATGTGTGACCTTTTCATAAACTACAACTAGAGTCACTGCATGTTTGTTCTTTTCATAAACCACTTGGAATCACTAGAGTCATTGCATGTGTGTTCTTTTCATAAACCACAACTAGAGTCATTACATGTTTGTTCTTTTCATAATCCACATGGATCCACTAGTCTCATTACATGTGTGTTCTTGACATAAACCACCACTCGATTCATTGCTTGTGTGTTCTTTCCATAAACCACATGGAACCACCAGAGTCATTTGCATGTGTGTTCTTATCATAAACCACTACCAGTGCCATTGCATGTGTGTTCCTTTCCTAAACCACATGGATCTACCAGTGTCATTACATGTGTGTACTTGTCCTAAACCACCACTAGTTTCATTGCATGTGTGTTATTTTACTAAACCACATGGATCCACTAGTGTCATTTCATGTTTGTCCTTTTCATAAACCACCACTAGAGTCATTGCATGTTTTTTCTTTTCCTAAACCACCACTAGAGTCATTGCATGTGTGTTCTTTTCATAAACCACTTGGACCCACCAGTGTCCTTGCATGTGTGTTATTTTCATAAATCACAACTAGAGTCATTGCATGTGTGTTCTTTTCCTATACCACCACTATGGTCATTGCTTGTGCGTTGTTTTAGTAAACCACATGGATCCACCAGTGTCATTTGCATGTGTGTTATTTTCATAAACCACCACTAGTGCCATTGCATGTGTGTTCCTTTCCTAAACCACATGGATCCACTAGTGTCATTGCATGTGTGTTCTTTTCCTAAACCACCACTAGAGTCATTGCTTCTGTGTTCTTTTCATCAACCACAACTAGAGTTATTGCATGTTTGTTCTTTTCATAAACCACATGGATCCACCAGTGTCATTGCATGTGTGTTCTTTTCATAAACCACCACTAGATTCATTGCATGTGTGTTCTTTCCATAAACCACATGGATCCAGCAGAGTCATTTGCATGTGTATTCTTTTCACAAACCACCACCAGTGTCATTTGATACCTTCGATCCGGATTACAGATGTAGTATAGCTCGTTTTCCCTAGTAGACCTAGGTTATCGAATCCACGAGAAGAAAATGCGTAGTGAAGTTACTCTAATGGACCTTTAGGAGTTTTAGAATTCCTTTTGTGTTTTCACCGGACCAGTAGCTTGCATCTTTTTGTTGTTGTCGATGATGGAGAGAGAGGGCAAAGGGCGTTCGGTTTCACCTGTAGCTGTGCAAAAACATCTGATGGAAATAAAAGATAGAAATAAATTATGTGTGTATTGTTAGAGCAAGATAAATTATATGTGGGCAGTGCATCCATAATTGCTATTGCCTCTGCAGCCACTTATAGTTATAACCTACTAGTCTCATCCATAGAATAAAGAGAACTAATGATATGCATAGTGATGTCACCATTAATCCCAAGCAAATCCCTCGCATACAGTCGTACTACCCCTTCGATCACTGGGGTTCCCAACCTGTAGATCAGTCATCACTCATACTCCCTATTCCTGGCTCAACCCTCGGGGTCTTGGGTACCTAACAAGTCCTTAGATTGAGGCAAGAGAGGATACAATAATCATCATGTCATACAAAATAATACACGATCCCATCTATGATAAATCACATGCACAATTGCTACATGGCTAGGCTGAAGCCCTTAGCGCAAGGAGAATTACTCACACATAGAGGTGAGATCAAAAATTACAAACATTGTTATGAAAATCATAAGATTGATAGAAATAGTCTTACAATGTCACCAACCGGAGAAGAGATCTACTATTACAAGTGGTGGAAGATGGCTATGGAGATGGAGAAGGGTTTGGAGATCTGGAGGCTGCTTTCATGCAAGGTATGGCTTCTAGGGTGCGCTCTCTTCTATTTTCTCGTCGCCTGAGGCTTCTTTATATAGGGGCCCCTTCACGAAAGTTGTTCTGTTTGACCTAATGGAGGCGGCGCCAACTATACGATCAGAGTTATACGGTCGGAATTTTTGCTCCAGCTGTATAGTTGTTCGTTATGGCGTCTGCCTTCGTTGGACGGCTCCTGGTTTCTTCTGGTCGAAGGAAATATCGTATCTTTGACTTTAATGTAGGTATTTCCTCCTTTAAACAACATTATCGGTGCAGGAAAAATACAAGAACAAAGGATTGCATACCCCTCTGAATATTAGCATTAGTTGCAGGGTTTAGAGAGATATTTCATCAAAAATATGATTAATATCCAGTTTAAATGTGGACGTAGATGGCTATATTTTAGAACCATCAACCTCCCCAAGCTTAAACTTGATCGTCCCGAGCAAGAAAACCAAAATCAAAAAGGAACTCAGCATTTAAACTGAAATAACAAGATGGTGATCTTACTCATGATTAATAGTCTCATGTTTCCTCCACTTTCATAAATCTGAAAAACTTTATCCTAGATAGAGTAATGGCAAGTGTATCATATGGGTTTCATGCATCCTTATAGTGTAGCAAAATTATTGTAAGCATGGATGATTCAAACGAGTAAATTTTATTCCATGTCAAGTAATCAATAGTAAAGTATAATCATGTAAATTAAGAATGCGAGAGTTGTCATGAAAAGCATATATATACTAGAGTATCCCAATTCTCCCACATCAATGAATCAAGACTTTGCAAGCACTACTTTTCTTTTCATTGTCCTTCAAGAATTTCAGTTTTTAAGTAATTGAGAGCATGCCAAAGATTTTTATTAGTTTAGCGGGCTGTGATGGACCCTCATGGCATCACTAAGGTTTTTGTTCCTTTTGCATAATGATTACTCATAACAGCCAGATGAGTGATTCCATCATGATTACAGCTACCCGGGAATACCAAGAATCTTACCCACTATAGCATTATTGCTACAAGTGTTTAATCAACTCATAGCCGAAATCTAGGAGTTTCCTCCATGAAGATCGTTCGTAGGCCAATGGAGTTGTTGGCATCCCATGAAGTTTGACATGCATAAAGCTATATCATTCTTATGATTAACAAGTCAAACTTTGGCATGCTCACAAAAAACGCTAAACATTAATTCAATCGAGCAAATCCTTTTAAAGAGAGCTATTAAGTCAATCAACATTTTCAGTGGTGTCAAGTGTCTCAAGAAATAAGCCTTCAAGACTAAACACTACAACACACAAGCCTTCAATTGTGAGACTTTTTCTTAGTACAATTGTTTAGCAATTTTTAGGAAAGACTTGGTTAATTACGAGAGCTAGATCAAAATGAGCCCAATTAAATACCCATGCAAACGGAAATCTTACTATGATACAAAGACTCACTCCACCAATATAATATCTCAACATTTACTACTAACTAGCATGGGTTTCTCAAACTTCAAAAGTGGGGAGTCATAACGCATACCTCTCATGTTTGGTTCCACTTCTCTCTTCCTTTTTTATTTGTTTCTTGGAAACTCAAAGTCAATCACTCTGATGCAAATATACAAAGACCTCAAGGTGAAAAGAAAAGAAAGAGGGAAATAAGGAAAAATGGAGAAATCTTTTTGTGATTTTTTAGAGAGGGAAATAAAGAATAGAAAATTGGCGGCAAAGCTAGGCTAGAAAATTTTGAAAGCAAATAAAAAGAACTAAAGATAAAGTGTTAGGGAAACCAACATGAATGCTTATAAACTCAAATAAAAATGTAACCTCGAAAAATAAAAGCAAATGAACGCCAAAAAAAGATACATGTAACATCCCAAAACTTTATTCCAAGTTATTAAGATCCAAATCACCCAATTGGAGCAACCATACCGAAGAAGAAGCCACTTGGGAGCGACAAGATTACATTAGGACTGAGTTCCCAGATCTCTTTAGTTCCTAGTTTTCTTTCTTAAATCTCGGGACGAGATTTTGTTTAAGGGGGGAAGGTTTGTAACATCCCAAAACTTCAATCCAAGTTATTAAGATCCAAATCACCCAATTTAGGGTTAACAAAAACTTTTTCCCATTTAAATAATTAAGCATGCATATGTGTGTTGCATTAAATAAGAATTGTTTTGAATTGCCATGATTGTTTGTTCTAATGGTTGTAAAATGATTCTAAGATGAATTCCAGATCATCTAGATCATTCCCAAGAAAAACTCAAAGAAAAAGAAATCAAATACAATTAATAATGGAAATGGTCACTTTTGCCATTTTAATCAACTAGGACACTTTGGGTGTTCCTAGCACTCAATTTCAAACAGAAACAATTGTGGATCTTTGCACCCCTTGCTAGTACAAGTTAAGATGTACCAAGCTCCACTTTGTGATCTTCCAAAAACATTCAAACACTAAATTTAAATGGCATTTGAAAATGGAACCAAGTGTATGTGTATAGATCACACTTTTTCAAAAACCATCCAAATGAACTCCATTTAAAAATCCCAAGCAACCAGAGATGCTCAAGCATGTGACAAACAACTCCACAAAATTTCATTTCAAAATTAAAAATTTGAATTCTTGCGGCCATTGTCTCGAGCACTTGGTGAGCATAATCAAACTGGCCTAACTATCACTATTTTTTATCAAAATTTGTCGAGCCATTTGAACCCAATTCAATTCCTTTGTCTCCCTAGCCCCAACCAGGCCATCAAGGACCTACCAAATGGCCTAGCACCACAGTGCCGTGCAACCCCGAGGCCATGCTCGCCGGCCAACCGTGCACACACCGCAGGAGACCACCAGCCCCTCTCCGCCGCTCGAGGAAGGCAGGCGTGACCTCACCACCGTCCACTATCCACCCCACGGCCACTGCTAGCCTTTGGACCACCGAGGCCAACCCCCACACTAAGTCTCTGCGCTGCTCCAGCACACGCCAGAGCGCCATCACCGCCAGAGTGTCACACGCCGCACCTCGACCACAGCCCGCGCGCGCCGCTCCGCCTTGACCACCTCAATCCGCCAGACACGCTCGTACCCCGCCGCTTGACCCACAGTCGCCGGGAACCATGTCGAGCACCGCCTCTGTCTCTCAGAGTGCGAGACGCTCCCAACCGCAATCCACCGCCCCTAGCACCGCCATTACGCCCTAGCTGACTGCCAGGGAACCGCCCACCATTCGCCCACCTCGCCCACGCTGATAGCCCCCTGTGCCGTCGTCACCGACGAGCTCCGCCCACACCTCTCTGCCGCCTCGCTAGGCCTATAAAAGGGAGCCTCCCCAGCACAAATTCCTCACACTCTCACACTCCCCTCTCTCCACTGATCCTTCCCCACCTCTCGATGGAGCAACTCGAGTAGCCAGCTGCCAGAATTTCGCCGGAGACGGAGCAGAGGAGGAGACGCTCCCGTCGATTTTGTCCACCCCCGGAGCTGCCACGACTTTGCCTGAGCCCACCGTCGACTCCTTGTTTGTTTGCCCGCTGATGTCTACGCACTTCTATTCTTGTAGATAGTTGTTGGGCCTCGAAGTGCAGAGGTTTGTAGAACAACAGCAAGTTTTCCCTTAAGTGGATCACCCAAGGTTTATCAAACTCAGGGAGGAAGTGGTCAAAGGTATTCCCTCTCAAGCAACCCTGCAATCAAGATACAAGAAGTCTCTTGTGTCCCCAACACAACCAATACACTTGTCAGGTGTATAGGTGCACTAGTTCGGTGAAGAGATAGTGACATACAAGTGGTATGGATAATAATAAGTGGTAACGGTGCTAGAAAATAGCTTGATGGCGTGGAAGAGACTAAAGGCAAACTGAAATAAAGATGGAAGCAAGCAAACATTAAACAGATCTAGTTGCAAACGGTGTTTCAATGCTTAGGAAGAAGGCCTAGGGATCATACTTTCACTAGTGAACACTCTCATATAAATATATTCTTCTTGTGATACTACTCTTAACTACTCTCCGGTTGGGCACTCTAATCCATGGTAGGACTATAACAACACTCCTCAAAGTAAGCCTTTCCCATCTAGAAAACCCCACACTGTCACCTTGAGCACTAGATGGTTCCAACAAACACCACAATTTCATAGAGACATCCAACTCCAAATATAACTCATAACAAGTATTTGTAATCTCTAACCCAAGTGCCACCATGGTGTGCACGCTGTCACTTTCACACACATGGGGAGAGCAGAGATCTATTAAAGCACTTGAGTAGCAAGGTAGATCTATAGATTACAAGCTCATGATCACAATATGATAATGCATAGAGAGAGAGATGAACACATAGCTACTGGTAGAACCCTTAGCCTTGAGAGAGAACTACTCCCTCCTCATCAGGGGAATCAGCAACGGTGATGGAGATGGTGGTGGAGATCAATGGAGATGGCTCTGGGGCACTTCCCCATCCCGGCAGGGTGCTGGAACAAAGACTTTCTATCCCCCGAATCTCCCCTTCGGTGGCGGCGGCGTTGCAGAACTTTTCGTGGCTAGAGGCTTGACGATTTAGGGTTTTTGCATCGAGAGGCATCTTATAGGCGAAGAGGCAAGGTCGGTGGGCTGCCAGGGGGCCCACAACACCTGGTGGCGTGGCTAGGGCTAGCTCGCGCCACCACATGGTGTGGCCTCCCTCTGGCCTCTCTCTGTCTCGTCTTCTGGCTCCATGAGTCTTCCGGTAAAATATCGAATTTGGCTTTTGTCCGGTCCAATTCCGAGAATATTCATTTTGTGACTTTTCTGGAACCAAAAACAGCAGAAAATAGGCAACTGGCATTGTGGCATATTGTTAATAGGTTAGTCCAAGAAAGTGTATAGAAATACTCCAAAGTGTGGACAAAACATAGCAAAGTAGATACTAAACAAGCATGGAACATCAAAATTATAGATACGTTAGCAACGTATCACCCACCTCGCCGCACTCGCTGGAGCCCTAGTACGCCCTCACCGCACCCCCACCGAGCCATTATGGTTCCACCTTGCTGGCGACGAGTCCGTCGTCGACGATAAGCCCCAGTCGTAGATGCTAGCTCTAATCCTACGATCCACAATGCCCCGTACCGCTTCACGTTTAATGAGCCACTGACAGGCGGTACCCCCCTTTCAGCAGTTCTCAGCGCCGCGGAGTGAAACTGGGCCGGCCTGTTAGTGTTCCCGCGCGACCCAGTAGATTTAAATTTAGATTTTTCTTTTTTTTTGCTGAAACTTAGTTCTGTACCTTAGTTTGAAAATCAATTCAGAGAGTTCTACAAATCCAAATTGAGTGATTCCAATTTTGTTGTAAAGCTAATTAAAATCTCTATCCAAGCCCGTTGGATTTAAATCATTTAGAGTTATAGATCTCGCCACGATAAAATAACAAAACAAAATCTTTTTCACATTCAAACATTTTTATAAAATCAACCACAATAGCTTTTGGGTTGATTCCAACTCTCAAAAATCACATTTAACCATACCTATATGCATATGTAATACTATTAAGGTTTGCAGGGAGTATCTTTGGACTAGTACCAAAATAATGCTATATAGGCATTTCTAGCCACTTTAAATCATTAAATATTAAACTTAAACTTATTAAAATGTGATCCAACATTTAAATCACGTTCCCATGTATTAGAATATGTGGTGGTGACATGTGTCCACATGATCCCATATTTTAATGAGAGAATATTAAATCTTAGTTAATTTCAATGAGTAGAAATTACTTTTCTCAAATAAAATAAATGAAACTAGTTCATTAAACCTTGTGATGTTTGTGATGATACTAGCTCATCTAATGTGTGCCTTAGTGTGCTAAATAGACTAGTTAAGTATTGTTCGGTGATTGTGTATTCCGTATGTATTCATAGACGATAGTACCAAACAAGTCTTCGAGGAGGAGGAGTTCTACCAAGAAGAGGAGGAAGAGAATTTCAACCACTTCACCAACCAAGGCAAGCCATCATTAATAATGCAAGCTAACCATTGCAAGCAAGATGACCTAAGCAAGATGCATTAGGCATGCTTGGGTTATACCTTTTGATTTATACCTAGCCCAAGTTTTCTTACAGGCGTTACCTTGTTTACTTTACCAAAGTGCTTTACTTTGTTTATAGATAGCATAAAGAGTATAAAACTTGGCCTATCTAGTTAGACTTAGATGTCATTCTATGGCATGAGATTGATATTAGCATCCCACATTAGTGAACACTCTTAACTTAGTAGTTTAGAGCCAAACCAAAAACTTGATCACTTTAGATGGGAATACTTGGTGAAAATGACTTGTGAAAACCTTGGAATGATGAGTCATTCTATTGAGATGTTTTGACATGTGTTGAGAAACACAAATGGTTTATGATGATGATGAAAATGTTGAGGCATGAGCCTTAGCCCTGTTATAAAAACTGATGGTTGGGTTCGGATGCGATACCATTCCAATTTTACCGTACAATCACAATACCTGAATTGGGTAAGGCTTAGCCAGAAGTTTATATGCATTAGTATTAGTTCCCTCGCGGGGGTGGTTTGAGATGACGCTACCTCTCAATGTTGTCCACCTATGCAGTGCCCAGGATGACAGATTGTCATGGATGGGAGGCCAAGCTCATAGGAGAGGTGCTTATACTAGAGTGTGTAAAGGAAAGGTTATGTTTGATTATCTGCATACTAAGTATGACGATTCAGGATTATCCCTGACAGATGTATCGAATTTTTTGGTGAAAGTGTACCACCTCTGCAGAGTGTCAAACTATTCGAATAGCCGTGTCCGTGGTTATGGACAGTTGGAGTGGCCATACTGTTCCGTTGTCAGATGTTTTCCAAATGACCTATGAAATGAATTGTGACATGACTTTACCACAACAGAGTTGTGACTATGACAACTAACTTCCACTTAGGTGATTTTCAACTTTATTTTATCTTCCTTTGTTTCTAAACTCAGCTTAGGTTTCAAACTTAACTTTACAAATAAACTTAGAGTTAGCATTCCTACTAGAACTACCTTACTTGTTAGAAATAGTTTGCGAGTACTTTGAGAGTACTCATGGCTTTTGTCCCTGGCTATTCCCGTGGCTAGACTATGAGGAGGACTACCTTGAAGGAGGACAGCAGAATGGCTATGACAACTAGGATCATCTCCCATCGTCAGCATTGCCAGTGACACTGAAGATGGACCCCACCGCTATGCTATTTATTATGCTACTTGATTGTATTAAGACTGGATCATGAGATCCTTTATTTGTGTAAGACCTTATTATGGCTTGTAATGGATGATGTACTATGATATCCAATCTGTTATGTCTTGCAAAAATGGTAATCCTGGGATTGCGATGTATGGCATAACAGGCATCTGGGATTAAAAGTCCGGGAGTTGACAAGTTGGTATCAGAGCCATCCTGACTATAGGAGACCATAGTTAGAATGAATGTCCAAACAAAAACTTAGTTTGAAAAACCAAAGTGAGTATTTATGAAAACTTATTTCCTCTCTTATCCTTGGGATTCTTTCTCTCAAAAAAATTCATGTTCCTCCAAAGTCTTACATTACTACATAAAACTTTGACACACTTGATCACTTCACTAACTTTCTCATCCTAAATTCTTATAGATGGAAGGTCAGTATAGCAAGTTCTACCAGTTGGGCAATGGAGGCCAATTGATCTTCAAGAGGGATCTTGATTCACTGTCTAAGTACTTGGAGCATCCTCATCCGGAATTTCGTGGAGCTCAACTCAATGGTCCCCTAGGAAGAAATTTACAATGGATAGTAGTTGCTGATCTTCAAGGCAAGTTAGAAGCACCAATGTCCGAGAGAATTCAGTCCTCCATGAGAGAGAACAACTGGCTAGATGGATTAGCCCGGGCAATGTATGAATCCATTGCTCGTCTCTGTGCACAGAATGTCAACTTGATCCAAGGAACCCGCTTTGCTCACTACACAAAGCGTGATTTTATGGGAATGCCTCTAGAGATGCCAAGTCACCCGGAGTTGAAGCGTCAAGTGGAGAACCTCGACTTCCTACTATACGACAGACAGAAGGAATTGGACAATGCTAGAGAGTTTGCCAACCACAACCTTGCCATTGCCGCCCAGAAGGCCCAAACTTTCTCACTGCTCGTCAAGGACCATTAGTCTCTTCGCCGTCAACACGCAAAGAAGGATCGCACCATCGACCGTCTTCGCAAGAAGGTGGCCGAACTCGAGAAGACCATCAAGGAGCAAGAATCTTAGCTTGCAGCAAAAGAAGAAGAGGAAGAAGGAGAAGATATCCAAGGGGATATTGACTCATACCTCAGCAATGATGATGACTATCTGGAGGATGATGCCATGGACTTATACACTGACGATGATGACTCCGACTTCATCGATGATGAGTAGATGCACTAGAGCACTATCGTAGGAGTGAGGAGTATCGGTCCCATTGTATCTTAGCTTACAGAATGGTTCTTAAAACCATCTGTTTTCCTTTTGATGTTGTGGTGTGTGTGTGTTTGTATCGTGTGCTTTGCTTGAATGAACGAAAATAAGTTAGTTGCAAAACCTGAGTCAAACTCAAAGTTTTAGCTTTGAAACCAAAACCATGAACCTTACAACTTTCCCTCTTACCCGATTATCTATCTCAATCTTCAGATGACTCGTGGAAACCAAGGAGGGAGCAGTTCATCGCAAGACCCCATGTTGCAGATTCTGCAGACGCTCATTGCAGACCGTGAAGCTAGTAGGGAAGAGCGTCAAGCAAATCTAGCCACACTGTAGCAGATCACCTAGATGGCTCACAACAATCAGAACCATGGAAATCAGGATCATCATGGATCCAAACTCAAAAACTTATAGAATACCAATGCCCAATCTTTAGCCAGTCTGAAAACCCACTAGATGCTGATGATTGGTTGTAGACCATGGAGAACAACCTAGAGTCGCCGGAGTGGATGCCACCGAGAAAGTTATTTTTCCCACCCACTATCTGGCCGGAGATGCAAGAGCATGGTGGAACAGCACCCGCACAATGAACCATGGTCAAGTGATGACATGGGAAGCCTTCAAAATCAAGTTCAGCTGCACCCACGTGCCACAGGGTTTAGTCACCAGAATGAGAGATGAATTCATAGAGTTAAAGCAAGGCAGAATGACAATAGTGGAGTACCATGACAGATTCTTGTCCCTCGCCAGGTATGCACCCGATGAGATCAACATGGAGGCCAAGAAGAAAGAGAGATTCCTGAACGGACTGCATGATGAGATGCAGACAGTTCTCGTCAACATCCGTTTCGAGGATCTCGAAGAGCTAGTCGACTCTGCCATTCAAATGGAAGGGAAGATTAATCAAGCAAATGACAACCGCAAACGTCGGATGATGCACCAAGCTGGATCCAACAGTCACCAGAAGTACCGTCCTAACCCGTCTGCCGGATATGCCCCACGGAACAATCGACCCCCAATGTCTCGCCCAAGCTACCCCAACCGTAGCGGAGGGAATGTAAAGTTCGGAGGAAACAACAACCACCCCGGCAACTCCAGCAATTTCAACCGTGCACCTCCCAAGAACAACAACAACAACAACACTGCACCCAGAACTGGAATCTATGTTGTGCCCGTGGCAGCAAAAGACAAGTCTCAAATCACTTGTTTCGAGTGTGGAGTGAAGGGTCACTACTCCAATGAGTGTCCCAAGAAGATTGCCGCCACTGCCAATGCCCCAGCGCAACAACAGCGTCATGTTCAGCCCGGAAGAAGATTCTCCCTAGGGAACCCTCACAACCGCAACGGTCATCTCTTCCACATGAATACCGAAGAAGCCCAAGAAGCGCCAGATGTAGTGCTGGGTATGTTTTCTGTCAACTCAGTTTTAGCAAGAGTGTTGTTTGATTCTGGAGCATCGCACTCATTTTTCACCAAAGAATTTGCATGCACTAGTAAGATTCACCCAACCAACTTGAAGCATGTCATGATAGTTCAAATACCTGGTTCAACTACAAAAGCTAGAAAATTTTGCAAGGTTGTGCCTAGCAGAATACATGGGATAGATTTTTATGCCAATCTAATAGTATTTGGAACCAAAGGTTTGGAAGTAGTACTAGGAATGGATTGGATGTCAAAGCATAAAGGATTGATTAACTGTGCCAAGAAAGCCATCACCATGACTAGTGGCTCTGGAGTATCAGGAGAGCATATATCTGAAACCTTGCCCCATCAATTCAAGTGCAACAAGAGTCTAGCCCTACCCACCATAGACCAAGTCAGATTAGTCTGTGAATACCCCGACGTATTCCCAGATGAATTGCCCGGTATGCCCCCGGATAGGGATATTGAGTTCATTATTGAACTAATCCCCAGAACCGGACGCATAGCTCAGAGACCCTATAGCATGAACCCCTCAGAGTTAGTGGAATTGAAGAAGCAGTTGGATGCTATGTTGGCAATAGGCTTGATTCAACCAAGCGCATAGCCATAGAAATCGCCCGTGTTATTCGTTGACAAGAAAGATGGAGGTACCCGTTTGTGCACAGATTACAGGAAGCTGAATGACGTCACAATCAAGAACAAGTACCCATTGCCAAAGATAGAGGACCTATTTGATCAGTTGACTGGTGCCAGAGTGTTCTCTAAGATCGATCTTAGGACTGGTTATCACCAAATTAAGATTCGTGCAATGGATATTCTAAAGACCGCCTTTACTACTCGTTATGGATTATACGAGTATACGGTCATGTATTTTGGATTAACCAATGCTCCCGCTTATTTCATGAATCTCATGAATAAGATCTTTATGAATTTTCTAGATAAGTTTGTCGTTGTGTTTATCGATGATATCCTTATCTACTCCAAGTCATAAGAAGAGCATGAGCAACATTTGAGAATCATCCTTGAAACCCTTAGAGAGCATCGGTTGTATGCCAAGTTCAGCAAATGTGAGTTTAGGCTGAAAGAAGTAGGATTCCTAGGACATATTGTGTCTGCCGGAGGAGTCGCTGTTGATCCCGCCAAGATCAAAGATGTCGAAGAATGGGAAGCCCCAACCACCCAAACTCAAGTCTGTGCACTTCTCGGATTAGCGGGATATTACCGCAAGTTCGTAGAAGGATTTTCGAGCATCGCAAGACCCATGACCCAATTTTTGAAGAAGGACAAGAAGTTTGATTGGACTGACAAATGTGAAGCAAGTTTCTAAGAGCTCAAGAAGAGATTGATTTCAGCCCCAATATTGATCATTCCAGATATCAAGAAGCTGTTTGATGTGTATTGTGATGCATCCAAGATTGGTCTCGGATGTGTATTGATGCAAGAAGCCAAAGTCATCGCATATTTGTCTCGACAACTGAAGCAGCATGAGTAGAACTACCCTACCCATGATCTTGAGTTAGCAGCCGTAGTTTTGGCATTGAAGACATGGCATCATTACCTTATGGGTAATCGCTGAGAGATTTACTCAGATCACAAAAGCTTGAAGTATATTTTCACTCAGAAGGAGCTGAATATGAGGCAAAGGAGATGGATAGAGTTAATCAAGGATTATGACCTTGACATTCACTATCACCCCGGCAACGCCAATGTGGTTGTGGATGCTCTTAGCAGATTGCCGTGTAGGTTAAACACCATGATCAAGGAGAAGCAACCAAGTTTGCATGAGGAGTTGGAGTAGTTTAGAATTGAGCTAGTTAGCAAAGGATTCCTAGCTAGCATTGAACTTCAACCCACTTTGATTAGCAAAATCAAGGAAGCCCAGAAAGGAAATGCAAGTATCGACGGAATCAAGCATCGTATTGGTACAGGAAAGGTACATGGATTTACCGAAGATGAAGAAGGAGTTATGTGGTACAAAGGACATATCTGTGTGCCAGTAGATTCGGAGCTGAAGCAAGTTATCATGCACGAAGATCATGATACTCTTTATTCTATCCACCCCGAAGGAACAAAGATGTATCAAGATTTGAAAGAGCAATTTTGGTGGCACAAGATGAAGAGAGAAATCGGAAGCTACATCGCCCAGTGTGATATCTGCCAGAGAGTCAAAGCGGAACATCAGAGACCCGCAGGACTGTTGCAACCACTTTAGATTCCGGAATGGAAATGGGATTCTGTTGGAATGGACTTTATCACCGGTTTACCTACTTCTAGTAGGGGAAATGACTCTATATGGGACATCGTGGATAGACTGTCCAAGGTAGCTCATTTTATACCTGTCAAGACAACCTACCAGAGTTCGAAGCTAGCAGAGTTGTACATTGCTAGGATTGTTTGTTTGCATGGAACTCCCAAGACCATAGTGTCGAATCGAGGAACCCAATTTACCTCGAGATTTTGGCAGAAAGTCCAAGAAGGTTTAGGAACCAAGTTGAATTTCAGCACAGCTTATCACCCGCAAACCGATGGACAGACTGAAAGAGTCAACCAAATCCTAGAAGATATGTTGAGAGCTTGTGTGTTAGAGTATGGATCAAAATGGGAAGACTGCCTACCTTTGGCAGAATTCTCATATAACAACAGTTATCAAGCCAGTTTGCAAATGTCACCATTTGAGTTCCTATATGGAAGAAAGTGTCGTACCCCTCTGAATTGGTCGCAAGTAGGAGAGAGTCAGATTTTCGGACCCGGCATTCTCCGAGAAGCTGAAGAGAAGGTTCACAAAGTCCGTGAGCACCTCAAGGTCGCCGAATCTAGACAAAAGAGTTATGCTGACAAGAGAAGGAGAGACCTGACTTTCAATATCGGAAATTTTGTGTATCTCAAAGTTTCGTCATTGAAGGGAACACAGCATTTTAGTCTGAAAGGGAAGTTAGCCCCCAGATATATTGGACCCTTCAAGATTATGAATCGTCGAGGAGAAGTATCATATCAATTGGAACACTGAAGTATCGAGGAGATGTCAGCCATCCACAATGTGTTCCATATCTCGTTACTCCACAAATGCCTAGAAGTGCCGGAGAACACTGAAGTTTTCAATAACATCGATCACCGAGCTGTTGATATCAGCAAGGATCTGACGTATCATGAAGTGCCCATCCGTATCTTGGAGGAAGCCTACAGAACCACCAAGACCCGAAGAATCAAGTTTCTTAAGATTCAGTGGAGCAACCATACCGAAGAAGAAGCCACTTGGGAGCGAGAAGATTACATTAGGACTGAGTTCCCAGATCTCTTTAGTTCCTAGTTTTCTTTCTTAAATCTCGGGACGAGATTTTGTTTAAGGGGGGAAGGTTTATAACATCCCAAAACTTTAATCTAAGTTATTAAGATCCAAATCACCCAATTTATGGTTAAAAAAACTTTTTCCCATTTAAATAATTAAGCATGCATATGTGGGTTGCCTTAAATAGGAATTGTTTTGAATTGCCATGATTGTTTGTTCTAATGGTTGTAAAATGATTCTAAGATGAATTCCACGTCATATAGATCATTCCCAAGCAAAACTCAAAGAAAAAGAAATCAAATACAATTAATAATGGAAATGGTCACTTTTGCCATTTTAATCAACTAGGACACTTTGGGTGTTCCTAGCACTCAATTTCAAACAGAAACAATTGTGGATCTTTGCACCCCTTGCTAGTACAAGTTAAGATGTACCAAGGCCCACTTGTGATCTTCCAAAAACATTCAAACACTAAATTTAAATGGCATTTGAAAATGGAACCAAGTGTATGCGTATAGATCACTCTTTTTCAAAAACCATCCAAATGAACTCCATTTAAAAATCCCAAGCAACCAGAGATGCTCAAGCATGTGACAAACAACTCCACCAAATTTCATTTCAAAATTCAAAAGTTGAATTCCTGCGGCCATTGTGTCGAGCACTTGGTGAGCAGAATCAAACTGGCCTAACTATCACTGTTTTTGATCAAAATTTGTCGAGCCATTTGAACCCAATTCAATTCCTTTGTCTCCCCTAGACCCAACCAGGCCATCAAGAACCAACCAAATGGCCTAGCACCATAGTGTCGCACCACCCCGAAGCCATGCTCACCGGCCAACCGTGCACACACCGCAGGAGACCACCAGCCCCTCTGTGCCACTCCAGGAAGGCAGGCATGCCTCACCGCCGTCCACGGTCCACCCCACGGCCACTGCTAGCCAGTGGACCACCGAGGCCAACCCCCGCACTAAGTCTCTGCGCCGCGCCAGTGCACGCCAGAGCGATGTCACCGCCAGAGCGCCACATGCTGCGCCTCGACCACAGCCTGCGTGCGCCGCTCCGCCTTGACCACCTCAACCCGCCAGACACGCCCGTACCCCGCCACTCGACCCACAGTTGCTAGGAACCACGTCGAGCACCGCCTCTGTCTCTCAGAGCGCAAGACGCTCGCGACCACAATCCACCACCCCTAGCACCACCATTACGCCCTAGCTGACCAACAGGGAACCGCCCACCGTCTGCCTACCTCGCCCACGCCGATAGCCCCATGTGTCGTCATCACCGACGAGCTCCGCCCACACCTCTATGCCGCCTCGCCAGGCATATAAAGGGAGCCACCCCAGCACAAATTACTCACACTCTCACACTCCCTTCTTTCCACTGATCCTTCCCCACCTCTCACCGGAGCAGCTCGAGCAGCCAGCCGCCGGAATTTTGCTGGAGATAGCCGCAGCAGAGGAGGAGACGCTCCTGTCGATGTCGTCCACCCCCGGAGCTGCCGTGACTTTGCTTGAGCCCCGCCGTCGACTCCTTGTTTGTTTTCCCACCTCGCCGCACTCGCTGGAGCCCCGGTACGCCCTCACCGCACCCCCACCGAGCCATTAGGGTTCCACCTTGCCGGCGACGAGTCCGTCGTCGACGATAAGCCCCAGCCGTAGATGCTAGCACTAATCCTACGGTCCACTATGCCCTGTACCGCTTTGCATTTAATGTGCCACTAACTGGCGGGACCCCCCTGTCAGCAGTCCTCAGCGCCGCGGAGTGAAACTGGGTCGACCCGTTAGTGTTCCCGCGCGACCCAGTAGATTCAAATTTAGATTTTTCTTTTTTTGCTGAAACTTAGTTCTATCCCTTAGTTTGAAAATCAATTCAGAGAGTTTTACAAATCTAAATTGAGTGATTCCAATTTTGTTGGAAAGCTTACTAAAATATCTATCCAAGCCCGTTGGATTTAAAGCATTTAGAGTTATAGATATATCCTAGATAAAATAACAAGACATAAGCTTTTTCACATTCAAACATTTTTATAAAATCCACCACAATACCTTTTGGGTTGATTTCAACTCTCAAAAATCACATTTAAGCATACCTATCTGAACATGTAATAATATTAAGGTTTGCAGGCAGTGACTAGGGACTAGTACCAAAATAATGCTATGTAGGCATTTCCAGCCACTTTAAATCATTAAATATTAAACTTAAACGTATTAAAATGTGATCCAACATTTAAATCACATTCCCATGTATTAGAATATGTGGTGATGACATGTGTCCACATGATCCCATATTTTAATGGGAGAATATTAAATCTTAGTTAATTTCAATGAGTATAAATTAGTTTTCTCAAATAAAATAAATGAAACTAGTTCATTAAACCTTGTGATGTTTGTGATGATACTAGATCATCCAATGTGTGCCTTAGCGTGCCAAATAGACTAGTTAAGTATTGTTTGGTGATTGTGTATTCCGTATGTATTCATAGACGATAGTACCGAACAAGTCTTCGAGGAGGAGGAGTTCTACCAAGAAGAGGAGGAAGATAATTTCAACCACTTCACCAACCAAGGCAAGCCATCATTAACAATGCAAGATAACCCTTCCAAGCAATATGCATTAGCCATGCTTGGGTTATACCTTTTGATTTATACCTACCCCAAGTTTTCTTACAAGCTTTACCTTCTTTACTTTACCAAAGTGCTTTACTTTGTTTATAGATAGCATAAAGAGTATAAAACTTGGCCTATCTAGTTAGACTTAGATGTCATTCTATGGCATGAGATATATATTAGCATCCCACATTAGTGAACACTCTTAACTTAGTAGTTTAGAGCCAAACCAAAAACTTGATCACTTTAGATGGGAATACTTGGTGGAAATGACTTGTGAAAACCTTAGCATGATGAGTCATTCTATTGAGATGTTTTTACATGTGTTGAGAAACACAAATGGTTTATGATGATGATGAAAATGTTGAGGCATGACCCTTATCCATGTTATAAAAACTGATGGTTGGGTTCATATGTGATACCATTCCAATTTTATCGTACAACCACAATACCTGAATTGGGTAAGGCTTAGCCGGAAGTTTATATGCATTAGTATTAGTTCCGTCATGGGAGAGGTTTGAGCTGAGGCTACCTCTCAATGTTGTCCCCCTATGTAGTGCCCAGGATGACAGATGGTCATGGCTAGGAGGCCAAGCTCATAGGAGAGGTGCTTATACTAGAGTGTGTAAGGCAAGGTTATGTTTGATTATCTGCGTACTAAGTATGATGATTCAGGGTTATCCCTGATAGATGTATCGAATTTTGTGGTGAAAGTGTACCACCTCTACAGAGTGTCAAACTATTCGAATAGCCATGTTCGCGGTTATGGACAGTTGGAGTGGCCATATTGTTCCGTTGTCAAATGTTTTCAAAATGACTTATGAAATGAGTTGTGACGTGACATGACCACAACAGAGTTGTGACTATGACAACTAAGTTCCCACTTAGGTGATTTTCAACTTTATTTTATCTTTCTTTGTTTCTAAACTCAGCTTAGGTTTCAAACTTAACTTTACAAATAAACTTAGAGTTAGCATTCCTACTAGAACTACCTTACTTGTTAGTAATAGTTTGCGAGTACTTAAAGAGTACTCATGGCTTTTGTCCCTGGTTATTCTCGTGGCCATACTATGAGGAGGACTACCCTGAAGGAGGACAGCAAGACGGCTAAGACAACTAGGATCATCTCCCATCATCAGCATTGCCTATGACACTAAAGATGGACCCCACCGCTACACTATTTATTCCGCTACTTGATTGTATTAAGACTGGATCATGAGATCCTTTATTGTGTAAGGCCTTATTATGGTTTGTAATGGATGATGTACTGTGATATCCAATCTGTTATGTCTCGCAAAAATGGTAATCCTGGGATTGCGATGTATGGCATAACAGGCATCTGGGATTAAAAATCCAGGTGTTGACAATACATGAGGAAACTTCCCCAAGATTAGGCTTTTGCAAGCCCTTCAAATCATTTTGGTGGTGGGAAAAAGTCACTACTCCAGTTCACGAATTGAGTGGAGAGGTTACTTGTTGATTCTCGAAGGTTCAAAGAGAGGTTGTCCATCCTCTCAACAGTCCCTCCAAGTCCTTGGAAATCTTGGTATGTGGCGAACCGGGTTTGTGGATGCTCCTCTTGATGAGGAACTTCTTGCTCCTCCTCTTGGTCCTCATCCTCTTCAGGAATCTCCTCCCTGGGTTGGTGCTGCTCAACCTGCACATCATATAGCAAACGTTCTTCCTCGATAGAGAAAAGACCATTAGGCAAAGGAGCGGGGTAGATATGCCCAACTCCAGCAATATGCAGATAATAAACACCACCTCTCCTAGTGAGCATTCCATAGGCCCTCAAGGTGGAGAAACCAACACGTGTCTCACCTAGTATGGGTTGCAACTCACCTAGATCGATGTCTAGGGCAATGGCAAGGACGGTGATGATGCCTCCTCCTGTGATTGGCCCTTGGCTTTGGGAGGCTTGCTGCTCTAGGTAGCTCACAAGGATGGCACCCAAGTTGAGTGACATGTTGCAGTTGATGTAAGCAGCCTTGGCGAGGACTAGGATGTCCTCCTCGTTGAGTCTCTTGAACTCATTGCGTGCCTACAAGTGGTTAGCAATAACATAGAACAAATAGTGAATTGCAGGATGTTGAATATTCTTCCCCTTGTTCACTCTACTAGTGAAGCTCATTCCATTATAGTATTGATCGGGGAAGGGATTAAGCTAGTAAAGGATGCACGTAGAGCATGAACATCATTGTTTGGAAAATTAAAGCATGAACACCATTCATCTAACATTAAGGTGTAGTTGTTGTTCATCAGACGAAAAGAAATAGTATCCTGTCCTTGCCACAGTTTAACAATGCTTTGCAATGAACTTAGGAATTCAATGGTTAAGCGGCGATAAGTAGGTACATCATTGTACACAAAGTTTTGCAGGCCAGCTCTATTCCAAAGTAAATTGAAGTCATCAGAAATACCGAGTTAGTTCAATATAAGGGGGCAAGCCCACTTGGTGGCCTTCACTTCGCGGTTCTTGATCTTGTTGAAGCATTTGCAATGAGCCTGATCCTTGAACAGTATCCCCATGCATTCCTGGGTAATTGCCCAAGAAGCACTAGCGGTGGCACGAGCATGAGTTTGGCTCCTTGTGTTCATCTTCTAAAACATTGAAGAAAGGCAAAAATAAAACTTTTTGATCCAACAACAGTAAGTATAATATGTTCCTCATCTAAGCACACTAAAGAATCTCCTCAAGATAATAATCTAGGTAAGAAAATCATGGCAATTGGTTCATGGTAGGCCTCACCCTCGATTGATAATGACAATAAATCAAAGATGAATTTGCAAAAAGTAATTGGAGGATCGGAGGATAAACATACCGTAGATCACTTGTGTGTGAGGAAATCGAACAAAATTGAGTAGAGATGAAGATCCCTTGAGGTTTTGAGAGAGTTTGGAGGTAGAAGAAAGAAAAATGATTGAAGTTTTGGAGTTGGGAGTACTTTCCCGTGCGATTTTGTGGTCGGACGCAACTATACGAGCGCAACTATACGGGCGGAATATGTGTTCCAGCTGTATAGTTGGCATTCTGTCAAAATATTAGGTATTCCTCCTGGCGGTGCAGCTATACAACCGCAACTATACGGGCGGAACAAAATGTTCCGGCCGTATAGTTGGTCGTTAAACTGTCTGTCCCTGCGAAAGAAATTTTGCAAAAGGCCTCGATATCTATACGACCGGAACTATACGGGGATTTTTTATTCCCACCGTATAATTGGTCGTTAAACTCTCAGTATATATTAATAGAATTTGTACGGAGGCATTGATATCTATACGACCGAAACTATACAGCCGGATTTTTTATTCCCGTTGTATAGTTGGTCGTTAAACTATCTGTACATAAGAAAAGAAATTGTACAGAGGCATTGATATCTATACCGCTGGGACTATACGGCCGGAATTTTTTATTCCCTCCGTATAGTTGGTCATTAAACTCTCAGTACATATTGCCGAAAAAAATTCGATGGCAAAGATAACTATACGGTCGGAATTTTTAGTCTCGCCGTATAGTTGGTCGTTAAACCATCTGTGTCCATCAAAAAATTTATGTTTCTTCGTAAACTATTTCTTTTCCTATAACTTAGCGATATACCTTGTTTTTGACAGAAAATTGACAGAAAATATTGTCGACCAACAATAGCATGAACAATGCAGAAGTTCAAGTACTACCAAATTTATTCTCCTCAAATGGAGTTTTCTAGCACTCTTTATTGAACATGAACTTTAACTAAAACTAAAAGCTTAACTCAAACCTTAATTTAACATGGGTTGCCTTCCATGGAGCGCTCTTTTATGGTCAGTAGCTTGACCTTGATGATACTCACTTGGGCCAGATGAGTGGAACACCCACTCCAATGTAATTGGCCTTCAAAGTGATGGCCTCCTTCTTGTCATGTTTGGCCTTCTTCTTCCTGGGGAAATGGTTCACAAAAGGATCCCGTGAAGGCAATTGCACCTTCACGTTCCCTTCATGAAGGTTAATTAAAGCCTTTATAGTTCTTAAGAAAGGACGACCTAGTATTATAGGAGAAACAGTGTCTTCAGGCATGTCAACAATAACGAAATCAATGAGAGCAAGACAACCTTTGATGTAAAGTGTTCTCCTTAATCCCTACAGCTTGTTTGTAGGTAGAATCTGCTAGATACAATTTTAATTCAGTAATTTCAAAGGAGCCAAGATTTAACTTGTTAAAAAGACTCTTTGGAATTGTTGAGACGCTTGCACCTAGATCACAAAGTGCAGCTGTCTCATTAGTTCCAATCTTTATCTTAATAGTAGGCGCAAATATGTCATCTAGTTTAACAGGTAATTTTGCAGCGGTTTTCTTGTATTCCTCTTCAAGCTCGCGTACCTTAATTGCTACTTGATCAACAAAGTGTTGATACATGGCTTCATCATTACCTTCACTTATCGGAGTTTTGATGTTGATCCTTTTTACGAGATCTTTGATGGTGTAGCTTGGTGAAGGGGCATTACTATAATCAAGTTCTTCATGCTCCTCCCTTTGGATTCTCATCATTTTGAGTTCTTCAACAGAATTGGGCTCAACTTTACCTACAAATTTAGAAAGAATGAGAGTTTGTCTCTCGGTTATCTTACCTAGCTGTGCCTCAACGATCCTTGTTCTTTCTTGAAGGGCATGCAAATCATTTCTCAAACTAACAGCTTGGTTAGATATTTTACCAAGCATAGCATCATGGTTCTCCGTAATTTTGACTAGAATATTATTTTGTTCATTGTGCGAGTCTATAAAAGACTTAAACGTTTCTTGGAGACTACCATTACTAGTTCCCATATTATTATTAGAGTTATTTGTAGGACTAGCGTAATGTTTCTAAAAATTAGGATTGTAACTCTTCTTCCAAGCAGGATTATAATCATTACGAGCTACGAAGTCTATTTCTTCCATATTTGTTTCGGGGGTGGCTCTTACCTGAGTTTATTTACCTTTTACGGCTAGTATGAGCTCATCCAACTTAGCATTGAGATCTTCGTTCTCTTGTGGTGAGACAGAGTTCACCTTCTTAGTGTTTGATCTTTCAACATGCCATTGGGCATGGTTGTCTTGCATATTGTCTAGCAGCTGCTTGCTTCGGTAATATGTTTACCCATGAATGTTCCTCCAGCTACAGTATCAAGCATAGACTTAGACACAGGATTAAGAGCATTATAAAATAAATGGAGGATTCACTAATCTTCCATCCCATGACTAGGACAGTTTCTTATGGATACTTTCATCCTCTCCCATGCAAGCACTAGTGGCTCACGTTCTTCCTGTCTAAAACCAGTAATATTAGATCGAAGTTGCATAGTCTTTGCAGGTGGAAAAAATTTAGTCATAAATAAAGAAGTACATCCCACACATGATGTAGTAGTATTTTTAGGCAAAGATAGCAACCATTCTTTAGCTCTTCCTATTAGAGAGAAAGGAAATCGACGTAATTTGAACGCATCAGGGTCAACATCTTTTATACGCATCATATCACATATTTTAGTGAAAGTATTTAAGTGCATACCTGCGTCTTCAATAGCAGAGCCTCCAAATTGATTTTGTTGAACCAAACTTAAATAATCGGGCTTAATTTGATAGTCATCAGCAGCAATTCATGGCTGAGTAATAGGAGTACGCAAATAATCATTATTGGGAGTAGCAAACTCCCCAAGCTTCTTTTCTTATATTAAAAATTATAACAATAAAAACAAGAATTTAAAGACTAACTAATTTTTTTGGTTTATCAAATAAATACTAAAAGCAAACTAACAAAATTAAAAACAAGAATTAAAACTAGCAAGGTTCCTAATAACCTCACTAGGGTAGCTATTGCTTCCCCGGCAATGGCGCTAGAAAAAGGGTGATACCTTCGATTCAAATTATGGATGTAGTATAGCTCTTTTTCCCTAGTAGACCCAGGTTATCGAATCCACGGGAAAGCGAATGCGTAGTGAAGTTACTTTAACGGACCTTTCGGAGTTTTACAATTCCTTTTGTGTTTTCACTGGACTAGTAGTTTGCGTCTTTTTGTTGTTGTCGATGATGGAGAGAGAGGGCCTAGGGCATTCAGTTTCACCTGTAGCTGTGCAAAAACATCTGATGGAAATAAAAGATAGAAATAAAGTATGCGTGTACTTGTTAGAGCAAGATAAATTATATGTGGGTAGTGCATCCATAATTGCTATTGCCTCCGTAACCTCTTATAGCAATAACCTACTAGTCTCATCCATAGAAGAAAGAGCACTAATGATATGCATAGTGATGTCACCGTTAATCCCAAGCAAATCCCTCACATACAACCGTACTACCCCTTCTGTCACTAGGGTTCCCAAGCTGCAGATCAGTCATCACTCATACTCCCTATACCTGGCTCAACCCTCGGGGTCTTGGGTACCTGACAAGTCCTTAGATTGAGGCAAGAGAGGATACAATAATCATCATGTCATACAAACTAATACACGATCCCATCTATGATAAATCACATGCACAATTGCAACATGGCTAGGCCGAAGCCCTTAGCCCAAGGAGAATTACTCACACATAGAGATGAGATCAACAATCACAAACATTGTAATGAAAATCATAAGAATGATAGCAATAGTCTTACAATGTTGCCAATCGGATAAGATATCTACTATTACAAGTGGTGGAAGATGGCTATGGAGATGGAGAAGGGTTTGGAGATCTGGAGGCAGCTTTCTGGCAAGGTATGGCTTCTGGGGCGCGGCCTCTTCTGTTTTCCCATCGCTTAAGGCTTCTTTATATAGGGGTCCCTTCACGAAAGTTGTTCTATTTGACCTAACAGAGGCGGCGCCAACTATACAACCAGAGCTATACGGTCGTAATTTTTGCTACAGCCAGATACTTGGTCGTTACAGCGTCTGCCTTTGTTGGACGGCTCCTGGTTTCTTCTGGTCGAAGGAAATATCGTATCTTTGAATTTAATGTAGTGATTCCCTCCTTTAAATGACATTATCTGCGCAGGAAAAATACAAGAACAATGGATTGCATACCCCTCTAAATATTAGCATTAGTGGCAGGGTTTAGAGAGATATTTTATCAAAAGTTTAAATGTGGACGTGGAGGGCATGTGTGTTCCTTTCCTAAAAGAAAAGGATCCACTAGTGTCATTGCATGTGTTTTCATGTGTGTTCTTTTCATAAACCACCACTAGTGTCATTGCATGTGTGTTATTTTACTAAACCACATGGATCCACTAGTGTCATTGCATGTGTGTCATTTTCCTAAACCACCACTAGAGTCATTACATGTGTGTTCTTTTCCTAAACCACCACTAGAGTCATTGCATGTGTGTTCTTTTCATAAACCACTTGGATCCACCAGTGTCATTGCATGTGCGTTCTTTTGATAAACAACAACTAGAGTCATCGCATGTGTGTTCTTTTCCTAATCCACCACTAGTGTCATTGCATGTGTGTTATTTTACTAAACCACATGGATACACCAGCGTCATTTGCATGTGTGTTATTTTCATAAACCACCACTAGTGTCATTGAATGTGTGTTCCTTTCCTAAACCACATGGATTACCAGTGTCATTGCATGTCATTGCATGTGTGTTATTTTCCTAAACCACCACTAGAGTCATTGCATGTGTGTTCTTTTCATAAACCACAACTAGAGTCATTGCATGTTTCTTCTTTTCATAAACCACATGGGTTCACCAGTGTCATTACATGTGTGTTCTTTTCATAAACCACCACTTGATGCATTGCACATGTGTTCTTTCCATAAACCACATGGATCCACCAGAATCATTTGCATGTGTGTTCTTTTCATAAACCACCACCAGTGTCATTGCATGTGTGTTCCTTTCCTGAACTAAATGGATCCACCAGTGTCATTGCAGGTCATTGCATGTGTGTTCTTTTCCTAAACCACCACTAGTGTCATGGTATGTTTGTTATTTTACTAAACCACAACTAGAGTCATTGCATGTGTGTCATTTTCATAAAACACAACTAGAGTCACTTCATGTTTGTTCTTGTCATAAACCACTTGGATCCACTAGAGTTATTGCATGTGTGTTCTTTTCATAACCCACAACTAGAGTTATTGCATGTTTATTATTTTCACAATCCACATAGATCCACCAGTGTCATTACATGTGTGTTCTTTTCATAAACCACCACTAGATTCATTACATATGTGTTCTTTCCATAAACCACATGGATCCACCAGAGTGATTTACATGTCTGTTGTATTCATAAACCACCACTAGTGTCATTGCATGTGTGTTCCTTTCCTAAACCACCCATGGATCCACCATTGTCATTGCATGCGCGTTCTTTTCCGAAACCACCACTAGTAGTGTCATTGCATGTGCGTTATTTTACTAGACCAAATGGATCCACCAGTGTTATTGCATGTGTGTCCTTGTCCTTTTCATAAACCACCACTAGAGTCATTGCATGTGTGTTCTTTTGCTAAACCACCACTAGAGTCATTGCATGTGTGTTCTTTTCATAAACCACTTGGATCCACCAGTGTCATTACATGTGTGTTCTTTTCATGAACCACAACTAGAGTCATTGCATGTGTGTTCTTTTCCTAAACCACCACTAGTGACATTGAATGTGTGTTATTTTACTAAACCACATGGATCCACCAGTGTAATTTGCATGTGTGTTCTTTTCATAAACCACCACCAGTGTCCTTTGCATGTGTGTTCCTTTCCTAAACCACATGGATCCACCAGTGTTATTGCATGTGTGTTCTTTTCGTAAACCACCACTAGAGTCATTGCATGTGCCTTCTTTTCATAAAACACAACTAGAGTCATTGCATGTTTGTTCTTTTCATAAACCACATGGATCCACCAGTGTCATTGCATGTGTGTTCTTTTCATAAACCACCACTAGATTTATTGCATGTGTGTTCTTTCCATACACCACATGGATCCACCAGGGTCATTTGCATGTGTGTTCTTTTCTTAAACCACCACCAGTGTCATTGCATGTGTGTTCCCTTCCTAAACCACATGGATCCACCAGTGTCATTCCATGTCTTTGCATGTGTGTTCTTTTCCTAAACCACCACTAGTGTCATTCAATGTTTGTTATTTTACTAAACCACAACTCGTGTCATTGCATGTGTGTTCTTTTCATAAACCACTTGGATCCACCAGTGTCATTGGATTTGTGTCGTTTTCATAAACCACAATTAGAGTCACTACATGTTTATTCTTTTCATAAACCACTTGGATCCACCAAAATCATTGCATGTGTGTTCTTTTCGTAAACCACAACAAGAGTCATTTGATGTTTGTTCTTTTCATAATCCACATGGATTCAACAGTGTAATTCCATGTGTGTTATTTTCATAAGCCACCACTAGATTCATTGCATGTGTGTTCTTTCCATAAACCACATGGATCCACTAGAGTCATTTCCATGTGTGTTCTTTTCATAAACCACCACCAATGTCATTGCATGTGTGTTCCTTTTCTAAACCATATGGATCCACCATTGTCATTGCATGCGCGTTCTTTTCCGAAACCACCACTAGTAGTGTCATTGCATGTGTGTTATTTTACTAGACCAAATGGATCCACCAGTGTTATTGCATGTGTGTCCTTGTCCTTTTCATAAACCACCACTAGAGTCATTGCATGTGTGTTCTTTTGCTAAACCACCACTAGAGTCATTGCATGTGTGTTCTTTTCATAAACCACTTGGATCCACCAGTGTCATTACATGTGTGTTCTTTTCATGAACCACAACTAGAGTCATTGCATGTGTGTTCTTTTCCTAAACCACCACTAGTGACATTGAATCTGTGTTATTTTACTAAACCACATGGATCCACCAGTGTAATTTGCATGTGTGTTCTTTTCATAAACCACCACCAGTGTCCTTTGCATGTGTGTTCCTTTCCTAAACCACATGGATCCACCAGTGTCATTGCATGTGTGTTCTTTTCCTAAACCACCACTAGAGTCATTGCATGTGCCTTCTTTTCATAAAACACAACTAGAGTCATTGCATGTTTGTTCTTTTCATAAACCACATGGATCCACCAGTGTCATTGCATGTGTGTTCTTTTCATAAACCACCACTAGATTTATTGCATGTGTGTTCTTTCCATACACCACATGGATCCACCAGGGTCATTTGCATGTGTGTTCTTTTCTTAAACCACCACCAGTGTCATTGCATATGTGTTCCCTTCCTAAACCACATGGATCCATCAGTGTCATTCCATGTCTTTGCATGTGTATTCTTTTCCTAAACCACCACTAGTGTCATTCCATGTTTGTTATTTTACTAAACCACAACTAGAGTCATTGCATGTGTGTTCTTTTCATAAACCACTTGGATCCACCAGTGTCATTGGATTTGTGTCGTTTTCATAAACCACAATTAGAGTCACTACATGTTTATTCTTTTCATAAACCACTTGGATCCACCAAAATCATTGCATGTGTGTTCTTTTCGTAAACCACAACAAGAGTCATTTGATGTTTGTTCTTTTCATAATCCACATGGATCCAACAGTGTAATTCCATGTGTGTTATTTTCATAAGCCACCACTAGATTCATTGCATGTGTGTTCTTTCCATAAACCACATGGATCCACTAGAATCATTTCCATGTGTGTTCTTTTCATAAACCACCACCAATGTCATTGCATGTGTGTTCCTTTTCTAAACCATATGGATCCACCAATGTCATTGCATGTGTGTTCTTTTCCTAAACCACCACTAGTGTCATTGCATGTGTATTATTTTACTAAACCACATGGATCCACCAGTTTCATTGCATGTGTGTCCTTTTCATAAACCACCACTAGAGTCATTGCATGTTTGTTATTTTGCTAAACCACCACTAGAGTCATTGCATGTGTGTTCTTTTCATAAACCACTTGGATCCACCAGTGTCATTACATGTGTGTTCTTTTCATGAACCACAACTAGAGTCATTGCATGTGTGTTCTTTTCCTAAACCACCACTAGTGACATTGAATGTGTGTTATTTTACTAAACCACATGGATCCACCAGTGTAATTTGCATGTGTGTTCTTTTCATAAACCACCACCAGTGTCCTTTGCATGTGTGTTCCTTTCCTAAACCACATGGATCCACCAGTGTCATTGCATGTGTGTTCTTTTCCTAAACCACCACTAGAGTCATTGCATGTGCCTTCTTTTCATAAAACACAACTAGAGTCATTGCATGTTTGTTCTTTTCATAAACCACATGGATCCACCAGTGTCATTGCATGTGTGTTCTTTTCATAAACCACCACTAGATTTATTGCATGTGTGTTCTTTCCATACACCACATGGATCCACCAGGGTCATTTGCATGTGTGTTCTTTTCTTAAACCACCACCAGTGTCATTGCATGTGTGTTCCCTTCCTAAACCACATGGATCCATCAGTGTCATTCCATGTCTTTGCATGTGTATTCTTTTCCTAAACCACCACTAGTGTCATTCCATGTTTGTTATTTTACTAAACCACAACTAGAGTCATTGCATGTGTGTTCTTTTCATAAACCACTTGGATCCACCAGTGTCATTGGATTTGTGTCGTTTTCATAAACCACAATTAGAGTCACTACATGTTTATTCTTTTCATAAACCACTTGGATCCACCAAAATCATTGCATGTGTGTTCTTTTCATAAACCACAACAAGAGTCATTTGATGTTTGTTCTTTTCATAATCCACATGGATCCAACAGTGTAATTCCATGTGTGTTATTTTCATAAGCCACCACTAGATTCATTGCATGTGTGTTCTTTCCATAAACCACATGGATCCACTAGAATCATTTCCATGTGTGTTCTTTTCATAAACCACCACCAATGTCATTGCATGTGTGTTCCTTTTCTAAACCATATGGATCCACCAATGTCATTGCATGTGTGTTCTTTTCCTAAACCACCACTAGTGTCATTGCATGTGTGTTATTTTACTAAACCACATGGATCCACCAGTTTCATTGCATGTGTGTCCTTTTCATAAACCACCACTAGAGTCATTGCATGTTTGTTATTTTCCTAAACAACCAGTACAGTCATTGCATGTGTGTTCTTTGCATTAACCACTTGGATCCACCAGTGTCATTGCATGTGTAGTCCTTTCATAAACCACAACTAGAGTCATTGCATGTGTGTTCTTTTCCTAAACCACCACTAGTGTCACTGCATGTGTGTTATTTTACTAAACCACATGGATCCACCAGTGTAATTTGCATGTGTGTTCTTTTTATAAACCACCACCAGTGTCATTGCATGTATGTTCCTTGCCTAAACCACATGGATCCACCAGTGTCATTACATGTGTGTTCTTTTCCTAGACCACCACTAGATTCATTGCATGTGTCTACTTTTCATAAACTACAACTAGAGTCATTACATGTATTTTTATTTTCATAAACCACATGGACCCACCAGTGTCATTGCATGTGTATTCTTTTCATAAACCACCACTTGATTTATTGCATGTGTGTTATTTCCATAAATCACATGGATCCACCAGAGTCATTTGCATGTGTGTTCTTTTCATAAACCACCACCAGTGTCACGGCATGTGTGTTCCTTTCCTATACCACATCGATCCACGAGTGTCATTGCATGTCTTTGCATGTGTGTTCTTTTCCTAAACCACCACTAGTGTCAATGCATGTTTGTTATTTTACTAAACCACCACTAGAGTCTTTTCATGTGTCTTATTTTCATAAACCACAACTAGAGTCATTGCATGTGTGTTCTTTCCATAAACAACATGGATCCACCAGAGTGATTTACATATGTGTTATGTTCATAAACCACCACCAGTGTCATTGCATGTGTGTTCCTTCCCTAAACCACATGGATCCACCATTGGCATTGCATGTGCGTTCTTTTCCTAAACCACCACTAGTAGTGTCATTGCATGTGTGTTATTTTACTAAACCAAATGGACCCACCAGTGTTATTGCATGCGTGTCCTTTTCATAAACCACGACTAGAGTCATTACATGTGTGTTCTTTTGCTAAACCACTACTAGAGTCATTGCATGTGTGTTCTTTTCATGAACCACATGGATCCATGATAACCCACAAGTATAGGGGGTGTATCGCAGTATTTTTGATAAGTAAGAGTGTCGAACCCAACGAGGAGCAGAATTTGCTGGCTAGTGGTATGGATCAGGAATTCTCTGCAAATACTTAGCAAACGGATTTTTAGGGGTTTTCGATAAAGCAAGTAAACAAAGTACGAGTACATAAAAGACAGTAGGAATAAATGAAGCAAGTGGCCCAATCCTTTATGCAGCAAAGGACAAGCCGGTTGTATTTCTTAAGATGACCAATCGTTCTCGAGGACACATGGGAAGACTGTCAAGTGCTTTCGCTTCATATAGTCGATTAATCTTCTTTAGCTTGCTAAGTGTTGTATTGGTGAACCTGTGCGAATGTACCGCCCCATCCAAGACTAATACATACTTCTGATTATACCCCTTGCAAACATCCATAAGTACAAGAAAGTAATTAAGGTAGAAACCTAACCACAGCTTTAAACTCTCAGACCCTTACGTCCCTTGTGCAATGGTTTCCTAACGGGGGTTCAGGTTTCTGTCACTCCGGCAACCCCTACGATTCTTAGCCAAATACACAATGCATTCCCCTAGGCCCTTATAGGTGAAGTGTCATGTAGTCAACGTTCACATGACACCACTAGAAGAAGTACACCACAACTTAAATAACAATCTATTGAATCTTTCTCAACGCAACTCCACTACTAACAACAAGACTTCTCCCATGTCCTCAAGAACAAAACGAACTACTCACCAGACATCATATGTATCATGATCAGAGATGGAATAATGATGTATAACAATCTGAACATAAACAATAATTCAATGGTTCACTCAATAGCATCAACTACAAAGAGTAATCAACACCGGGAAAGTTTCCCCTATGAACTATGCAAGATTCAACTCAATTGTTACAGCAATATGGAGATGGTGGTGAGGGTGATGATGATGATCCCGATGAAGTCCAGCTTGATGGTGGTGTTGATGGCGACGATCTCCCCTCTCCGGGAAGGAATTCCCCCGGTAGAAATCTGTTTTCCGGAGAGATCTTTCTCTCTCTGTGTTTTCCGCCCCGCAGAGGCGGCGAAATCTTTCTGTGGTCTCTACCCGAGGCTTAGGGTTTCCTGGGGATGATATACGCCAGAGGGGAGAGGCTGGAGTGGGCCAGGGCGGCCACACCACCTCCAGGCGTGGCCTAGGCCTGCCCGCGCCATGGGGTGGTGTGGGCCCCTTGTGGCCCATCTCCACTCCATCTTCTGGCATCCTTAGTCTTCTAGAAAAATAGGATTTTCCGTATATTTTCCGGATTTTATGATCTTCGCAAATTTTGCCTCCAAACAACACCTTTTCCATCAGAATCCTGACTGCAGCGGTCCATGCTCCAAAAGTCATCAACCATGCAAAAATAGATGAAATAACATAAGTATCACCTCTCAATACGAAATATATCAATGAAGAATAGTGAATTAAGACATATAATAGTGATGCAAAATGGACGTATCAACTCCCCCCAAGCTTAGACTTCGCTTGTCCCCAAGCGAAACTAAGCTCAATAAACATGACCTCAGGTTTATGGAGTGAAGAGTCGATAAAAGAATACGGACAAGAAGCATGACATTCATCAAATACATAGATAATAATAGAAGACAACTCACTATTATATAACTCAACTTGTAATGAGTAAAGGAAACACAATAAAGATACATAGAGTAAATCAGAATTGGTAATGGCAAACTTAGCTCTTGGTCGAAGAATAGTTGATAATTTGCTAGAGTTCACAAATAGCTGGTTTTTCAATGATAGCTTTCAAAGTAGTAAACATCAATATAAGAGCAATGTGCAAAACAAGGAACATAAGAAACATGATTGAATAAATCATCATATGAATGAATGAAACACATCAACTCAAAATACTTGCTGAGATAGAAGGGAATAGGTTTACTGACTCAACTACAAAGCAAAACAAAGGCCCTTCAAAGAGGGAAGCAGGGATTGCAAGTCTCATAAAGAGCTCCCAAAAATTATGATACTTACTAGCTTTCAGCTCTCATTGCCCCTATCATAGGCACCTTTAGGTGATTAAGGTGAAAGTGAGGTCCAATTTGAGTTATATGCTTGACAGACTATAAACTAAAAATCCCAAGTCCCTTGAGTACGAGGGCCGCTCCTCATGCTACTCAACTTTAGTTACCGGTAAGTTCTTGTCATCGTAAGTATGTGCGTATCTTTGAGAACCGCCAACGGGGTACCCCTTGCCCGATGATACGGAAGAATCCCCATATCAAAATGACAAGGCAAGTAGACAATGAGTATCTCAGCAATCTTCTTATTTACCATGGGAAAATGGTGCTTTTTTCTCTCTTTCCTCTTTTCATAGTATCTCTTTTTTTCTTTTTTCTCAATAGCTATCTCTCCTTTTTATAAGAAGAATGCTTCATAGATATCATTATGGTTACGCTGCAGGTTTCCACCATGTCAGCATGGATTAGACCAGCGGCCCAGGCGTTTCTCTAACACACATACATACCTCCATGGACTTACAAACTCCCCTTTTATTTCACGCCAACGACATCCGAAAACAAAAGAGCAAGGTATCAACTGGGTATATATTTACAAGTGTTGAAAGCGTTCCCCGTGACAGCACGGTTCTGCTAATCCCCAGCCTATAATTTGCAAGCATATATCTTTCATGGAGAGTTCACAATGGTTCAAGTTTATTAAATGCAAGAAAGTAAAGTGTGCCATCAAGTTCGTGAGAGCTTTAATCACTAATTTTCGCATAACAAGTTTAATTTGGGAGGTAGACAAAACAAGAATTTACTTGGAATAGCAATAATGCTGCTAGGTAGGTATGGTGGACGCAAATGGCAAGGGTTTTGGTTTAAAGGAGTGGATGCACGAGAAGTAATCCCTCTCAGTACAGGTTTTTGGCTAGCAAGGCTGGGTAGCAAGTACAAAAGTTGAAGGAAACAAAAAAACATACAAGTGATAAAAACAAACATGCACTCTTCCTTGGAAGCACAAAAGACCTTAACTAGAGAATACTAGACTTATGAGCAAATCAAGAAAGAAAGATGATGAAATTATTTTTCTCTAGAGTACTTCTATCTTTTTCTTTTCAACTCTCAAAAAGATGTTGCTACTGACCGAGCCAGGTTTGCCAAAACCAACTAAATTAACTCAATGATCCCAAAGTGCTACCAATACTAACAGCAAGATCAATCATATAACCATGAATTGAAAACTAACATAAGCTATGCAAAGGAGTGAATGATAGAACTTCTCATTAGTATTCCATAACGGAAACTCACACCAAGGGATACATATCTAACGAGAGAGGGGACACTTCCATAATGCAAACCATACTACATAATAACTCCACTATTCATGATATGACTCTACTAATAAGGTAAAAAGATAGAAGATAGTGATATGATACCGCGACACTCCCCCAAGCTTGGAACAAACCAAGGGGATGCCAGACCTGATGACGAATTACTCCTTCGGTGGTGGTGGTATCTTCTCGATGAGCTCTTTGATCAGTTTCCCCAAGTACTCAATCTCAAAGGTGAGATTACGAATCAGCTGTGAGTTTTGCTCAATGCGGCTCATGATCAGTTGTTGAGAATTCCAGCTCTTGCTATTCTTTCCCCACTCTTCCTCCTTGAAGTCTTCTTTTCCTGCATGGCTAGAACGAGGCAAATCCCAATTGGAGGGTAATTTCCCCTTGGGCATATTCTGGTATTGATGCTCATGGATAAGAGTGTGGAAAGGATTCTTGGTGCGTGGAGGAAGTGACCAGGGATCTAAACGGTGATGAGGAGGCTTCCCTCCAATGGCTGGGTTTTCCACCACTCCAATGCTTGCAACGGTAGTGCTGGTGTGCTTTGCCTCCTCTTCACCTTCACTCTTGATCTCCTTCTCCTTCCCAGGGTCTTGGAGGTCTTCCTCCATAGGCTCCTTCCCTTTATCCTTGGCGGACACCATTGTGCTTCTAAACCTTCAAAGAGTATGTCCTGGTAGAAACAGATCGAAACAAAAACACGACGAAAACACGATATACGGACCTCGGGGGATCCAGGGGTTATATATTACGAAGTTTCATATCAAAAGGAAGATACAGGGAGAAAATGAGTCGGAGGCGGAGTCCTGGGTGGCCTCACCACCTGGTGGCGCGGCCAGGGGAGGGCCCACACCACAGGGTGGTGTGAGCCACCCTGGCTCCGTTTCCGTCCCTTTTTTGCTTTGTATCTTTCTTTATTAACTGAAAACTGCAAAAATATAGTTGGATTGTATTTTCGCGGAACTTTTCTTACCAGAACTGTTACTAGTTGGAAACGGACTCTGCAGGTCTCTGAATTTGGTATCTAGTAGATTCTTCCGGAGTCATCACTTGAATAACATCAATATATTCCTCTTCATACACTTATTCCTTGAGTCATAAAACCTTTCTCTTCCTTATTACACCATTATCACCACTTCCTGGAAATTTCTTTCACACAAAACTTCACACAGTTCTCATTAGCAACATTAGTATAAGTGAAGTGATAAAACCTTTTGAGTCCAACTTCAAATGAAAACCATAAAAACAAAAGATACTGTAGCAAATCCTTCCGAAGATCCAAAAAGAATTCAAGAAGGAAATCGAATAAAGAAGCAAATGCAAGATTGGCAAAATCTGTCAAAACAGACCAGCAGGTAAAGAACAATTATTTTGAAAATCTTCTATTGCTCAAATCAAAAAGTGAAAACCTAACGAAAGTTAAATAACAACCTGGGGCAGAAGCACAAAAAATTACAGCTCAATCCGACATACAGAGATCTCTCACGATTTTTTACGGTGAAGCACAAAAATCTGTTTCGGGACAGCAACTTCCCCAAATATTACTTCTCTCTCATTAGAGGTTGATCTTGACACAAAAACCAAACAAAACGGATAAGGAGAGGTTATTACCGAAGTAATAACTTCCAAGACTCAGAGAAACTAAAACAAACTAAAAGCAAAAACAAATTGGGTTGTCTCCCATAAAGCTCTTTCTTTATAGCCATTAAGATGGGCATGATAATTTTGAAGAAGCTCTCATAGAGATATGATTTGAAGTGAAAGAGAGCATCAAGAAGCCAAAACACACACTCATTTAAGTCTAACCCACTTCTTATGCAAGGGGATTTTGTAAGCAAACAAGTTATTGAAACCACAGGTAACTTGCATAAGACGGCAAAAGACGTGCAACATAAAAACTTTCAACATAAAACGAGGAAACTTGATATGATGGAGATACACAAGAACACTTTTTCCTCTTCGTAACTTTCAGTATCATGCATAAAGTTAACAATCTAGCTATCACAAGTACCATCATAGCAATGATCACTTATTCTAACAGAAAACACAGGAATACTAGCTCTCATAACACTACTATGTGAAACAATATTAGAGGTATCCGTACAAAGGATAGTGTGTCCCTCTTCCTCATACTTAGTAACAAAGTCTTGCACGTTTGCTACCATAGGTTCATCAACCATTTGTTTATTAGGTTCAACAGCTTTATTCATACTTTCATCTACCATACTAGCCATCATAGAATACTCCTTTACCTTAACTGGAAAAGGCACTTTCTCAATATAAGGTTTAGGTAAAACATGATTAGTAGTATAAACTTCAGTATTTCTAGCAGGAACACTTTTAGCAACATCTTTATAAGGTTGATGATACTTATTCCACTTCTTTTTAGGCACTTCAATGTAGGAAGCAAAAGCCTTAAAATAAGAAGCAATAGCTTGAGAGTCTAGACCATAAGCATTTTTAATATTTTGAAAGTCATCAGTTCCCATAAAAGATTCAATGCATTCATAATCATAATTTATACTTGACTTTCTACCTTTGTCATTCTCCCAAGCTTCAGCATTGTCTTGAATACGATCTAGAAGGTCCCATTTAGCTTCTTCTTCCATGCGAGTGAATGATCCAGCACAAGAAGCATCCAATAAAACCTTGTCATGTAGAGGGAGCCTTGCATAAAAGTTGTTGATAATAATATTGTTGGGGAGCTCATGAATGGGACATTTGATCATAGTAACTTCAATCTCCCCCAAGCTTGAGTTGTACTCTCTCCATCAAGAGGCCAAAAGTTGTATATTTGATTCTGATCTTTATGAATCTCACTAGGAGGATAAAACTTTGAATAAAAGAGAGGCACTATTTCCTCCCATTCCAAAGCTTGACCATTCTTCAGCAGCTTATACTATTCCTTAGCTCTTCCTTTCAGTGATAATGAGAATAACTTCTTAACTTGATCTGTAGTAATACCTGCACACTTGAACAACCCGCATAATTCGTGTATAAAGAGTAAATGATCACTAGGATGGACAGTTTCATCCCCAACATAGTAGTTATCCATAACACGTTGAATAATTCTTGTAGGTATTTTGAAAACATCTTTCACAGCAGGTGGTGGCTTATCTACTACCTTAACAGTGGTAGTAGCATTACCAAATAAGAAACTCAGCGAATTATCCATAACGAAAATAAAGCAACTAGCAGATGTAAACAATACTCACAGTAGAAGTTTCCTTTACCAGTTCCACTCTCCAATAGCGCTTCACTCCCCGGCAATGGCGCCAGAAAATAGTCTTGATGACCCACAAGTATAGGGGGTGTATCGCAGTATTTTCGATAAGTAAGAGTGTCGAACCCAACGAGGAGCAGAAGGTGCTGGCTAGTGGTATGGATCAGGAATTCTCTGCAAATACTTAGCAAACGAATTTTTAGGTGTTTTTGATAAAGCAAGTAAACAAAGTACGAGTAAATAAAAGACAGTAGGAATAAATGCAGCAAGTGGCCCAATCCTTTATGCAGCAAAGGACAAGCCGGTTGTATTTCTTAAGATGACCAAACGTTCTCGAGGACACATGGGAAGACTGTCAAATGCTTTCGCTTCATATAGTCGATTAATCTTCTTTAGCTTGCTAAGTGTTGTGTGGGTGAACCTGTGCTAATGTACCCCCCATCCAAGACTAATAGATACTTGTGATTATACCCCTTGCAAACATCCGTAAGTACAAGAAAGTAATTAAGGTAGAAACCTAACCACAGCTTTAAACTCTAAGACCCTTACCTCCCTTGTGTAATGGTTTCCTAATGGGGGTTCAGGTTTCTATCACTCCGACAACCCCTACGATTAGCAGCCAAATACACAATGCATTCCCCTAGGCCCTTATAGGTGAAGTGTCATGTAGTCGATGTTCACATGACACCACTAGAAGAAGTACACCACAACTTAAATAACAATCTATTGAATCTTTCTCAGCGCAACTCCACTACTAACAACAAGACTTCTCCCATGTCCTCAAGAACAAAACGAACTACTCACAAGACATCATATGGATCATGATCAGAGATGGAATAATGATGTATAACAATCTAAACATAAACAATAATTCAATGGTTCACTCAATAGCATCAACTACAAAGAGTAATCAACACCGGGAAAGTTTCCCCTATGAACTATGCAAGATCCAACTCAATTGTTACAACAATATGGAGATGGTGGTGAGGGTGCTGATGGTGATGATGGTGGTGATGGTGATGATGATCCCGATGAAGTCCAGCTTGATGGTGGTGTTGATGGCGACGATCTCCCCTCTCCGGGAAGGAATTCCCCCGGTAGAAATCTGTCTACCGGAGAGATCTTTCTCTCTCGGTGTTTTCCGCCCCGCAGAGGCGGCGGAATCTTTCTACGGTCGCTCCCCGAGTCTTAGGGTTTCGTGGGGATGATATACGCTAGAGGGGAGAGGCTGGAGTGGGCTAGGGCGGCCACACAACCTCCAGGCGTGGCCTGCCCGCGCCATCGGGTGGTGTCGGCCCCCTATGGCCCACCTCCACTCCATCTTCTGGAAAAATAGGATTTTCTGTATATTTTCTCGGATTTTCTGATCTTCACGAATTTTGCCTCCAAACAGCACCTTTTCCATCAGAATCCTGACTGCAGCGGTCCATGCTCCAAAAGTCATCAACCATGCAAAAATAGATGAAATAACATAAGTATCATCTCTCAATACGAAATATATAAATTAATACTAGTGAATTAAGACATAGAATAGTGATGCAAAATGGACGTATCAATCCACCAGTGTCATTGCATGTGTTTACTTTTCATGAACCACAACTAGAGTCATTGCATGTGTGTTCTTCTCGTAAACCACCACGAGTGTCATTGCATGTGTGTTATTTTACTAAACCACATGGATGCACCAGTGTCATTTGCATGTGTGTTCATTTCATAAAGCACCACCAGTGTTATTGTATGTATTTTCCTTTCCTAAACCACATGGTTCCACCAGTGTCATTGCATGTGTGTTCTTTTCCTAAACCACCACTAGAGTCATTGCATGTGTCTTCTTTTCATAAACCACAACTAGAGTCATTGCATGTTTGTTCTTTTCATAAACCACATGGATCCACCAGTATCATTGCATGTGTGTTCTTTTCATAAACCACCACTAGATTCATTGCATGTGTTTTCTTTCCATACACCACATGAATCCACCAGAGTCATTTGCATGTGTGTTCTTTTCATAAACCACCACCAGTGTACTGCATGTGTGTTCCTTTCCTAAACCACATGGATCCACCAGTGTCATTGCATGTCTTTGCATGTTTGTTCTTTTCCTAAACCACCACTAGTGTCAATGCATGTTTGTTATTTTGCTGAACCACCACTAGAGTCATTGCATGTGTGTCATTTTCATAAACCACAACTAGAGTCATTGCATGTTCGTTCTTTTCATAAACCACTTGGATCCACTAGAGTCATTGCGTGTGTGTTCTTTACATAAACCACAACTAGAGTGATTGCATGTTTGTTATTTTCATAAACCACATGGGTCCACCAGTGTCATTATATGTGTGTTCTTTTCATAAACTACCAGTAGATTCATTGCATGTGTGTTCTTTCCATAAACCACTTGGATCCACTAGTGTCATTGCATGTGTGTCCTTTTCATAAACCACAACTAGAGTCACTGCATATTTGTTCTTTTCATAAACCACTTGGATCCACCAGAATCATTGCATGTATGTGCTTTTCATAAACCACAACTAGAGTCATTGCATGTTTGTTCTTTTCATAAACTACATGGATCCACCAGTGTCATTGCATCTGTGTTCTTTTCATAAACCACCACTAGATATATTGCATGTGTGTTCTTTCCATACACCACATGGATCCACCAGAGTCATTTGCATGTGTGTTCTTTTCATAAACCACCACTAGTGCCATTGCATGTGTGTTCCTTTACTAAACCACATGGATCCACCAGTGTCCTTGCATGTCTTTGCATGTGTGTTCTTTTCCTAAACCACCACTAGTGTCATTGCATCTTTGTTATTTTACTAAACCGCAACTAGAGTCATTGCATGTGTGTTCTTTTCATAAACCACTTGGATCCACCAGTGTCATTGAATATGTGACCTTTTCATAAACCATAATTAGAGTCATTGCATGTTTATTCTTTTCATAAACCACTTGGATCCACCAGTGTCATTCCATGTGTGTTCTTTTCATAAACCACCACTAGAGTCATTGTATGTTTGTTCTTTTCATAATCCACATGGATCCACCAGTGTCATTCCATGTGTGTTATTTTCATAAACCACCACTAGATTCATTGCATGTGTGTTCTTTCCATAAACCACGTGGATCCACCAGAGTCATTTGCATGTGTGTTCTTTTGATAAACCACCACTAGTGTCATTACATGTGTGTTCCTTTCCTAAACCACATGGATCCACCAGTGTCATTGCATGTGTGTTCTTTTCCTAAACCACCACTAGTGTCATTGTATGTGTGTTATTTTACTAAACCACATGGATTCACTAGTGTCATTTGCATGTGTGTTCTTTTCATAAACCACCACCAGTGTTATTGCATGTGTCTTCCTTGCCTAAAACACATGGATCCACCAGTGCCATTGCATTTGTGTTCTTTTCCTAGACCACCACTAGAGTCGTTGCATTTGTGTTCTTTTCATAAACCACAACTAGAGTCATTACATGTTTTTTATTTTCATAAACCACATGGATCTACTAGTGTCATTCCATGTGTATTATTTTCATAAACCACCACTTCATTTATTGCATGTGTGTTCTTTCCATAAATCACATGGATCCACCAGAGTTATTTGCATGTGTGCTCTTTTCATAAACCAGAACCAGTGTCACTCCATGTGTGTTCCTTTCCTAAACCATATGGATCCACTAGTGTCATTGCAAGTCTTTGGATGTGTGTTATTTTCCTAAACCACCACTAGTGTCAATGCATATTTATTATTTTACTAAACCACCACTAGAGTCATTGCATGTGTGTCCTTTTGATGAACCACAACTAGAGTCATTGCATGTTCGTTCTTTTCATAAACCACTTGGATCCACTAGAGTCATTCCATGTGTGTTCTTTACATAAACCACAACTAGAGTCATTGCATGTTTGTTATTTTCATAAACCACATGGATCCACCGGTGTCATTACATGTGTGTTATTTCATAAACTACCAGTAGATTCATTGCATGTGTGTTCTTTCCATAAACCACATGGATCCACCAGAGTCATTTGCATGTGTGTTCTTTTCATAAACCACCTCTTGTGTCATTGCATGTGTGTTCCTTTGCTTAACCACATGGATCCACCAATGTCATTGCATGTGTGTTCTTATCCTAAACCACCACGAGCGTCATTGCATCTGTGTTATTTTACTAAACCACCACTAGAGTCATTGCATGTGTGTTCTTTTCATAAACCACTTGGATCCACCAATGTCATTGCATGTGTGTCCTTTTCATAAACCACAACTAGAGCCACTTCATATATTTTATTTTCATAAACCACTTGGATCAACCAGAGTCATTGCATGTGTATTCTTTTCATAAAGCACAACTACAGTCATTGCATGTGTATTCTTTCCATAAACCACATGGATCCACCAGAGTGATTAACATGTGTGTTATGTTCATAAACCACCACTAGTGTCATTTGCATGTGTGTTCTTTTTATAAACCACCACTAGTGTCATTGCATGTGTGTTCCTTTCCTAAACCACATGGATCCACCAATGTCATTGCATGTGTGTTCTTATCCTAAACCACCACTAGCGTCATTGCATCTGTATTATTTTACTAAACCACCACTAGAGTCATTGCATGTGTGTTCTTTTCATAAACCTCTTGGATCCACCAGTGTCATTGCATGTGTGTCCTTTTCATAAACCACAACTAGAGTCACTGCATATTTGTTCTTTTCGTAAACCACTTGGATCCACCAGAATCATTTGCATGTGTGTTCTTTTTATAAACCACCACTAGTGTCATTGCATGTGTGTTCCTTTCCTAAACCACATGGATCCACCAATGTCATTGCATGTCATTACATGTGTGTTCTTATCCTAAACCACCACTAGCGTCATTGCATCTGTGTTATTTTACTAAATCACCACTAGAGTCATTGCATGTGTGTTCTTTTCATAAACCACTTGGATCCACCAGTGTCATTGCATGTGTGTCCTTTTCATAAACCACAACTAGAGTCACTGCATATTTGTTCTTTTCATAAAGCAGTTGGATCCACCAGAATCATTGCATGTATGTGCTTTTCATAAACCACAACTAGAGTCATTGCATGTTTGTTCTTTTCATAAACCACATGGATCCACTAGTGTCATCACGGATCCACATCATTTATGTAGCCCGACCTTCGGTCGTTACCACATCATGGTCTCCAACTTATGCCAAGTCGCCATGGACTCCAAAGGTGAATCCGTTCCTCTCTGCGAACCCACTTCCTACCCTCTTGAATGGTATACTACTTCATACTCCGTCCCATATCAATGATAGGTTCACACCAACAAATACGGAGGCATGGGAGGAAGCCTGGAGCACCAAGCACGACAAGACGGAGGCTTGGAAGAGAAGACGGAAGAAGCAGCAGCTGGAGCACCGAGTCTCCGGCCTGCACACACCGGAGTCTCCAGCCACACCGGAGTTTCCGGCCTGAAGACACCGGAGTCTCTGGCCTGCATACCCCAGAGTCTCCGGACCCATCTCTAGACCGACCCCTAGATCAAGCTCGAGGACAGTCTGTCTGCCACTCCAGAGACGACACCGGAGACAGACCGGAGTCTCCGGCCTACACCGGAGTCTTCGGACCCCACAGCGGAGTCTCCGGCCTGAGCGTATGGGCCTGCGCGCCGCCAGCTGGGCCTTTGGCCCATGTACCCCTTAGTCCGCCCAGACTTTCACCTTTTATTTCTAAGGTACCCTTGAACTAGTAGCTGGCCTATATATAGTGCCCCCACCCCCTCATGTCACCCTAGGCATAGATGATAGACTAAAGAAAACCCCCTTTGTAGAATCTCTAGTTTTGCCTCATCCCCTTCTAAGAAAGGGGATCGACTATCGTCACCACCTCTTTGGAGTTTGCATCGCGCCTCCCTCGTTGTACAAGGCCTTGGCATCGGTGTCCCTTTGCCAAGACGTCAAGACCCTCTCCAAGGTGTTCTTCCCTCTCCACGTGGGATCGAGGGAGCACGTTGACCGATCTTTCCTTGCGAGGATTCTATCGGACCGGTGGCCACCGGTGAGAGCAATCGGCCTTGTATCATGTGAGATTTGCGTGTGTTCATAGTGTTCTTCGCGAGGTGTGTGTCCGCTTCCGCTACCTTCGCCCTTTCCCCTCGCTTTCCCATCGATTTGACAACGAGATCTGTGAAGATCGGGCCACGGATTCCTCATCGATTTGGTCTTTTCCCCCATAAATTCGAAAATTCCACCAAAAACAGCCCCAATTCGTGTTTTGGATCGATCTGTGATTTGAGTGCGTTTTGGTAGGTTTTGATCCGTGGATTACTTGCTAAACTTGTTGATCTACTTTTCCCTGCGTTCCCATGGCCTAATTCCTTGATTTCCCCCACCAATTTAGTGTTTTGGTTCGAGTTTTTCTGCCAAAATTGCGTCGCGGACGAGTTCTGCACATCCTGGAACCTCCAGACCAGAGATTCTGGCCCCCGGACGGGAGACTCCGGCCCAGACCGGAGATTCTGGTCCAGACGAGAGTTTCTGGCAAAGTCTCCGCCCCCACTGCTGACAGCAAATCTGTTTCACTGTTTTGGGCATAACTTTTGCATACAAACTCGGATTTTGGTGTTATTTAGCTCGTTTTGAAGAGGAGAAGGAGATCTACATCATCATATCTATGGTTCATGCTATCTACTCCATCCAAATTCCTTTAGCAAGGCGGAATCCACCAATAAAGGGTGAAGGTCGGCGAAGAAAGGTATAAACATTCCGCGACTTCTCCCCACTTGCTTTCCTTTGTGAGCTACACTATCTTTGCATTCAACAAGCACCTATTGAGACTAGTTCCTCCTATGATTGCTTGGGCTATGCACATTTGATACCTTGTAGAATTCCGAGCAAAAGTTGTGAGCGCGCTATCTCATATAGTTATCTTGTATAGTTGTTGGCACAAGGAAGAGGCAAGTGAAAAAGAAAAGAAAAAAAATAGAAAAAGAGAAAAAGAAGAAAAAGAAAGAAAGAAACAAGTGCCTCATATAATAGGAAGCGCAAGCTCGATGAACATCAAATAGGTGGTACTTATGGTGCATATCTTGTAGCCCACCAATTTTATTGCAATCGAACTAGCGTCTCTCCTTGCACTTGTGCGACACGAGCTTATAGTCTTCGCTAGGTAATGATTTGGTTCTTAGCTCACTTTCTCCGTCGCACAAGTCCCATTTATCCCACCGTGTGTGTTTCCTTGTACATAATTCCTATCTTGTGGATTGACTTGTTTTGCTTTGTGATCATCGTGGTTCTTTACTTGCCATTACAATATCTTGATTTCGGATTGTTCTTGGACACGCCACCTTCCATACCCATGCACCATAAGCTTTGTGTGTGTGTATTTTTTAGTGGTTAGTTGGTTTTGGTGTTCCGCGTGAACTTCACTTTGCTTGGTTTTGATTGCTCTCAAGTGTTGCCACTTGCACGATACTATCTTTCAAGGTAAAGTAAGGTTTGACGTTGCATCCCTAACCCCCCTACCACTTCCATATACACCACTTGGTCTTGTGAAGCATGTCTAGGAACTCCGGAACCAAGGATGATATCTATGAAGAATCCACGATGAGCCACCATGCCTACGCCTCCACAAGCATTGATGACATGATGGAGCACTACACCGACGATGGCTCCACATGCTTGGGTGATATGGAGTTCTACAACAACAATAACTCCCCAAGCATGGACGACTTCAAGAACGACAACGACAAGCTCCTCAAGTCGCGTCGACCAAGACGAAGCCTCCACCTCGAGAGCACCAAGGTCCACCATCAAATGGACAACTTCAAGTGCGACATGGACAACAACTTCGCCAAAACCATGAGCATGATGGCCAAGACTAATGATGCTTTGCGCTCATTACAATGACTCACCAAGAAGATTGCCAAGGACAAGAAGCATCGTCGCGAGCGTCATGTGGATGACAAAGTGCGCCATCTACATGAACCTTTGGCAAGGCACGCCAATGACCTCCGTCGACACCATCATAAGGCACCTTCAACTACTCGTGCCACCACCAAAATGGCACCAACAACAAGTTCTCATCCACGCCATCAAGCTTCAACGCCAAGACTTGACATCCTAGATGACCCATACACCTTCATGGATGAGGAAGACAAAGACCTCTACTTCGCCAAGTTCGACGAGTACGTTAAGAGGACTACACAAGCCAAGGTGCAAGACGGCGATGACAAGATCAAGAATGGTGAGCATGGGACTTTCCCTTCACCAAAGGAGGCACAAGGAGTTGAGAGAACCAAGCCTACCCCCATATGCTTGAGTGATGATGTGGTACCAATCACATGTGAGTATGAGAGCCACTTAGCCCACTTGAGTGAAAACAATAGTGAGATGAGCGACTCCACCATACGTGAGATTGAGTGCTTCCACTTGAAGGGCATGAGTGATACACCGAGTGAGTTGAGAGTGGTAGTTGATAGGTCATGTGAGACCACTTTGATTTCTAAAGACTTACCCTCTACCGCTAGTGTGTTTCCTCATGTTGTGCTAGGTTCCTTGGATGAAGAAGTCGCCCACATGGAGGCCAATGCTACCACAACACCCACTTCATATGAGAGGTATGAACAAGGTAAAAATAAGGGTGTTGATGATGCCATGATCCCACTAGTGGACATGATGAATTGTGATGATTTGCATGCTATGGATGATGTTTGTGATGTCACATATGACTCATTGGTATTTCCATGTGATACTTTGCCTTTGCATAATGTTGAGCATGTTAAATTATTTGATTGTGATGATGTTGCCATAGACATGCCATGCTTTAAACATTATGTTGATGATATCATTGCTTGTACTCTGTTGAACAATTTCTCTTTCCAATGTTTTGCTTGGGATGATGTTACCAATGATAACCCTCGGACAATGCTTTGTCATGAATGTTTTACAATCTCTCTCGTTGCTTGCAAAAAGATGAACAATTGCTCTTTCACATGTTTTGCTTGCAACAATAATTCTCATATGGTTTATATTGAGACGGCCCCCATAGCTTTCTCAAATTTTGGAGATTTTGATGATTGCCATGATAAGCATGTTCACCGCTTGCATACTCGCCATGCACCTATGTTACACTTGATTGACACTAATGGTGATGTGCACAAGAAGAGATATGTCATGATGGATGATGTGTTTCTCTACCATGCACACACGTTCTTCCTTTTGTGTTTGGTGTGTCTAGGTACCTGCACAAGAATGTCAACCTCGGTTGAGCACGAGTTGACAAAAAGAGCTCTAAAGAGCATCCCCCAAGTGAGTTGAAGATCTAACCCAGCTCTGATACCTTTCGCATTCTTTGCATCTTTCATGTTGACAAATTGCTCTTTCCTATGGTTTGATTGCAAGCATTTTGATGGTATTCTTTCACCTTGTGACAATCATGTCTCGTTGCTATTGGATATTGATGTTTTGTGTGTTGCCACAAAAATGTTGAACAATTTATCTTTCTGATGTTTTGTGTGCAACCATAATGCCATTATGAGCATGTATTGTCACGAGAGCTTCCAAGTCTCTCGTATTGTTGTTGCAACAAACATAAGGACCACTTGCTCTTTGTTTGCAAACACGTTGCTTTTGCTTCCGCTCGTGATACTCATATTCAATTGATATTTGGTTTTGATGATATGTGTGTGGCATCCAACATGTTGACCAATTGTTCTTTCCAATGGTTGGTTTGCACACATAATGATGTTGTTTTGGATATCTTTCCGTATGTGTTTTTGCTGAATTCTCCTATCCTTGCATCAAAGATGTTGATCAATATTTTACTCAATTGCTTTGAGTGCCACACTAAGATGTTTTATGGAGTTTTTGAGTTCCCACATTTGGATGATGTTCAAACAATTCCTATGCACTTTGACCTTGCATACACATTTCGTTTGCGATACTTGAGTTGTGCTAATAGTGTTGTGAACAAGAATGGACATGCCACAAATGACATGCTCCTATATCACACACGAACATATTTTGCTTGGTCTTTCTTGTGTGAAGGTACAATTGCTTCCGCGCCAACCTCTATGCACAAAGAGTTGACAAGACGAACCGTAGAGAGTTACCTATGGCTTCTCCTCAACGAGCTATCTCTACATCATAAGGTGACTTCACTCTACTTGAGGACTCATACTATAATCTTCATGAATTGGCTATGCTTTGAGTGTTGCTTCGCTTTTGTGGTGAGCTTTGTAGGCTTCATTCAAGCTGAAGGAACATTGAGGTGTTGTCAATTCAATCTTCCCGAGGACGACTATATGGTGAACCCTAGGATCAAGAAGGTCTCTCGACATCTTCTACTTTGTGATGAGCATGTAGAGTCGAGGACGACTCTTTTTGAAGGGAGGGGAGATGATGTAGCCCGACCTTCGGTCGTTACCACATCATGGTCTCCAACTTATGCCAAGTCGCCATGGACTCCAAAGGTGAATCCGTTCCTCTATGCGAACCCACTTCCTACCCTCTTGAATGGTATACTACTTCATACTCCGTCCCATATCAATGATAGGTTCACACAAACAAGTACGGAGGCATGGGAGGAAGCCTGGAGCGCCAAGCACGACAAGACGGAAGCTTGGAAGAGAAGACGGAAGAAGCAGCAGCTGGAGCACTGGAGTCTCTGGCATGCACAAACCGGAGTCTCTGGCCACACCGGAGTCTCCGGCCTGAAGACACCGGAGTATCCGGCCTGCATACCTCGGAGTCTCCGGACCCATCTCCGGACCGACCCCCAGATCGAGCTCGAGGACAGTCTGTCTGCCACTCCGGAGACGACACCGGAGACAGACCGGAGTCTCCGGCCTACACCGGAGTCTCCAGACCCCACACCGGAGTCTCCGGCCTGAGCGTATGGGCCTGTGCGCTGCCAGCTGGGCCTTTGGCCCATGTACCCCTTAGTCCGCCCAGACTTTCCCCTTTTATTCCTAAGGTACCCTTGAACTAGTGGCTGGCCTATATATAGTGCCCCCACCCCCTCATGTAACCCTAGGCATAGATGATAGACTAAAGAAAAACCCCTTTGTGGAATCTCTAGTTTTGCCTCATCCCCTTCTACCAAAGGGGATCGACTATCGTCACCACCTCGTTGGAGTTTGCATCACGCATCCCTCGTTGTACAAGGCCTTGGCATCGGTGTCCCTTTTCCAAGACGTCAAGACCCTCTCCAAGGTGATCTTCCCTCTCCGCGTGGGATCGAGGGAGCACGTTGACCGATCTTTCCTTGCGAGGATTCTATCGGACCGGTGGCCACCAGTGAGAGAAATCGGCCTTGTCTCGTGTGATTTTTGCGTGTGTTCATCGTGTTCTTCGTGAGGTGTGCGTCCGCTTCCGCTACCTTCTCCCTTTCCCCTCGCTTTCCCATCGATTTGACCACGAGATCCGTGAAGATCGGGCCACCCACGAGGTTACCCCATAAAAGTCATTGCATGTTTGTTATTTTCATAAACCACATGGATCCACCAGTGTCATTACATGTGTGTTCTTTTCATAAACTACCAGTAGATTCATTGCATGTGTTATCTTTCCATAAACCACCACTAGAGTCATTGCATGTGCGTTCTTTTCATAAACCACTTGGATCCACCAGTGCCGTTGCATGTGTGTTCTTTTCATAAACCATAACTAGAGTCATTGCATGTCTGTTCTTTTCCTAAACCACCCCTAGTGTCATAGCGTGTGTGTTATTTTACTAAACCACATGGATCCACCAGCGTCATTTGCATGTGTTTTCCTTTCATAGACCACCACCAGTGCCATTGCATGTGTGTTCCTTTCCTAAACCACATGGATCCACAAGTGTTATTGCATGTCATTGCATGTGTGTTCGTTTCCTAAACCACCACTAGAGTCGTTGCATCTGTGTTCTTTTCATCAACCACAACTAGAGTCATGGCATGTTTGTTCGTTTCATAAACCACATGGATCCACCAGAGTCATTATATGTGTGTTCTTTTCATAAACCAACACTAGATTCATTGCATGTGTGTGCTTTCCATAAACCACATGGATCCACCGGAGTCATTTGCATGTGTGTTCTTTTCATAAACCACCACTAGTGTCATTGCATGTGTGTTCCTTTCCTAAACCACATGGATCCACTAGTGTCATTGCATGTATTTACATGTGTGTTCTTTTCCTAAACCAACACTAGTGGCATTGCATGTTTGTTATTTTACTAAACCACAACTAGAGTCATTGCATGTGTGTTCTTTTCATAAACCACCACTAGAGTTATTGTATGTGTGTTCCTTTCGTGAACCACATGGATCCACAAGTGTCATTGCATGTGTCTTCTTTTCCTAAACCACCACTAGAGTCATTGCATGTGTCTTCTTTTCATAAACCACAACTAGAGTCATTGCATGTTTGTTCTTTTAATAACCACATGGATCCACCAGTGTCATTGCATGTGTGTTCTTTTCGTAAACCACCACTAGATTCATTGCATGTGTACCATACGCCACATGGATCTACCAGAGTCATTTGCATATGTGTTCTTTTCATAAATCACCACCAGTGTCATTGCATGTGTGTTCCGTTCCTAAACCACATGGATTCACCAGAGTCATTGCATGTCTTTGCATGTGTGTTATTTTCCTAAACCACCACTAGTGCCATTGCCTGGTTGTTATTTTAGTAAACCACAACTAGAGTCATTGCATGTGTGTTCTTTTCATAAACCACTTGGATCCACCAGTGTCATTGGATTTGTGTCCTTTTCATAAACCACAATTAGAGTCACTGCATGTTTATTCTTTTCTTAAACCACTTGGATCCACCAGAATCATTGCATGTGTGTTCTTTTCATAAACCACAACAAGAGTCATTACATGTTTGTTCTTTTCATAATCCACATGGATCCACTAGTGTCATTCCATGTGTGTTATTTTCATAAACCACCACTTGATTCATTGCATGTGTGTTCTTTCCATAAACGACATGGATCCACCAGAGTCATTTGCATGTGTGTTCTTTTCATAAACTACCACCAGTGTCATTGCATGTTTGTTCCTTTCCTAAACCACATGGATCCACCAGTGTCATTGCATGTACGTTCTTTTCCTAAACCACCACTAGTGTCATTGCATGTGTGTTATTTTACTACCACATGGATTCACTAGTGTCATTTGCATGTGTGTACTTTTCATAAACCACCACCAGTGTCATTGCATGTGTGTTCCTTGCCTAAACCACATGGATCCACTAGTGTCATTGCATGTGTGTTCTTTTCCTAGACCACCACTAGAGTCATTGCATGTGTGTTCTTTTCATAAACAACAACTAGAGTCATTACATGTTTTTTTCTTTTCATAAACCACATGGATCCACCAGTGTCATTGCATGTGTATTCTTTTCATAAACCACCACTTGATTTATTGCATGTGTGTTCTTTTCATAAATCACATGGATCCACCAGAGTCATTTGCATGTGTGTTCTTTTCATAAACCACCACAAGTATCATTGCATGTGTGTCCCTTTCCTAAACCACATGGATCCACTAGTGTCATTGCATGTCTTTGCATGTGTGTTGTTTTCCTAAACCACCACTAGTGTCAATGCATGTTTGTTATTTTACTAAACTACCACTAGAGTCATCGCCTGTGTGTCCTTTTCATAAACGACAACTAGAGTCATTGCATGTTCATTCCTTTCATAAACCACTTGGATCCACTAGACACATTGCATGTGTGTTCTTTACATAAACCACAACTAGAGTCATTGCATGTTTGTTATTTTCATAAACCACATGGATCCACCAGTGTCATTACATGTGTGTTCTTTTCATAAACTACCAGTAAATTCATTGCATGTGTGTTCTTTTCATAAACCACCACTTGTGTCATTGGATGTGTGTTCCTTTCCTAAACCACATGGATCCACCAATGTCATTGCATGTGTGTTCTTATCCTGAACCACCACTAGCGTCATTGCATCTGTGTTAATTTACTAAACCACCACTAGAGTCATTGCATGTGTGTTCTTTTCATAAACCACTTGCATGCACCAGTGTCATTGCATGTGTGTCCATTTCATAAACCACAACTAGAGTCACTTCATATTTGTTCTTTTCATAAACCACTTGGATCCACCAGAGTCATTGCATGTGTGTTCTGTTCATAAACCCCAACTAGAGTCATTGCATGTGTGTTCTTTCCATAAACCACATGGATCCACCGGAGTGATTTACATGTGTGTTATGTTCATAAACCACCACCAGTGTTATTGCATGTCTGTTCCTTTCCTAAACCACATGGATCCACCATTATCCTTGCATGTGCTTTCTTTTGCTAAACCACCACTAGTAGTGTCATTGCATGTGTGTTATTTTACTAAACCAAATGGATCCACCAGTTTTATTGCATGTGTGTCATTTTCATAAACCACCACTAGAGTCATTGCATGTGTGTTCTTTTGCTAAACAACCACTAGAGTCATTGCATGTGTTCTTTTCATAAACCACTTGGATCCACCAGTGACATTGCATGTGTGTTCTTTTCATGAACCACAACTAGAGTCAGTGCATGTGTGTTCTTTTCCTAAACCACCACTAGTGTCATTGCATGTGTGTTATTTTACTAAACCACGTGGATCCACCGGTATCATTTGCATGTGTGTTCTTTTCATAAACCACCACCAGTGTTATTGTATGTGTGTTCCTTTTGTGAACCACATGGATCCACCAGTGTCATTGCATGTGTGTTCTTTTCCTAAACCACCACTAGAGTCATTGCATGTGTCTTCTTTTCATAAACCCCAACTAGAGTCATTGCATGTTTGTTCTTTGCATAAACCACATGGATCCACCAGTGTCATTGCATGTGTGTTCTTTTTATAAACCTCCACTAGATTCATTGCATGTGTGTTCTTACCATATGCCACATGGATCCACCAGAGTCATTTGCACATGTGTTCTTTTCATAAACCACCACCAGTGGCATTGCATGTGTGTTCCGTTCCTAAACCACATGGATCCACCAGTGTCATTACATGCCTTTGCATGTGTGTTATTTTCCTAAACCACCACTAGTGTCATTGCATGTTTGTTATTTACTAAACCACAACTAGATTCATTGCATGTGTGTTCTTTTAATAAACCACTTGGATCCACCAGTGTCATTGGATTTGTGTCCTTTTCATAAACCACAATTAGAGTCACTTCATGTTTATTCTTTTCATAAACCACTTGGATCCACCAGAATCATTGCATGTGTGTTCTTTTCATAAACCACAACAAGAGTTATTGCTTGTTTGTTCTTTTCATAATCCACATGGATCCACCAGTGTCATTCCATGTGTGTTATTTTCATAAACCACCACTATATTCATTGCATGTGTGTTCTTTCCATAAACCACATGGATCCACCAGAGTCATTTGCATATGTGTTCTTTTCATAAACCACCACTATTGGGGATATACTTTCCGGGTATCCTCACAGTTCCTCGCTAACCAGGGTGGCCCACTTCGGGTTAGAGGTTTGCTTCACGGGTGGCCTAGTCAGAGAGAAGAGGCGGAGTCCAATCCGGCTACGGGAAGTCCCAGAAGACTTACCGACTTAGGCCCATAGTGTTAGTTGTAGTTCAAGATGTACTATGTAACCGACTCTTAGTCATAGCCGGATAGATCTCTCATGTAAACCCTAGGCCGGATATCTATAGAAGCCGTCATAGGGAGATCCTTTAGGGCACCCCTTACAATCACAATCTCAACTCGCACAGGCAAACCCTTGTAACCCATATTCCGGCTCTGTCGTATTACTGGATTGCTAGCAGGAGTAGGATCCGTCCAAAGCCAGCGGATTCGAACCTGGGTAAACTTGTGTGCTCACTATCCCGGAACACTATACGTCTCACACCCCTCTCTTCCGCACGCCTCGACGACCCCCTCATGGCATACTTTTCATCAATCCGACGACAGTTGGCGCCCACTGTGGGGCAAGTGAGCTTCGGATCTGCGTTCCGAGCGGAATCTGCAAGAATCGAAATCGGCGAGACCATCGCCATCAGTCGCATCCTCTACGCCAGCGATGTCCCTCTCATCGTTCTCGACGAGACCTGGATTCCGGCTAGGGAGGCTGTGACTGCCTACACCATCATGTCTTTTGGCGAGATCGATGTTTACATCGGTTTTGCTGAACCTGTCCCACCCACCCCAGCAGTGATGATAGAGGAAGAAGAAATTTCTGGGTCCCCTTTGTCCGCGGAGGCGTCAGAGTTCCGGATCTCAGAAAACCCTAATCCCGCCCAGCCCGCACCAATTGCGGAGACAGTGGAGAAATCTGAGCCTAAGGCAGACCTAGCAGTCCAAGTTGAATCTGGAGTGGATCTCCCTGGAAAGACCGAATCCTAGATTGACCCACCCGCTGAAGTCGAAATCCAGGAGGAGCATAACAACAACGACGGTTCCGGCTCTGATGACGCCAAGATGGACAGGCCTTTCCTGAGGTACACACTAAGGCGTATGATGATGCGGAACTCAGGCATACATGAAATCCTCGAGACCATCAAACGTTTCGACAAATCCTACTATGAAGACCGTAGTTATCTCACAAGGGGCGCATCACACTTCGTCGGGTATGTTGGATCTGGATCCGGCTCTACCGATGCTGGAGAAAACACCGACTCGGTTCTGGAGGTGATCAGAACAAACACTGACATACCCGCATCCTCGGATGAATCGATGACGTCAGCAGATTTCCGAAAGTTCTCCGCCGAGTATGAAGAGGAGTGTAACTCCAAAGCTGCAGAGGAAGAAGAAGCCATGGATGAAGCATCCGGGGAAAACTCTCCCAAAGCGCAGGACGACATGGAAATCGGAGATAATCCCGAGGTCCAGATGTCCGAAAGTACCGGTCAGAGCTTGAATCCGGGAAACGGACCCAAAGCCATCTTTGCTACCGGGCTGCCAAGAAGGCAAAGAAGAAGAACAAGACCCCGGAAAAAGATCCTCCGATAGAGGAGGTGATTGCCGAGGAATACGAAGAAGACTCGGATGTAGCACTTATCCTAGACGAGCCCAAAAAAGAAGAACCGGTGGATGGACACGTGATCACTGAAGGTGCGCGTAAACTCATCGATGCTGCATTAACCACACCTATTCCTACAGCTGCAGAACTTACTACTGAAGAGCTGGACGAGAGGGTGCAGACCCTAGAAGCGCGTCGCCAAGTACTCCTCGATGAAGCCAAAAACATTGAGGAGGAAAAGAAACACATGGAAAATGTGGAGAAATACAATTCCAGGGAACATCAGAAGACCAGGAAGCGTCATACTCATGACAACGAATTCCGGCAGATTCACAAAGTCCTTTTTGGAGGAGAACTTGGGATGCCTCGACACAACAGTAACGGGGATTGGGTGTATCTAACACCAGTACAGAACACCGTTGCGGCTTGGGAAATCCTATCGGCTAATCCAGGCCCGGAGCATATCCGGTTGGGAATCAAACTACTCAACAAAGGACTGGAGCAGCAAAAGGTTGCCCTGTCCAGAAGTCAAAAACTGGTCTCAGATTCTGACCAATGTCGCACAGATCCGGCATGGGCCGATGTAAGACCCCAACGTGTTCCAGACCAACATCGTTGTTCCGACCGTCAGGAAGACAACTACTCAAGAACCGGATCATCAGGACAGCACCACAAAGTTGCATGTGACTGGCGCAATGTCGCTCTAGCCGTCGAGCAAGAGGCAATTGCTCCGCTGAATCCGAGGAACCCTTCCCGGCGAGAGTCGAAAGACCGCAGGGAAGAAGATAAAGAGAAACGTCAGGAGGAGGACCGAGAAAGAATGCCACCTCCTAGACATGCAAACCGTCCGGATGACGGACGAAGGAACGACGGACATCATGCCGAGACAAGCCGGCAGGGGGCTCGTCACAATGAAGACCCTCCCCGGAACCAGAATAATGATGCTCCGGATGGAGGCCGGCGATCAGCCGGAAATAACCCAGCTGCTCCACCCTCTCCGCCAAGTAGCCGTCACAACGGCTCCCAAGGAGGCCAAGGATGGCGTCGTGGTGGAGGAGGTGGTGGCAGAAGCCGAAGTCCGTCTCCAAGGCAACGCAGCCATAGCCGTCACTCGGGACGATCTTTATCCCCAAATGATGCAAGGCATAGGATCAACTCCAATATAGAGGAGCGGCGCTATGAAAATGATAACATATACGTGGGACTAAAGTGCTTCGGACCACGCAAAAGAGCTACAAGATTCCCGGAAGGATTTGCTATCTCAAGACATATCCAAGCCTACGACAGTATAGCTCGGCCAGATACTTGGCTACAAGATTTCTTCCAAGCTTGTTGCATCGCCAAAGGCGAAAACAACCTAGTCGCAACCCGATATCTCCCACTCATGTTGCGGAAGACGGCACGATCATGGCTCAATGAACTTCCGAAGAACACCATCCACAACTGGTATGACATGCAAAGTGCGTTCTTTCGGAATTTCGAAGGCACATACCGGAGGCCCTGTACGGTCGGAGACTGTAACAACCTCTGACCCTACACTCTAAGTTCAAGCCTGGATGAACCAGAAGTGGTTAAAATAGTACAGCGGGGGCCCAGGGGCCACCCACGTGTAGACCCGTCGGCCGTCCTAACCACTTCCAAGACATCGGGACAAGAGCGAGCGGCGTAGGCAACAGGCGAAGAGATCAAATACATACAAAAGTGAGTATGTATTCAAGCTACCTTAAAACAGTTCTCAGAGCCATTCCATCTAAAAGAAATAGAAATATTGCAATGCCATATGGCAAGATCCAAATATCCTAGATAGAGATAATAGTGTAGGCTAGCTCCTCATACATCAAACATCAGAGTATGAAGCGAAAGCGGGAAACAAGATCCGAGTACAGACAAGAAGCAAATCGGCATAAGATGCCACATAAGTAAGCACATCCCACCCACAGATCTTGCGGATCCCCATCCCCAGAATCTCTACACCGCGTGATCGTTGCCAGCATCATCTGTCTCCTCTACCCAGTATCCATCTTGCGAATACACCTGTTCATCTGAATCAAACAATTTATCGTGTGAGACCCTAGGGGGACTCAGCAAGTCTTTATGCCTCTAATGGGGACATATACCTGGGGTGACGCAGTTGCAGCAAAAGACAATAACTAACAAGTCTATAGATACTCGCTAACCATCTGCCTAACCAAAGATAGACGGATGTCCGTTAATTAGTAACAACGGTTATAATAGAATAAAATAACAGATCCATCCTCCTTCTCGCTTACCAACGAGAAAGCGGACAAACAACCCATCCGTTGGCAGTTTTATTTACCATTCCGTGAACATTGCACTATTTACTAGTCAGGTATTTAGTCAAATTAAAAGCGGTACTTTAGTTATACTTTTCTATGATCGAGAAACTGTGCTCCAAGTCGTCCATAACCGTAGACACGCCTTTCAGAAAGATTTACCCTGCAGGGGTGCACAAATAGCAACACACACTCGATCAACCTCGGAAAAACCAACTCAAGACCCAACGAGGCATTCACGACAAAGCGATCACAGGATTCAGAAATATTTCAGGGGGGCACCCCAATGAGCTACCCGCAACGAAGTTGGCCGGCTCCGAAACGGACCCAGGGTTTGCGACGACGGCTGTAAACGACTGGGAACCCGAAAGTGTGACTGGGCTTGCCGATCCCGCGAAAACGTGGCGCGATTCAAAAGAGTACAGGTGCTCCACGCATAATCTTAAATAAAGCAGTAAAGCATGGCATAAGTACAGGATAGTAAATAAAATCCCAAACTAGTTTGTGGCCCCAAGAAATAGAAATGAATCAAACTCTGGCTCAGGGGGTCCATAAGGCCTCCCGGATGTGGATAGTGCGAATAGTCAAGGAACAAGAATCAAGTACTCGGGGTCCTACGAGACACAAGTGAGCATGAAAAACCAAATAACAGATATTGCTCACCGGTGCCTCTTTCATTAGTTATCCCATTACTATTCAGGTTAAGTTGTTTAGGTACCTCGTTACCATCAGACACTCACATACCCTACACATGCTGTTCTACGACTCGCATGGCTCAAAAAACTCCTGTAGTAATGGCTCATAGGATGGAGGAACAAGCTTCGGTGGGGTTTAAAAGTAAAGGCTATGCAGTACTTGGGATTCAATTTAATGCAATCGCGACTCAATGATGCAAGAATAAGATAGAGGCAATAGGTACTATATGTATGCAAGCATGTGGTAGTGCTTTCCTGGCAGCTCAGTTGAAGCGAGAGATGGATCTGGGTAGTACTCCTGGGATTCCTGATATTTCCCCTGCTTAGCGTCTATTCGAAAGAAGAACCAAACAAACAAGGGCCAATATAAATAAAGTGCACAAGCATATAAATCAGATGCGACAAGCAAACAAGCATGCCATGATGAATGATGCACCAATTACATGGCAATAATGTAGCATGGCAAGGGTGAGGTGTGGGGACAAGAATAAATCATTTTATTAATTATTTGGTCAAGTTTTATTGCCATAAACGGTTCTGATTTTTAATATTGATATGATGCATGCTCCAATTCAGAACATGGAATACATAAACAGAACGGGCTCATCGCGCTGATCGATTTAGACATATTATTTGTCAAATTTGGTAATACAGAAGTGAAGTTATGGACATAAGAAGGTTTGTTGTCAAATAGGACAAGTGTTTAATCGTTCGGTGAGTTAGATTAACCCAACTCAAATAAACAAAAATGTATATTTGAATTATTCAATTAATTCTAAACAAGTTTGCCTTTTTGGAAGTGTTTGAATTTGGAACATATTTTATAATTACATCAGCTTTGACTGATAAGCAGAGGGTTTCGGGCAAAAGGCCACACACGCTGCCAGGACTTGGCTTTACATGCAAAACTATCATCGATTCTTAACTGAATTTTATGACCTCAAGTGTTGGCATCCAGAGATAAGACAGACCAACAAAAGAGTAAAAATTTCGGCCACCAAGGGAATTGATCTTTGCAGCTCCAGCTTAAAGCTACAAGTCCTGACCGCTGAGGTAAGCTCTGTCGTTGTGATTAGTAAACTGCAGGTATCTTTTAAAGGCAGCCAGGTCAGGTTTCCAGACTGATGAAACTGAACAAACAGATGTGAGCTCTATGCAGGTGCAGACTGGGTGTTGTTCTACAGGCTTCAGCTAACGATGGCCTCGTTTGGAAGATGGGGAAAGGCTCAGCAAGGAGGGGAATCGAACAGGTAGCTCACCCGACCGCTCGTGGTGCTCTTGGCTTGGGCGGAGGACGACGGGAGCGGCAGTGGTCGCGACGTTCTTCTGGTACTCAGTAGGGTCGATGACAGGGACGGAGTGTACTTGGCGGTTCTAGATCCTCTGCTGCTCCCAACATACAGTGGTGCTCGGCTGTGACCACAACACCGAATCGACGACGCTCCCTCCTCTGCTCTCTCTCTCTCTCGGGTACCTCACGGCTAGATGGAGAAAGAGAAGGCTAGGAGACGGTGGCGCTATACAAGAGGAGGAGAGGCCTTAGGGTTCTTGCTTCTCGCCGACGCGAGGATAAGAAGGGGATGGCTTCAAGTGGTGACGCGGCTGACGGGGAAGACGGCCACCGGCTCCTCGTCGTTTCCTACAGAGACAAACGGAAGGGGAAAAGGAGACGTACAGTAACGGAAAAAGGAGTCAAAGGGGGTACGTGGTATCAGTGTGCTGTGTCAAGCGATGGAGCACAGGGAGGTGGACGCGGTCGGCTGCAGCGGATGGTCTGTTCGGACCTTAGGTGGGCTGTTGTCCCATGCTTGGCGGTCGGCGAAGTTGCTCGCTGCTACTGCTCTAACCCGGCTGCTGCATCTAAGGCCAGAATCAACTCCCGTTTTGCCCAGATTTTTATAAAACAAACAGAGGAGAGGCGGTTAGGAGCTTCAGGTGGTGTTCCGGTTTAAAACAAAAGATGTGTAGGTGTAAGTGTGTGTAAACGTTGGAAAAGAAAAAAAGGATTGGGGTTTTTATCTAGTCTAAACTAGACTAGATGAGACTAGTTTTAGACAAAACTTTAGATGGAAAATAGTTTCAAAGATTTAGGCAGAGACCAAGAGACAAAAATAATTAAATAAATATTAGAGATGGAGTATTTATTTACTAGCTAGAAAATCTTGGTAGATGGAGTGTAGATATAGGATTTGATCAAAAAAATTGAACAATCAAACAAGTGCAAAAGAATTTGAATAAAAGAGAGGTCACTAGTGGCATTGATCTCACATGTGATTAGGGGCTAATATTGCATGTAGCACTAGATTTGAATAAAATGTATGCCACATGCACCTATGAATATTTGAGAGAGGCAAGCACTGGAATTGAATAGAAAGAGATGGAAGGCAAGGTAGGATGGACACCACACCCAAAATAAAAGATTGAGGTAAAAGGGAATGTGGAGGGTTTTATTTGCATGAGACATGCAAGATTACATCCATGCATGCATGATGTATTAAGGTGGTGAGACATATCACCTATGTATGAGTGTATAAGATAAGTAGATTTGGATCCATACACATATATGTGGCTTGGTTTTAAAACACTAACACAAAAGGCCACATACATGTATCATGGTGGAAAATAGATGATATCAAAGGAGAGTGTATGGCAAGTTAGTAGATGGAAGGGGAAGTAAAAGACATGCCCTCAACTCAACTTGGGCATTTAACATATATCAGAAGCCAAATAGGATTTAGTAAGAACCAAATGCAATGATGAATATAAAAGCCTAGATTTAAAATGATGCTCAAATGCAAAGTGGCATGATGACATGAGCATGATATAATGATGATGCAACAATTATATGTAGGAAGTAGCATTTTATTATTAGACCATGTAGCATTACAGATGTTAGACAAATGGGATGCTACAACTCTCGCCCACTAAATAGGAATCTCGCCCCGAGATTCTAGGACGAAGAAGAAGACACGAAGAGGGTAGGATACTTGGCACGGAGCTCATCCTCGCGTTCCCAAGTGGCTTCATCAATGGAATGGTGCGACCACTGCACCTTGCAGAACTTGATGGACTTGTTGCGAGTCCTTCTTTCTGCGACTTCTAGGATTTTTGTGGGGTGTTCTTGATAAGACAGGTCTTCTTGGAGATTGATGAGTTCATGGTCCACGGTCCTGCCGGGATCCTTGAAGCACTTCTTGAGTTGAGAGATATGGAAAACATCATGGACCTTGAGTTTTTCAGGGAGCTCAAGAGCATAAGCAACTTCTCCTCTTCTTCCACGAACTTTGAAGGGACCGATGTATCTAGGAGCAAGCTTTCCTTTGATAGCAAACCGGTGCGTGCCTCTCATAGGAGTGACACAAAGGTAAACGAGATCACCAGGGACATACTCCATGTCCGTGTGCTTTCTGTCATAGTTGCTCTTGTGGCGACTTTGAGCAACCTTCATGTTTTGAGAATGATGTGAACCTTCTCCTCCGCTTGAGTTACAATGTCGGGGCCAAACAATGTTCTTTCGCCTGTGCCTGACCAACCAATCGGAGTTCTGCATTTGCGGCCATAGAGAACCTCAAATGGTGCCATCTTTAGACTCTTCTGTAAGCTATTGTTGTAAGAGAATTCAGCATAAGGAAGGCATTCTTCCCACTTCATGCCGAAAGAGATGACGCAAGCATGGAGCATATCTTCCAGAATCTGATTGATCCTTTCAACTTGTCCTTGCGACTGAGGGTAATAGGCAGTGCTGAACTTCAACTTTGTTCCCAAAGCATTTGGGAAACTTCCCCAGAACTTAGAAGTGAAGATGCTTCCACGGTCTGAACTGATCTCAAGAGGAACCCCATACAGAGAGACAATTCTGCTGATATAGAGCTCAGCCAACTGAATTGCAGAAATTGTTTCCTTGACGGGAAAGAAGTGAGGCACTTTAGAAAGCCTGTCGATGACAACAAAGATTGCATTGTTGCCCTTCCGTGACCTTGGAAAACCAGTTATGAAGTCCATCTCAACTTTCTCCCATTTCCATTCCGGAGGCTTCAATGGCTGTAGAAGACCGGAAGGTTTCTGATGGACAGCTTTAACCCTGCGGCGGACATCACACTCCGAGACATACTTGGCACAATATCGTTTCAAACTAGGCCACCAATATTGTGTTTTCAGATCCATGTACATCTTAGTGCTGCCAGGGTGGATAGAAAGAACAGAATCATGCGCCTCCTTAAGAACTTGCTCTCTCAAACCCGGGTAGTTCGGAACAAACATCCGGTGTTCAAAGAATAGAGCGCCTTGGTCATTGACGTGGAAGGACTCATACTTGGGAAGCTGAATGTTGGAAATGATCTTTTTACTGTAAGGATCACCAAGTTGAATGGAGCGAACTTTTTCTTCCAAGAGAGGGGTTGCCAGAAGGTTCAAAAGATACCCTTGATCCACAATTTCAAGGTTGAGCTGACAAAATTCCTCGCACAAGAGAGGCTGTTGTTCTTCCACCATGAGGTTCTTGACATAAGCTTTTCGGCTGAGAGCATCGGCCATCACATTAGCTTTGCCCGGAGTGTAGTTGATTGTTAGATCAAAATCATTAATTGCTTCAATCCACCTCCTCTGAAGAAGGTTGAGATCAGGTTGTGTGAAGATATACTTCAGACTCTTGTGATCAGAAAAGATCTCACAACGGTTGCCAAGCAAGTGGTGCCTCCATACTTTCAAAGCAAAGACAACTGCTGCGAGTTCAAGGTCATGTGTCAGATAGTTGACCTCGTGCGTCTTTAACTGTCGAGAGGCATAAGAAACAACTTTTTTTTCTTGCATAAGGACTGCACCCAATCCTTGCAAGGAGGCGTCACAAAATATCTGGAAAGGCATTGATGTATCTGGAGGAATCAAGACTGGAGTGGAAGTGAGCTTCTCTTCGAGTGTTTCAAAGCTTGCTTGACATGTAGGAGACCAAAGGTATTTCTTGCCTTTCTTGAGTAGACCGGTAAGAGGCTTCACAATCTTTGAGAAATTCCGAACGAAGCGACGACAGTAACTAGCCAAACCAAGGAAACTCTAGACTTTTTGACATTTTTGGGTGGAAGCCACTCAACAATTGTCTGAACAATTTCTGGGTTGACGGCAATGCCCTTAGCGGAGATGACATGACCAAGATAGGTGACTTCGGGAAGCCAAAATTCACACTTGGAGAACTTTGCATACAGGCGGTTCTCACGAAGCTTGTTTAGGACACACCAAAGGTGTTCTTCATGTTCTTCCTTTGATTTAGAATAGACTAGAATGTCATCCAGATAGACCACGGCGAACTTATCAAGATACTCCATGAAAACCGAGTTCATAAGCCTCGAGAAGGTGGCAGGTGCATTGGTGAGACCGAAAGACATGACCGTGTACTCATACAGGCCATAGCGGGTGGTGAAAGCTGTTTTGGTAACATCTTCCTTGCGAATCTTGATTTGATGATAACCACTTCTCAAGTCAAGCTTAGAGAATACCACAGCTCCAGCTAGCTGATCGAAGAGATCATTAATCCGCGGAAGGGGATATTTATTCTTGATGGTTTTAGCATTGAGAGCCCGATAGTCAACACAAAGTCTATCAGTCTTGTCTCGCTTCTTAATAAAGATGGTTGGGCTACCCCAAGAAGAAGTACTGTACTGAATGAAACCCAACTTCTCTTGTTCATCAAGCTGACGTTTGAGTTCAGCCAATTCAGCATGACCAATTTTATAAGGCCGCTTGGAGATAGGAGCGGTACCAGGTTCAAGATCAATCACAAACTCGACCTCACGGTCAGGAGGCATACCTGGAAACTCTTCAGGAAAAACATATGGGAACTCACAGACCACCGGAACACTCTGAATAGCCTCCATAGCATCATCATTCAGAGCCGCCAAAGAGAAAAGCTGAATTGCAGGAGTCAGACTTGGAGAATAGACTATATGGCCTTCAGGAATTTTCAGAAAAACCGAGTGTTCAGCACAATCAATCACAGCTGCATTTGCTGTTAACCAATCCATGCCCAAGATAACATCAATGTCAGAATTGCCCAGAATAATTAAGGAAGCTGGGAACGAAGAACCACCAATCTCAATTTGATTGCCATGGCTGATTTTAGAAGCCCTCATGTTTGATCCAGGAGATTGCACCATGAGGCGAGTTGGTAAAGCATCAGAAGGTAACCCATTACTCTCCGCAAACTTGTATGACACGAATGAATGTGATGCACCGAAATCAAATAAAACTCGTGCAGGAACTGAGTTAACAGGAAGCATAGCCATCACAACTCCAGGTGCATGCTCAGCTTGAGCGACGTTGACACAGTTGGCACGAGCAACAGAGGACCCGGGCTTGGTGTTGATGTTGAGAGCCCGCGGTGGAGGTGCACGAACCATAGAAGAACTTGCTGCAGGTCTTGGAGGTGGTGGAGGAAGAGCTTTGTTATTTATGGGACAACTCCAGTGTTGATGCCCAGTGTTCCCACAAGTGTAGCAAGCACCAGGTGGACGTGGAGCAGCGTAGGCAAGGACTCCGCCAGGCGCTCTAGGGTAGTTGTGGTTGTAGCCCCTAGTAGCCGCTGTGAAGGAGTTTGGTGGCCTTGCTGCGTAGCTTGGAGTTCTTGGTAGAGCCGGGAGCGACGGTGCGGTATTAGGAACCCACACGCGGCGCTTAGAAGGAGCTGTCATAGCTGAAGAGCTTGCTGCGTCACGGCTGTGTTTCTTGGACTCCTCAAACACTTGCCTACTTGCTTCCTCCTGTAGAGCTGTATGTTGGAATTCTAGAAAAGACCCCGGCCTTGCATGAGTGATTGCATATTTGATAGATGCATTGAGCCCTTGCCTGAACCTCTTTTGCTTCTTCTTGTCACCAGAGATCTCATCGCCCCCATATCGAGAAAGATTCATGAAGTTTCTGATATAGGTATTGACATTGTCATTGCCCTCCTTGAGGTTGAGAAACACTTCCTTCATCCTTTCCATGACAATTTCTGACAGGTATTGCTCTTTGAAATCCCTAGTGAACTGCTCCCAAGTAGGCTGAAAACCAGAGTGGTTTGCCTTCAGGTAATTCTCCCACCACAGAGCTGCGTCTCCCTTTAGAAGGTGAGTGGCACATTTTACCCATTCTTGCTCTGGAACATCAGCAGTCATCAGCAACCTTGACATCTCATGTAGCCAATCATCAGCATCTAGTGGCTGATCAGACACCTCAAAGTGGCGCGGGTTAAACTTTAGAAAGCTCTTGATGTCTCCTCGCTTGGGAGGTGGAGGTAGCGGAACAAACTCATTCCTCCTGACACTTTATTCAAAACGCTGTTGGTTTTGCTGCATTGTTCCCAAGGCATTTGCAATACTTGCCAACGCAGCCCCCAGTTCAGGTGGTCTATCCTCCTCAGAACGGCGTGGTGGTTCCATCCTGTGATTGATATAAAACTCAAGTCAATATCATAATGGAGAATAATAATAATCCAAAATAGTACCAAAATGGAATTAACCAAGATTAAAGGATAAAAATTACTAAGATGATATTAAAATATAAACAAATTTCAAAGCACCTAGAAGATATTAAGCATATCGCACCCAACTGAACAAGGAGCGTGGTACACAAAACTATCAAAGAAAAAATTTCCGCAAACTCCGGCATTAAAATACCACTATATGCGCAAAACCACTTAACGAATCAAGATTAGTAACTCTACCAATTCAATGTACAAGAGCGAATGATAAAAGTAGTGGTATGGTCGCGACTCTATCCCGCACTCAAATCATTACTCCGCACATGAATAAGTAAAACACATATCCCAACTTCTTCTTCTTAAGATGAACCTAAAGATCAGCAACTACGGTAACAAACAACCCAACAAGATAGCGTCGGATAACAAAGAGTAAGACAGATCGTGCCGGTATACAACGAATCAGATAGATCGCGTCGGTTTACAAAGGCCTGTCGGTATGGAATGTACCAACAGTTGATAACCAAAAGGCAGATAGCTATAACAAGTTGGATGCAACAGATAGGCAAGGAATTCACACACACACACACACACACACACACAACCTATGGTACTACGGAACCCCGAACACGTGAATCCTAGTTTGAATTTTAGAAGAGGATTGAAAATGTTACACTTCCTTACCAGAAAAGGGTGGGTGGGTGGGCAAGAAGAAAAATGGAAGCAGTCCTACTCTCACGTTTTGTTTTTTTCTAGTATACATAACTACCAAAATATTTGCTAGACTAACAACGACCATTTGGCTGAGACCCTGAAGGGCGGGATGGCTCTGATACCAATTGTAACAACCTCTGACCCTACGCTCTAAGTTCAAGCCTGGATGAACCAGAAGTTGTTAAAATAGTACAGCGGGGGCCCAGGGGCCACCCACGTGTAGACCCGTCGGCCGTCCTAACCACTTCCAAGACATCGGGACAAGGGCGAGCGGCGTAGGAAACATGCAAAGAGATGAAATACATACACAAGTGAGTATGTATGCAAGCTACCTTACAACAGTTCTCAGAGCCATTCCATCTAAAAGAAATAGAAATATTGCAACGCCATACGGCAAGATCCAAATATCCTAGATAGAGATAATAGTGTAGGATAGCTCCTCATACATCAAACATCAGAGTATCAAGCGGAAGCGGGAAACAAGATCCGAGTACGTACAAGAAGCAAATCGGCATAAGATGCCACATAAGTAAGCACATCCCGCCCACAGATCTCGCGGATCCCAATCCCCGGAATCTCTAAACCGCATGATCGTTGCCAACATCATCTGTCTCCTCCACCCAGTATCCATCTTGCGAATACACCTGTTCATCTGAATCAAACAATTTATCGTGTGACACCCTAGGGGTACTCACCAAGTCTTTATGCCTCTAAAGGGGACATATACCTGGGGTGACGTAATTGCAGCAAAAGACAATAACTAGCAAGCCTATAGATACTCGCTAACCATCCGCCTAACGAAAGATAGACGGATGTCCGTTAATTAGTAACAACGGTTATAACAGTATAAAATAACAGATCCATCCTCCTTCTCGCTTACCAACGAGAAAGCGGACGAACAACCCATCCGTTGGCAGTTTTATTTACCATTCCGTGAACATTGCACTATTTACTAGTCAGGTATTTAGTCAAATTAAAAGTGGTACTTTAGTTATACTTGTCTATGATCGAGAAACTGTGCTCCAAGTCGTCCATAACCGTAGACACGCCTTTCAGAAAGATTTACCCTGCAGGGGTGCACAAATAGAAACACACACTCGATCAATCTCGGAAAAACCAACTCCAGACCCAACGAGGCATTCACGACAAAGCGATCACAGAATTCAGAAATATTCACGGGGCCACCCCAATAAGCTACCCGCAACGAAGTTGGCCGGCTCCAAAACGGACCTAGGGTTTGCGACGACGGATGTAAACGACTAGGAACCCGAAAGTGTGACTGGGCTTGTCGATACCGCGAAAACATGGCGCGATCCAAAAGAGTACAGGTGCTCCACGCATAATCTTAAATAAAGCGATAAAGCATGGTATAAGTACAGGATAGTAAATAAAATCCCAAACTAGTTTGTGGCCCCAAGAAATAGAAATGAATCAAGCTCTAGCTCAGGGGGTCCATAAGGCCTCCCGGATGTGGATAGTGCGAATAGTCAAGGAACAGGAATCAAGTACTCGGGGTCCTACGAGACACAAGTGAGCATGAAAAACCAAATAACAGATATTGCTCACCGGTGCCTCTTTCATTAGTTATCCCATTACTACTCAGGTTAAGTTGTTTAGGTACCTCATTATCCATTAGACACTCACATACCCTACACATGTTGTTCTACGACTCGCATGGCTCAAACAACTCCTATAGTAATGGCTCATAGGATGGAGGAACAAGCTTCGGTGGGGTCTAAAAGTAAAGGCTATGCAGTATTTGGGATTCAATTTAATGCAATCGCGACTCAATGATGCAAGAATAACATAGAGGCAATAGGTACTATATGTATGCAAGCATGTGGTAGTGCTTGCCTAGCAGCTCAATTGAAGCGAGAGATGGATCTGGGTAGTACTCCTGGGATTCCTGATATTTCCCCTGCTCGGCGTCTATTCGAAATAAGAACCAAACAAACAAGGGCCAACATAAATAAAGTGCACAAGCATATAAATTAGATACGACAAGCAAACAAGCATGCCATGATCAATGATGCACCAATTACATGGCAATAATGTAGCATGGCAAGGGTGAGGTGTGGGGACAAGAATAAATCATTTTATTAATTATTTGGTCAAGTTTTATTGCCATAAACGGTTCTGATTTTTAATATTGATATGATGCATGCTGCAATGCAGAACATGGAATGGAATGCATAAACAGAATGGGCTCGTCGCGCTGATCGATTTAGACATATTATTTGTCAAATTTGGTAATATGGAAGTGAAGTTATGGACATAAGAAGGTTTGTTGTCAAATAGGACAAGTGTTTAATCGTTTGGTGAGTTAGATTAACCCAACTCAAATAAACAAAAATGTATATTTGAATTATTCAATTAATTCTAAACAAGTTTGCGTTTTTGGAAGTGTTTGAATTTGGAACATATTTTATAATTACATCAGCTTTGACTGATAAGCAGAGGGTTTCGGGCAAAAGGCCACACACGCTGCCAGGACTTGGCTTTACATGCAAAACTATCGTCGATTCTTAACTGAATTTTATGACCTCAAGTGTTGGCATCCAGAGATAAGACAGACCAACAAAAGAGCAAAAATTTTGGCAACCAAGGGAATCGATCTTTGCACCTCCAGCTTAAAGCTACAAGTCCTGACCGCTGAGCTAAGCTCTGTCGTTGTGATTAGTAAACTGTAGGTATCTTTTAAAGGCAGCCAGGTCAGGTTTCCAGACTAACGAAACTGAACAAACAAGTGTGAGCTCTATGTCAGGTGCAGACTTGGCGTTGTTCTACAGGCTTCAGCTAACGATGGCCTCGTTTGGAAGATGGGGAAAGGCTCAGCAAGGAGGGGAATCGAACAGGTAGCTCACCCGACCGCTCGTGGTGCTCTTGGCTTGGGCGGAGGACGACGGGAGTGGAAGTGGTCGCGACGTTCTTCTGGTACTCAGCAGGGTCGACGATAGGGACGGAGTGTACTTGGCGGTTCCAGATCCTCTGCTGCTCCCAACGTACACCGGCGCTTGGCTGTGACCACAACACCGAATCGAGGACGCTCCCTCCTCTGCTCTCTCTCTCTCTCTCTCGGGTACCTCACGTCTAGGTGGAGAAGGAGAAGGCTAGGAGGCGGCGGCGCTATCGAAGAGGAGGAGAGGCCTTAGGGTTCTTGCTTCTTGCCGACGCGAGGATAAGAAGGGGATGGCTTCAAGTGGTGACGCGGCTGACGGGGAAGACGGTCACCGGCTCCTCGCCGTTTCCTACAGAGACAAATGGAAGGGGAAAAGGAGACGTACAATAATGGAAAAAGGAGTCAAAGGGGGTACGTGGTATCAGTGTGCCGTGTCAAGCGATGGAGCACAGGGAGGTGGACGCGGTCGGCTGCAGCGGATGGTCTGTTCGGACCTCAGGTGGGCTGTTGTCCCATGCTTGGCGGTCGGTGAAGTTGCTCGCTACTACTGCTCTAACCCGGCTGCTGCATCTAAGGCCAGAATCAACTCCCGTTTTTGCCTAGATTTTTATAAAACGAACAGAGGAGAGGCGGTTGGGAGCTTCAGGTGTTGTTCCGGTTTAAAAGAAAAGATGTGTAGGTGTAAGTATGTGTAAACGTACGGTTGATTAGGGTTTTGGAAAAGAAAAAGAAAAAGGATTGGGGTTTTTATCTAGTCTAAACTAGACTAGTTTTAGACTAAACTTTAGATGGAAAATAGTGTCAAAGATTTAGGCAGAAACCAAGAGACAAAAATAATTAAATAAATATTAGAGATGGAGTCTTTATTTAGATAGCTAGATTAGCTACGAAATCTTGGTAGATGGAGTCTAGATATAGGATTTGATCAAAAAAATTGAACAATCAAACAAGTGCAAACGAATTTGAATAAAAGAGAGGTCACTAGTGGCATTGATCTCACATGTGATTAGGGGCTAATATTGCATGTAGCACTAGATTTGAATAAAATGTATGCCACATGCACCTATGAATATTTGAGAGGCAAGCACTAGAATTGAATAGAAGGAGATGGAAGGCAAGGTAGGATGGACACCACACCCAAAATAAAAGATTGAGTTAAAAGGGAAGGTGGAGGGTTTTATTTGCATGAGACATGCAAGATTACATCCATGCATGCATGATGTATTAAGGTGGTGAGACATATCACCTATGTATGAGTGTATAAGATAAGTAGATTTGGATCCATACACATATATGTGGCTTGGTTTTAAAACACTAACACAAAAGGCCACATACATGTATCATGGTGGAAAATAGATGATATCAAAGGGGAGTGTATGGCAAGTTAGTAGATGGAAGGGGAAGTAAAAGACATGCCCTCAACTCAACTTGGGCATTTAACATATATCAAAAGCCAAATAGGATTTAGTAAGAACCAAATGCAATGATGAATATAAAAGACAAGATTTAAAATGATGCTCAAATGCAAAGTGGCATGATGACATGAGCATGATATAATGATGATACAACAATTATATGTAGGAAGTAGCATTTTATTATTAGACCATGTAGCATTACAGATGTTAGACAGATGGGATGCTACAGAGACCTACAGTGTTGCACCCAGAAAGCCGGAGAAACTTGCCGGGATTACCTCAGACGATGGATCGACACCAAGAACTCCTGCGAAGGAGTAAATGACCAAACTGTGATTGAAGCTTTCATTGCAGGTCTCCCAATTGGTTTACTACGTCATCGCTTGAAGTGTGACAAGGTCACTGATTTGTGAGAAATGATAGAAACAGCAAGCAAGTATGCAGATGCTGACGGCGATGCAGAAGGATTACTCAATGCCTTAGCTGTGCCACAGTCGGCAAAACAACCAAAGCAATAAGCTCAGAAGCGTAAGAATACCTCGGAAGAAAAACCCAACGCGGAAACGGTCGTGGTCACTGCTACTTTCGGGTCTGGAGGACGAGGAGGACGTGGTGGTGGCCATGGACGTGGTCGTGGAACGTCAAGAGTTCAAGGTTGAGGAGACCAACAGCCTGGCAAAACCTACTCTTGGGCTGACATTGCCAATAACCCATGTGTGCGTCACCTAGATTCTAGTGGGGGCTCGTCCCACACAAACACAGAGTGTCGTTTCAACGACGACATTAAGAGAGATGATACCGCTAGCTACAAAGCTAAGGGGAAGAAGGGAAAGAAGAATCCCGAGAAGGATAAAGAGACCAAGGAAGGTTCCGACATGGAGGAAGCTGATGCTTCAAATCCCAAGCCAGAAGGGAAGAAAAAATTTCCGACCAAGAAAGACACTTATGTCACCTTCCTCGTATCTCGGCCAGCAAATGTCAAAAAGGCAATGCTACATGAGCTCAATGCAACATTTCCGGCTGTCGCTCAATTCTTGGACTGGTCGGAAGTGGCAATCACATTTGACCGTGCTGATCATCCGCCTAAGTTACACAGGCGAGGAAAATACGCCTTAATCGTTAATCCACTTATTGACGGTTATGGTTTCTCCAAGACTCTCATGGACGGTGGCAGCAGTATTAATATTTGTATGTTGAAACGCTACGTCGGATGAAGATCTCGGAGACCCAGCTGACCCACAGCTCTGTGATCTTTCACGGGGTTGTCCCAGGAAGAAAAGCAAATTCCCCGGGAGAAATCACTTTCGATGTTAATTTTGGAACTCCAAAGAACTATCGGACGGAGGCACTTTCCTTCGAAGTGGTCCCGTTCAAGAGCGCGTACCACGCTATATTCGGACGTCTGGCTTACTAGGCTTTTATGGCTCGTCCGTGTTACATTTACAATATGATGAAAATTCCAGGTCCCAACGGCGTGATCATTATCAGGGGAGACCCGAAGAAAGTGCGAGAGTGCGAGGATGGAAATGCCGCCTTTGGTGAAGCCGTGATGCACGCCCAAGAGTACCAGGAGATCAAGAAGAGGATAGATCCGTCCGAGATGCCAGCAACGAAGAAGGAGGTGACAAAGCCAAATCCAGAGTTTAAGGCATCGGAGGAGATGAAGAAGATGCCGTTGAAGGATGATAATCCCTCCAAGGTGACCCAGATAGGCGTAGGCCTAGATAGCACATAGGAAAGCGCGCTCGTCAAGTTCCTCCAAGCAAATCAAGATATCTTCGCATGCCAGCCATCTGACATGACTGGAGTACCTAGGGAACTTGCCGAGCACTCTTTAAATGTAAACCCGAACGCTAAACCCGTCAAATAGTCCTTACGATGTTTCGGAGATGAAAAGCGTAAGGAAATAGCTAAGGAACTAGCACGTCTCGAGTTATCTGGATTCACAGAAGAGGTCATCCACACTGAGTGGTCGGCCAATCCTGTAATGGTCCCTAAAAAGGGCACCACTGATTTAAGGATGTGTGTTGATTATACTGCCTTGAACAAGGCTTGCACCAAAGATCTGTTCACTCCGCCTAGGATTGATCAAGTTATCGATTCTATGGCAGGCTCGGAACTCCTCTGTTTTCTCAACGCATATTCCGGTTATCACCAAATTCGGATGAAGGAATCTGACAAAGTCAAAACTTCATTCATAACCCCCTTCGGAACCTTCTATTTTGTTACGATGCCTTTTGGGCTGAAGAACGCAGGAGCTACGTACCAACACACAATGCAGCGTTGCCTCCACGATCAAATCAGACGCAATGTACACACATATGTGGATGATATTGCGGTGATGTCCAGAAAGAAGGAAACACTGATTTCTGACTTGGAGGAAAAGTTCGCCAATCTACGAAAATACAACATAATGCTTAATCCAAAGAAATGCTTCTTTGGAATCCCAACCGGAAAATTGTTAGGTTTCATCATGTCTCAAAGAGGCATAGAGGTGAACCAAGACAAAATCAAGGCTATACTCAATATTTCCAGGCCAAATCGCATGAAGGACATACAAAGGCTAACTAGTTGCATTGCTGCAGTCAGTCGGTTCGTAAGACGGCTCCGTGAAAGAGCCGCACCATTATACAAACTCCTGAAAAAGACCAAGGATTTTGTGCGGACCGACGAAGCTGAAGCCGCACTAAAAGACTCCTATCCTTGCTGCGCTGGAGCCACAGGAACCAATGTTGCTCTATCTTGCTGCGGCAAACAAAGTCGTCAGTATTGTTATGGTAGTGGAGAGACCGGAGGAAAATCAGGAACACTTGGTGCAGCGTCCGACTTACTTTGTCAGCGAGGTCCTGACAGAATCGAAACAGCGGTATCCGCACTATCAAAAGCTAGCTTATGGTGTGTTCTTAGCATCTCGTAAGCTATGATATTATTTTCAGGAGCATCCAATTACCGTGGTGAGCAGAGCTCCCATGAGAGATATAATCAATAACAGTGAGGCCATAGGACGCGTCGCCAAATGGAGCATAGAGCTCTCAGCTTTCGATATTGATTACAAACCTCAGACAATAATCAAATCTCAAATCCTTGCCGACTTTGTTGTTGATTGGATAGACACGAAGGAGAATATGACCCTCCCTGAGTCGGAATATTGGACCCTATATTTAGATGGGTCTAAGGCTCGCGGGGGCTTGGGGGCTGGCGTGGTACTCAAATCACCCCAAGGAGATAAACTTTTCTACGTGTTGTAGATCCACTTTACAGTGACAAATAATATTGCCGAGTATGAAGCACTGCTACATGGAATCTGGATTGCTAAGGATATCAGCATCGAACGTTTGATGTGTTATGGAGATTCAGATCTTGTTGCTCAGCAAGTGTCGGATATTTGTAATGCAAATAAGCACATGGCAGTATATAAAGCTGTCGTGGATGATTTATCTAAATCGTTCGAAGGGTTTGAGGTTCAACACATCCCTCGAGCAGAAAATGAGGAAGCAGATGCACTATCTCGAATAGGCTCTGCACGGAAAGAGGTCCCGGATGATGCTCTTCTAGAGCACCTCAAAGTTCCCTCAGTAAAGGGAGTGGACGAGGAATATCCGACCAAATCTGACTCACCTTTGATAGCGGTTCTGGCCGTAATTCCCAGCTGGACTCAACCCTACCTTGATTATTTGGTAGATGGCAAATTACCCGAAGACGAGGTTCTAACCCGGCAGATCGTCCGACGAGCAAAAACCTATACCCTGGTTAGTGGTGAGCTCTATAAGCGGAGTGTGTCTAGGGGTTTTCAGCGCTGTGTATCTCCGGAAGAAGGAGTGGAAATCTTAAGAGAAATCCACGAAGGCGAGTGTGGTCACCACGCTGCACCCAAATATTTAGTGGCAAAAGCTTTTACACACGGTTTTTCTTCCTTACAGCCAAGGAAGATGCCAAACGGCTGGTCAAGACATGCAAGGGTTGCCAAAAATACGCCAAACAAGCTCATATTCTGGCTGATCAGCTGCGAACAATACCTATAACATGGCCTTTCGCGGTCTAGGGGCTTGACATGGTAGGACCGTTTAAACGGGCTCCAAGTGGATTTACTCACCTCTTAGTGATGGTGGATAACTTCACCAAATGGATTGAGGCTAAACCCGTCACTAGTTGTGATGGAGCAACAGCCAAAAGATTTGTCGAGGGTGTTATAATCTGGTATGGTTATCCGCACAGTATTATCACGGACAATGGGAGTAATTTCTCTATGGGAGAACTTGCCGAATTCTGCAACGAATAAAATATCCGACTTGACATTGCGCCAGTCGCACATCCATAGGCTAATGGACAAGTCGAAAGAGCAAATGGTTTAATCCTACAAGGCCTAAAACCGATACTCGAAGCACCACTACGACGTGATGCGAGGGCTTGGGCGGAGGAATTACCCTCTGTAATATGGAGTTTACGAAGAACTCCGAACAGGTCAACCGGATACACACCTTTCTTCTTGGTCTATGGCGCGAAAGCAGTTCTTCCTAGTGATTTGATTCACACTTGTCCTAGAGTGGCCGCGTATATTGAGGAGGATGCCGAGATTTCTCGACAAAATGATCTCGACTTAGTCGAAGAAGTTCACGTCGTTGCTGAAATGAGATCAACAGCCTATCAGCAGAAGTTACGCAAGTATCATAGCCAGAGAGTCAGAAACAGATCTTTCAATAAAAGCGATTTGGTTCTCCGGCTTGTGCAGCAAAGAAAGCACAAACTTTCCCCAGTATGGGAACGGCCATTTTTAGTTAGTCGAGTATTGCACAATGGTTCATACTACTTAACTGATATGAGGCCAGTCAAAGAAAGACCTGCTACTAAGGAGAGAAAGAGAGCTAGAGGCAGTACAAATCCAGATGAGTTAGACAGACCATGGAATATTGCTCAGCTACGTCCCTTTTATTCTTAGTTTATCCTTCTTTGTAATCATATATATGTACATGTTCTGTGAGAAATAAAAGTCTTGGTTGCCTCAAGTTTTTTTTGAGAAGTTTTTACCATCTTATTTCCGAATGATCATGTCATAGTCGAAAATCCCAGAATACCTGAAAGTACTTTATGCTCATGTTTGTTCTGGTTTAGATTTCCGATTCTAAAAATGCTACCTTTGGGTATAACTCTAAAGTTTCTAGTCTATACTTTGGTTATTTGTCTGATTGCCGGATGCGGGCATTTTCCGAGTAGTGAATTGTTGGTACTGGAAGCCGGCTTTGTTTTCGAGTTTAAACTGGTTTAGCAATTGAGCTCCGTTGCTCGAAAAAGTTTCTGTGCATAAAGTTTAGCCAGCTCACGAAAGGGACGAGGCAGAAAGCCAGATAAACGATAAGTATAGACGAAAAAGTATAAGTGCTTATGCAAACATTTCAGGCACACAAAAATTTAAAGTCAAAAGTGCTGAATAGATTAAAACTTGGCACTAGCAAAAGTATCATACTGCATATTTACAGACCCATAATGTTTCTCAGAATAATACATTTGTTTCTGGTAATCTATGATGCAGGAGGAGAGGAAGGAGCTGCCGGCTCGCTGGATACATCGCCTTGATATCGTTCCGAGATATCCACATCCGACATGGTGTGGTCATCATCAGAAACTTTGGTTTCTTCTTCGGGAGGCGGAGGCGGCGTGTCCACGCGGGTGAAGAAGGGAGTGTCGTAGCTGGTTAAGTCAGCTACATGACACCCATATCCGGCGCAGGAGTCCATGATGGCCTTAATCTCTTGCTCTTGCCCGTCTTCGTCCACCTTGCAGTACCCTCTGGTCACTTGCCAGATTTCCAAGCTTCCATGGTGGCTCATGACCATGGTGAGAGCGTTTTGCGCTGCGATTCACGCGTAGGACATGTTCTAGTCCCAGACAAGCTGCGGCATCTCCTTTGCCTTGTCCCGCACCTGAAATTCGGACATGCTATACATGTCCAGAACCTTGAGAGCTTCGCCATTGTCCTCAATGGATTGGCGGAAGTCATGAAGCAGATCACCGACTTGGGTAAGCCGGTGGGTTGAAGTCTACGCACTTCTATTCTTGTAGACAGTTGTTGGGCCTCCAAGTGCAGAGGTTTGTAGAACACAGCAGCAAGTTTTCCCTTAAGTGGATTACCCAAGGTTTATGGAACTCAGGGAGGAAGTGGTCAAAGGTATCCCCTCTCAAGCAACCCTGCAATCAAGATACAAGAAGTGTCTTGTGTCCCCAACACACCCAATACACTTGTCAGGTGTATAGGTGCACTAGTTCGGCAAAGAGATAGTGAAATACAAGTTGTATGGATAATTATAAGTGGTAACAGTGATAGAAAATAGCTTGCTGGCGTGTGGTTGACGTGGGAAAAGAATAAAGGCAAACCGAAATAAAGATGGAAGCAAGCAAACATGTAACAGATCTAATTGCAAACGGTGTATCAATGCTTAGAAACAAGGCCTAGGGATCATACTTTCGCTAGTGAACACTCTCATATAAATATCTTCTCTTTATGATACTACTCTTAACTACTCTCCGGTTGAACACTCTAATCGATGGTAGGGCTATAACAGCACACCTCAAAGTTCGCTTTCCCCATCTAGATAACCCCACACTGTCACCTTGAGCTCTAGATGGTTCCAACAAACACCACAATTTCATAGAAACATCCAACTCCAAATATAACTCATAACAAGTATTTGTAATATCTAGCCTAAGTGCCACCATGGTGGGAACGCAGTCACTTTCACACACATGGGGAGAGCCAAAGATCTATTAAAGCACTTGAGTAGCAAAGTAGATCTACTTGATTACAAAGCTCATGATCACAATATGATCATGCATAGAGAGAGAGATGAACACGTAGCTACCGGTAGAACCCTTAGCCTCGAGGAAGAACTACTCCCTCCTCATCATGGGAATCAGCAACGGTGATGGAGATGGTGGTGTAGATCGATGTATATGTCTCTGGGGGCACTTCCCCATCCCGACAGGGTGCCGGAACAGAGACTTTCTGTCCCCCGAATCTCCCCTTTGGTGGTGGCGGCACTGCGGAACATTTCGTGGCTGGAGGCTGGACTATTTAGGGTTTATGCATCGGGAGGCATCTTATAGGCAAAGAGGCAAGGCCGGTGGGCGGCCAGGGGGCCCACACCACCAGGTGGCGTGGCTAGGTCTAGCCCGCGCCACCACATGGTGTGGCCGCCCTGTGGCCCCTCTTCGTCTCGTCTTCTGGCTCCGTGAGTCTTCCGGGAAAATAACGACTTTGGCTTTTGTACGGTCCAATTCCGAGAATATTCATTTTCTAACTTTCCTGGAACCAAAAATAGCAGAAAACAGGCAACTGGCACTGTGGCATATGGTTAATAGGTTAGTCCAAGAAAGTGTATAAAAATACTCCAAAGTTGGAACAAAACATAAGAAAGTAGATAAAAACCAAGCATGGAACATCAAAAATTATAGATACGTTAGCAACGTATCAACATCCCCAAGTTTAATTCCTGCTCGTCCTCGAGTAGGTAAGTGATGAAAAGAAAGGATAATTTTTGAGGTGACATGCACCATCATAAACTTGATCAAAGTATTTGTAAAACATTGATAGCTGGGATCATAGTACTTCAACATAGCATGAAAGATAAAGTTCTAACAATAAGAAATAGCAACTATGTTGTAACATGAAAGGATACAAACAAAAGATTCATGAATAACAATGCTTTGCAAGACGTTTGTTTGTTTCACATAAAGAAAACATAGCATAGTGGCATTCAGCTTGTCCCTCATAGAGTAGCAAACATAAATGCATAGGACACCTTCAAAGTTTATAAGAGTGACTAGATACAAGTAGTTTAAGAACAAGCAATATCAAGTTATGCATCAATCAACAAGTCTTGGGACAAGGCACATATAACTAAGAATAGCCACTATGCTCTCAAAGTAGGTGCATAAAGGTAGAAGGTGGTGACTCAACATAAAAGTAAAAGAAAGGCCTTCATAGAAGGAAGTAGAGATTCAAGTTTCATAAAGAGCTTCCAAAAATTATGGTACTTGTTAGCTTTCAGCTCTCATTGCCCCTATCATAAGCATATTGAAGTGATTAAGGTTAAAGTGCACAAACTATGGTGTACATGCTTGACGAAGTATAAGTTAGAAATCTCATGTCCCTTGAATACGAGGGCCGCTCCTCATGCTACTCAAGTTTAGTCACCGGTAAGTTCTTGTCATTGTAAGTACATGTGTATCATAAAGAACCGCCAATGGGGTACCCCTTGCCCGATGATACGGAAAAATCCCCATATCAAAATGACAAGGCAAGCAGACAACGAGCATCTCAGCAATCTTCTTATTTACCATGGGAATATGGTGCTTTTTTCTCTCTTTCCTCTTTTCATAATCTCTTTTTTCCTCTTTTTCTTTTTTCTCAATATAGGACTCTTTTCTTATAAGAAGAATGCTTCATAGACAGCTCATTATGGTTACGCTGCAGGTTTCCACCATGACAGCATGGATTAGACCGGAGGCCTAGGCGTTTCTCTAACACATATACATAACTCCATGGACTTACAAGCTCCCCTTTCATTTCGCATCGACGACATCCATAGACAAAAGAGCATGATATCAACTAGGTACAAAGTACAAGTCCAATGTTGAAAGCGTTCCCCATGACAGCATGGTTCTGCTAATCCCCAACAAATAAGTGCAAGAATATACAACATAGACGACACAATGGTTCAAGTTTATTAAGGGCAATAAAAGTAAAGTGTGCCATCAAGTTCGTGAGAGCTTTAATCACTAGTTTTCTCATAACAAATTTAATTCGGAAGGTATATAAAAACATGAATATACTTGGAATAGCATATGCTAGTAGGTAGGTATGGTGGACTCTTTGGAATAACTTGGTTTAGGGAATTGGATGCATGAGTGGAACTCATACTTGGTTGTGGAGGCTAGCAAAATACTGGGAGCGACAAACTAAGAGAGCAATAATGGCCATAATCATGCAGAGCGACAAAACATCATTGATCAAAGCATAAAGTGATACTACAAGTTGAAAACTAAAGGATCATAAAGGCTATAGCGACTTGGGATAGTCATAACATGGTGTGAGCAGGCGCCAAGTCAACCCAAACAAAGCATCAAAGGAGAATACCACAATATTATGCTTTAATATACCAAAACAACGCATAACCCTTCCAAGGCACATTAAGCAATCTCAATTGTTTATAAGATGTCATGCTACAGCAAATAATACTATGCCTAAAGCCAAAAAAATATCAAGCATGGCATGACAAAGCATAGGCCATAGTCAAAAACAAGCTTTCTTTACCACTTAAGCATGAACTTTCCTACTCTTTTCCAATCCAATCCAAACTATTTGAAAACCAATGTATGAAAGAGGTGGTCCAACCAATTTATTCAGCAAACTAATAAAACCAAGCAAACGAAAAACCAAAACGAAAACGAAAAAGAAGACGCTCCAAGAACAACACAACTGTGCATGAAACAATAAAAATGAAGTGTTTGGAAGAAACCTGGGATTTTTATTGATGAAGAAGGGGATGCCTTGGGCATCCCCAAGCTTTGACGCTTGTACTTCTTGGATATTTCTTGGTTTGACACGCGTGGCATCCCCAAGATTGAGCTTTAGTCTATTCTTCATCTCATTACTCATTCCTTCCATACACCTAAAATTTTTCCTTCGTACAAAACTTCCACACAATCTTTATTAGCAACATTAGTGCACTCAAGATAATAAGTATCAAGGTTTAGTTCTAACAACCATTAAACTTCCATTAAAACACTAGCTACTGTAGCACTTCCCTCAAAAAGCTCACTTCCCCAAAAGAACTCAAAAAGGAACCAAGAAGAAGCAAATCCAAATAATGGCAGAAATCTATCAAAACAGACCAGCAGGTAAAGACGATTTTTTTCGAAGATCTTCTGTTGCTCAACTCAAAAGGTGTTGAACTAACGAAAGTTAGATAACAACCTGGGGCCAAAGCACAAAAATTCACACCTCAAAAGGACGTACAGAGATTTTACACGAATTTTTACGGTGAAGCACAGAAATCTGTTTCGGGACAGTAAATTTCCCAATCATTACTTCTCTCTCATTAGAGGTTACTCTTGGCACAAAAAGAAAATAAAAAGTATAAGGAGCGGTTATTACAGAAGTAATAACTTCCAAGACTCATCTAAAACTTTTGGGTTATCTCCCAATAAGTACTTTTCTTTTAACACCTTTACGTTAGGCATGATAATTTGAGAAGATGCTCACATAGGAAATATGAATTGAAGTAAAAGAGAGCATCAAGAAGCAATTTCAAAACACATTAGTCTAACCCACTTCCTATGCATAGGAATCTTGTAAAGAAACAAGTCATGAAAGCACAAAGCACAAGCATAGGAAAGCAAAACAAGTGCTTTCAAGACTTTCAACATAAAGAGGGGAAACTTAATATTATTGAGACACATAAAACCATGTTTCCCTCTCTCATAATAACTTTCAGTAGCATCATGAATAAAATTAACAATATAACTATCACATAAAACATTCTTATCATGAGACACATGCATAAAATAATTAATACTCTCCATATAAACATAGTCATTCTTATTAATTGTAGTGGGAGAAAATTCAACAAAATAGCTATCATTATTATTCTCATCACCATAATCATCTAATATAGGAGGCATATTGTAGTTATAATTAATTTTCTCCTAAATAGTAGGTGGACTGAAAATATCATATTCATCATTGTAATCATCATATATTGGAGGTTTTGTATCATCATAAGCAATAGAATAGCTATCTTCCAAAGCTGGGGAACTAAAAAGATCATTTTCATAAAAACTAGCTTCCCCAAGCTTAGACTTTTCCATAGCATTAGCAATAATGGTGTCCAAATAATTCATACTAACAACATTGCTATTAGCATGCAAATAAAGTTCCATAGGTTTTTTAATTTTCTCTTCAAACACTTCATGTCCTAACTCAAGATAAATACTATAAAGCTCTCTAATTTTGTTGTTGTTTTCCATTAAGCCTAACTAGTGAAAACAAGAAACAAAAAGACAAATTAGCAGAATCTAAAGGAAATAACTTCGAGCACTCACACCGGAGGATGTGAGTAACTTTTACCTTACCTCCCCGGCAACAGCGCTAGAAAATAGCTTGATGTCTACACACTTCTATTCTTGTAGACAGTTGTTGGGCCTCCAAGTGTAGAGGTTTATAGAACAACAGCAAGTTTTCCCTTAAGTGGATTACCCAAGGTTTATCGAACTCAGGGAGGAAGTGGTCAAAGGTATCCCCTCTCAAGCAACCCTGCAATCAAGATACAAGAAGTCTCTTGTGTCCCCAACACACCCAATACACTTGTCAGGTGTATAGGTGCAGTAGTTCGGCAAAGAGATAGTGAAATACAAGTGGTATGGATAATTATAAGTGGTAACGGTGATAGAAAATAGCTTGCTGGCGTGTGGTTGACGTGGGAAAAAACTAAAGGCAAACTGAAATAAAGATGGAAGCAAGCAAACATGTAACAGATCTAATTGCAGACGGTGTATCAATGCTTAGAAACAAGGCCTAGGGATCATACTTTCGCTAGTGAACACTCTCATATAAATATCTTCTCTTTATGATACTACTCTTAACTACTCTCCGGTTGAACACTCTAATCGATGGTAGGCCTATAACAACACACCTCAAAGTAAGCCTTTCCCATCTAGATAACCCCACACTGTCACCTTGAGCTCTAGAGTTCCAACAAACACCACAATTTCATAGAAACATCCAACTCCAAATATAACTCATAAAAGTATTTGTAATATCTAGCCTAAGTGCCACCATGGTGTGCATGCTGTCACTTTCACACACATGGGGAGAGCCAAAGATCTATTAAAGCACTTGAGTAGCAAAGTAGATCTACTTGATTACAAAGCTAATGATCACAATATGATAATGCATAGAGAGAGAGAGAGAGATGAACACATAGCTACCGGTAGAACCCTTAGCCTCGAGGAAGAACTACTCCCTCCTCATCATGGGAATCAGCAAGGGTGATGGAGATGGTGGTGGAGATCGTTGGAGATGGCTCCGGGGGCACTTCCCCATCCCGGCAGGGTGCCAGAACAGAGACTTTCTGTCCCCCAAATCTCCCCTTCGGTGGCGGCAGTGCTGCAGAACTTTTCGTGGCTAAAGGCTAGCCTATTTAGGGTTTATGCATCGGGAGGCATCTTATAGGCGAAGAGGCAAGGTCGATGGGCAGCCATGGGGGCCACACCACCTGGTGGCGCGGCCAGGGCTAGCCCGCGCCACCACATGGTGTGGCCTCCCGGTGGCCCCTCTCCGTCTCATCTTCTGGCTCTATGAGTCTTTCGAGAAAATAACGACTTTGGCTTTTGTCCGGTCCAATTCTGAGAATATTCATTTTCTAACTTTCCTGGAACCAAAAACAGCAGAAAACGGGAAACTGGCACTGTGGCATCTTGTTAATAGGTTAGTCCAAGAAAGTGTATAAAAATACTCCAAAGTTAGAACAAAACATAAGAAAGTAGATAAAACCAAGCATGGAACATGAAAAATTATAGATACATTAGCAATGTATCATGGGTGCGGGGCTCAGTAGAGTTGGAGTCCGTCAAGTTCAGAGGACCTATGCGTACAATGCAAAACAGTTAAAATAAATCCGACATCGAAAGAATCGAAGAATGTATATAAGTCAGAAAGATGGAAACATACCAAAGATGATGTCATCAACTTTGGTCTTCTCTTCCTGAAGACTCCGGTGTTCAGCTCAGAGTGCCTCGAAAAGGTCCCTCTCTCTGCAAAGCTCGTCGTTGAGATCCGAGATTTTCTTCTCGTGGAGTGCAATATTGCGATCACACTCCACGGTGGCCATGGAGGAGGATTCGAGAACTTGAGCGATGCTCTTATCATGACCTGCCTTGAGCTGATCTAGCTCTTGGCGGAGATCCTTGTTTTCCACCACCAAGGTCTTCAAATTCTCGGCCTCTTCGATCATAGCACAGGACTGCTTTACCAGTGATGTAAGGCAAAAGAACAATAGTTTAGCAAAAAATATTCGACTATGAAAACACAAGACAAGGTTTGAGTCTCGAAATGTTTACCTTCGGCCTCAGCCTTGGAAACCTCCAGCTCAGCATTTTCAAGTCGGAGAGCCTTGATCTCTCTCCGCTTGTTGTAGATATTCTTCAACAAATCCTGGTTATATGAATTAACTTTCTGTAAGTCAGAATACCCAGAGTCAGAAGTCTACTGAAGACTCGGGCTAATTTTGTTACTAATATCAGCACGAGCCTTGGGGGCTACACTAGTTCGTTCTTTAGCATCCTAAGGAAGCATAAACTTGGATTGTATATCCAACTTCATGCTTGGGGGCTAGAGGATATGATATAAAGTACAATAAAGAAAAACGTGAGTTGGAATTCCGACTTACATGATGTTCATGTGTGAGCTTGCTCAGGCACATGTTCACCTCAGTGGTAACCTTCTCGGCGAGGGTGAGTGGAATAACCGGAGGTGGTGGAAGCACGCCAGCTCTTGGTCCCTCATCGTGAAGGCGGACTTGTTTAAGAAGGTCGGAGTACTTGACGTCCTCCGCTTCTTGTGCTACTTCTTCGGCAGAGAGATTTCGGCTTTCCAGGTATTGTTGGGCCAGCCGCTAGATTTCCTCCACAGATTTCCGAGACAAGCCAAATTTGGCAAGTCCCGGATTGTTCAGGAGGTTTTCGGTGAAGGTCTCTGCCGAGGGATCATTACCTGAAGAGGGTTCACCCTTATCTAAACCTGAGCCACCTATGGTGGCGCCAGTCTGCGACTCAAGGGTCGTTGGCCCGTTGAAGGAGCCAGATCTTCTGCGACAACCAGCGATGGAGTAATTACCGGCGTTGCAGAAGGATGAGGGGCAGGAGTCGGAGGAGCCACGGCAAGAGAAGCCATAGTCAGCTTCGTCTGCTGATACATTGCAAATGTATCTATAATTTTTGATGTTCCATGCTTGGTTTTATCTACTTTCTTGTGTTTTGTCCACACTTTGGAGTACTTTTCATTTGATTTCTTGGACTAAACTATTAACAAGAGCCACAGTGCTAGCTGCCTGTTTCTGCTGTTTTTGGTTCCAGGAAAGTCAGAAAATGAATATTCTTGGAATTGGACGGGACAAAAGCCAAAGTTCCTATTTTCCTGGAAGACTCACGGATCCAGAAGGAGAGTTGGAGAGGGGCCACAGGGTAGCCACACCCTCCCAGGCGCGGGTACCCCTAGGCCGCGCCAGGGCATGTTGTGGGCCCCCTGGCCGCCCACCGACTATTCTTCCTTTGCCTATAAGAGCCTCCCGATGCATAAACCCTAAATAGTCAAGCCTCCAGCCACGAAAAGTTCCGCAGCGCCATCACCACCGAAGGGGAGATTCGGGGGACAGAAAGTCTCTGTTCGGGCACCCTTCCCGGACGGGGAAGTGCCCCCGGAGCCATCTCCATCGATCTCCACCGCCATCTCCATCACCATTGCTGATTCCCATGATGAGGAGGGAGTAGTTCTCTCTCGAGTCTAAGGGTTCTACCGGTAGCTATGTGTTCATCTCTCTCTCTATGCATGATCTTATTGAGATCATGAGCTTGTAATCTATAGATCTACCTTGCTACTCAAGTGCTTTAATAGATCTCTGCTCTCCCCATGTGTGTGAAAGTGACAGTGTGCACACCATGGTGGCACTTAGGCTAGAGATTACAAATACTTGTTATGAGTTATATTTGGAGTTGGATGTCTTTACGAAATTGTGGTGTTTGTTGGAACCATCTAGAGCTCAAGGTGACAGTGTGGGGTTATCTAGATGGGAAAGGCTTACTTTGAGGTGTGCTGTTATAGCCCTACCAACGATTAGAGTGTCCAACCAGAGAGTAGTTCAGCGTAGTATCATGAAGATAATATATGAGAGTGTTCACTAGTGAAAGTATGATCCCTAGGCCTTGTTTCTAAGCATTGATACACCGTTTGCAATTAGATCTGTTACATGTTTGCTTGCTTCCATCTTTATTTCAGTTGTACTTTAGTATTTTCCACGCCATCAAGCTATTTTCTATCACCGTTACCACTTATAATTATCTATACCACTTGTATTTCACTATCTCTTCGCCAAACTAGTGCACCTATACACCTGACAAGTGTATTGGGTGTGTTGGGGACACAAGAGACTTCTTGTATCTTAATTGCAGGGTTGCTTGAGAGGGGATACCTTTGACCACTTCCTCCCTGAGTTCGATAAACCTTGGGTGATCCACTTAAGGGAAAACTTGCTGCTGTTCTACAAACCTCTGCACTTGGAGGCCCAACAACTGTCTACAAGAATAGAAGTGCGTAGACATCAAGCTATTTTCTAGCGCCATTGCCGGGGAGGTAAGGTAAAAGGTATTCACACCGGAGGATTAAAGAAGAAGAACCTCTGGTGTGAGTGCTCGAAGTTATTTCCTTTAGATTCTATAATTTTGTCTTTTTGTTTCTTCTTTTCACTAGTTACACTTAATGGAAAACAACAACAAAATTAGAGAGCTTTATAGTATTTATCTTGAGTTAGGACATGAAGTGTTTGAAGAGAAAATTAAAAAACCAATGAAACTTTCTTTGCATGCTAATAGCAATGTTATTAGTATGAATCTTTTGAACACCTTTGTTACTAATGCTATGGAAACGTCTAAGCTTGGGGAAGTTAGTTTTTGTGAAAATGATCTTTTTAGTTCCCCGGCTTTAAAGAAGAAAATTTGCTCTGATGATACTTTATCTCCCATATGTGGTAATTCTAATGATACTTGTGATATTTTAAATCCACATACTAAAAGCATCCCTTTTAAATACCTATAAAAATTGTTGAACGTGTTATGAATAACTCTTATATTGGAGATGGAACTGTTCATCCTGGTGATCATTTACTCTTTGTACATGAATTATGCGGGTTGTTCAAGTGTGCAGGTATTTCAGTGAACCAAGTTAAGAGGAAGCTATTCTCTTTATCACTTAAGGGCAAAGCAAGGGAGTGGTATGAGCTACTAGATGATCCTCATCATTTGGAGTGGAAGGAACTTGAATCTCTCTTTTACTCTAAATTTTATCCTCCTCATGAAATTCATAAAGATAGGAATTATATTTATAATTTTCATCCTCATGATAGAGAAAGTATTGCCCTAGCATGGGGGAGATTGAAGTCACTAATGCTCAAATGTCCCATTCATGAGCTCCCTAGGAATATTGTTATTAATAATTTCTATGCAAGGCTTTCAGGACATTACAACGACTATCTAGATACTTGTTTAGAGGGATCCTTCACGAGTAAGGAGGTCAAAGATAAGTGGGATCTTCTTGAAACAATTCAAAGCAATACCGAAGATTGGGATAAAAACAAAGGTAAAGAACTAGGTACAAACTATGAGTATGATTGCATTAAGTCTTTCGCTGAAACTACTGATTTTCAAGAGCTTAGTGCTAAATATGGTCTTGATCCTCAAATTATTGTTGATTATTATAGAACCTTTGCTTCTCATATTAATGCTCCTAAAGAAAAATGGGACATGTATCATGAGCCTTATAAAGGCACTTGCATGGAAAATGAAATTGTTATTAATGATAGCAATAAACATGCTCAAACCTCTGAAAGTACTACTTCTTATAAGCATGTTAATTTTTGTGGAATACATATACCTTGTGAGAATAATCAAATTGAAGAAGAATATTGTATCACCCACATGAATTAAAAAACTAGAACTTGGTATAGGGCTCTAAATGATCTTGGTAAAAAAGTTTGTGCCCTCTATCCTTTTATTTGTGAACTTTGCATTGAAGTGGGTCATTTCAATTTTCAATGCTCAGGCCATAATAATAGCCCTTCTAATCCAATGAGTACTGCAAGTTTGTATAGTGATGACATGATCACTCCTAATCAGCATGATTAACTTACATTATTTTTAGGGTGTGAAGAATTATCAAGAAAAACCTCTTTGGTAGATATGGGTGCTTTTGATATGAATAGTGTCATGCATGGTTTTCATCTTTATTGTGTTGATAATTTCCACACAAATACTTACATACAAAATATTATAAAAGATGAGATCTTACCAAAATTTGACATGACTAATATATGTTTTGGTCTAATTAATGAAAAGGAGGAATCCTCCAAAGTTTCTTATATTTTCTCTAACAATGAACCAGGGTATATGGAGAAGCTTCCTTTCAAGCCCCTCCCTCCAAAAGAGAAGAATAAAAAGAAGAAAAGGAGGAGTAAAAGAAGAGAGGAAACGGTATTTTCCCCTAAGCATGTTGCTCCTATTATAGTTTTTGATGAGTATGAACTCGATGATGTTCCTATGCCTGTTACCTATAGTAGTGATCATGATTGGGAAAAGCACACTACTTTTGATATTGAAAATCTCTTCTCTACCAATTCTGAAAATGATGATATTAATAATTGCTATACTATTAGTGATATCCATGATCCTTCCAGTGATGAACACACTTGGGAAGATAACTATTCTATTGCTTATAATGATTCTATACTTCCAATATATGATGATTGCAATGATGATTATGACATTTTTAGTCCACCTACTATTGAGGAGGAAATTAATTATGATTACAATATGCCTCCTATATTTGATGATTATGGTGATGATAATGATAGCTATTTTGTTGAATTTGCTCCCACTACAATTACTAAGAATGACTATGTTTATGTGGGGAGTATTAATTCTTTTATGCATGTGGCTCATGATAAGAATGTTTTATGTGATAGTTATATTATTAATTTTATTCATGTTGCTACTGAAAGTTATTATGATAGAGGGGAACATGGTTTTATGGGTCTCAACAATATTAAGTTTCCCCTCTTTATGTTGAAAGTCTTGAAAGCACTTGTTTTGCTTTCCTATGCTTGTTGCTTTGTGCTTTCATGACTTGTTTCTTTACAAGATTCCTATGCATAGGAAGTGGGTTGGACTTAAATGTGCTTTGAGTTTGCTTCTTGATGCTCTCTTTTACTTCAATTCATATTTCTTATGCGAGCATCTTCTCAAACTATCATGCCTAACTTAAAGGCATTAAAGAAAAGTACTTATTGGGAGATAACCCAAAAGTTTTAGATGAGTTGTAGAAGTTATTACCTCAGTAATAACCGATCCTTATCATTTTTATTTGCTTTTTGTGCCAAGAGAAACCTCTAATGAGAGAGAAGTAATGACTGGGAAAGTTGCTGTCCTGAAACAGATTTCTCTGCTTCACCGTAAAAATTTGTGTAAAATCTCTGTACGTCCTTTTGAGGCGTGAATTTTTGTGCTTCTTCCCCAGGTTGTTATCTAACTTTCGTTAGTTCAACACTTTTCTATTGGAGCAACAGAAGGTCTTCGCAAAAATTCGTTTTTACCTGCTGGTCTGTTTTGACAGATTTCTGCCATTATTTGCATTTGCTTCTTGTTGGTTCCTTTTTGAGTTCTTTTATGGAATTGAGCTTTTTTTGAGGGAAGTTCTACAGTAGGTTGTGTTTTAATGGAAGTTTTATGGGTGTTGAAATGGAACCTAAAGACCTATTATCTTGAGTGCACTAATGTTGCTAATAAAGATTTGTGTGAAGTTTTGTATGAAGGAAAAATTTCAGGTGTATGGAAGGAATGCGTAATGAGATGAAGGATGGACTAAAGATTAAGCTTGGGGATGCCATGCATGTCACCCCAAGAAATATTCAAGAAGTACAAGCGTCAAAGCTTGGGGATGCCCAAGGCATCCCCTTGTTCATCAATAAAAATCTCAGGTTTCTTCCAAACACTTTATTTTTATTGTTTCATGCACGGTTGTGTTGTTCTTGGAGCGTCTTATTTTTCATTTTCGTTTTGATTTTTCGTTTTCTTGGTTTTATTAGTTTGCTGAATAAATTGGTTGGACCCCCTCTATCATACATTGGTTTTCAAATAGTTTGGTTTGGATTGGAAAAGAGTAGGAAAGTTCATGTTTAAATGGTAAAAAGAGCTTGTTTTTGACTGTGGCCTATGCTTCGTCATGTCATGCTTGATATTGTTTTGGCTTGATGCTTAGTATTCTTTGCTGTAGCATGACATGTTATAAACAATTGAGATTGCTTAATGTGCCTTGGATGAATCATGCGTTGTTTTAGCATATTAAAGCATAGTATAGTGGTATTCTCCTTTGATGCTTTACTTGGGTTGACTTGGCGCATGCTCACACCATGTTATGACTATCTCAAGTCACCATATCCTTTATGATGCTTTAGTTTTCAACTTGTAGTATCACTTTATGCTTTGATCAATGATGTTTTGTCGCTTTGCATGATTATGTCCATTATTGCTCTCTTAGTTTGTTTATTCATGCTTTTGTTTACCTTCCGAATTAAACTTGTTATGAGAAAACTAGTGATTAAAGCTCTCACGAACTTGATGGCACACTTTACTTTTCTTGCCCTTAATAAACTTGAACCATTGTATCGTCTATGTCGTATATGCTTTCACTTATTTGTTGGGAATTAGCAGAACCATGCTGTCATGGGGAACGCTTTCAACATTGCACTTGGTACTTGTACCTAGTTGATATCATGCTCTTTTGTCTATGGATGTCGTCGGTGTGAAATGAAAGGGAAGTTTGTAAGTCCATGGAGTTATGTATATGTGTTAGAGAAACGCCTGGGCCGCTGGTCTAATCCATGCTGACATGGTGGAAACCTGCAGCGTAACCATAATGACCTGTCTATGAAGCATTCTTCTTATAAAAAAAGAGTCCTATATTGAGAAAAAAGAGAAAAAAAAGAGAGATTATGAAAAGAGGAAAGAGAGAAAAAAGCACCATATTCCCATGGTAAATCAGAAGATTGTTGAGATGCTCGTTGTCTGCTTGCCTTGTCATTTTGATATGGCGATTCTTCCGTATCATCGGGCAAGGGGTACCCCGTTGGCGGTTCTCTATGATACACATGTACTTACGATGACAAGAACTTACCGGTGACTAAACTTGAGTAGCATGAGGAGCGGCCCTCGTATACAAGGGACATGAGATTCCTTAATTATACTTCGTCAAGCATGTACACCATAGTTTGTTCACTTTAACCTTAATCACTTCAAGATGCTTACGATAGGGGCAATGAGAGCTGAAAGCTATTAAGTACCATAATTTTTGGAAGCTCTTTATGAAACTTGAATCTCTGCTTCCTTCTATGAAGGCCTTTCTTCCACCTTTATATTGAGTCTCCACCTTCTACCTTTATGCACCTACTTTAAGAGCATAGTGGCCCTTCTTAGTTCTATGTGCATTGTCCCAAGACTAGTTGATTGATGCATAACTTGATATTGCTTGTTTTAAACTATTTGTATCTAGTCACTCTTATGAACTTTGAAGGTGTCCTATGCATTTATATTTGCTACTCTATGAGGGACAAGCTGAATACTATTATGCTATGTTTTCTTTATGTGAAACAAACAAACGTCTTGCAAAGCATTGTTACTCATGAATCTTTTGTTTGTGCATTTTCATGTTGCAACAAAGTTTCTTTGTCTTATTGCTAGAACTTTTTCTTTCATGTTATGATTGAAGTACTATGATCCTAGCTATCAATGATTCTTTGATCAAGTTTATGATGGTGCATGTCACCTCAAAAATTATTCTTTCTTTTTATCACTTACCTACTCGAGGACAAGCAGGAGTTAAGCTTGGGGATGTTGATACATTGCAAATGTATCTATAATTTTTGATGTTCCATGCTTGGTTTTATCTACTTTCTTGTGTTTTGTGCACACTTTGGAGTACTTTTCATTTGATTTCTTGGACTAACCTATTAACAAGAGCCATAGTGCCAGCTGCCTGTTTTCTGCTGTTTTTGGTTCTAGGAAAGTCAGAAAATGAATATTCTCGGAATTGGACGGGACAAAAGCCAAAGTTCCTATTTTCCCGGAAGACTCATGGAGCCCGAAGGAGAGTCGGAGAGGGGCCACAGGGTGGCCACACCCCCCCCAGGCGCGGGTACCCCCAGGCCGCGCCAGGGCATGGTGTGGGCCCCCTGGCCACCCATCGACCTTGCCTCCTTCGCCTATAAGAGCCTCCCGATGCATAAACCCTAATAGTCAAGCCTCTAGCCACGAAAAGTTCCGTAGTGCCGCCGCCACCGAATGGGAGATTCAGGGGACAGAAAGTCTCTGTTCCGGCACCCTGCCGGGACGGGGAAGTGCCCCCGGGGCAATCTCCACTGCCATCTCCATCACCATTGTTGATTCCCATGATGAGGAGGGAGTAGTTCTCTCTCGATGCTAAGGGTTCTACCGGTAGCTATGTGTTCATCTCTCTCTCTATGCATGATCATATTGAGATCATGAGCTTGTAATCTATAGATATACCTTGCTACTCAAGTGCTTTAATAGATCTCTGCTCTCCCCATGTGTGTGAAAGTGACAGTGTGCACACCATGGTGGCACTTATGCTAGAGATTACAAGTACTTGTTATGAGTTATATTTGGAGTTGGATGTCTTTATGAAATTGTGGTGTTTGTTCGAACCATCTAGAGCTCAAGGTGACAGTGTGGGGTTATCTAGATGGGAAAGGCTTACTTTGAGGTGTGCTGTTATAGCCCTACCAACAATTAGAGTGTCCAACCGGAGAGTAGTTCAGCGTAGTATCATGAAGATAATATATGAGAGTGTTCACTAGTGAAAGTATGATCCCTAGGCCTTGTTTCTAAGCATTGATACACCGTTTGCAATTAGATCTGTTACATGATTGCTTGCTTCCATCTTTATTTCAGTTGTACTTTAGTCTTTTCCACGCCATCAAGCTATTTTCTATCTCCGTTACCACTTATAATTATCTATACCACTTGTATTTCACTATCTCTTCGCCGAACTAGTGCACCTATACACCTGACAAGTGTATTGGGTGTGTTGGGGACACAAGAGACTTCTTGTATCTTGATTGCAGGGTTGCTTGAGAGGGGATACCTTTGACCACTTCCTCCCTGAGTTCGATAAACCTTGGGTGATCCACTTAAGGGAAAACTTTTGCTGTTCTACAAACCTCTGCACTTGGAGGCCCAACAACTGTCTACAAGAATAGAAGTGCGTAGACATCATCTGCCGTAGGGGTTTCGAAGAAGTTCCCTTCCCCTTGCCCTTGATGAGCTGTTTAGCTCTGAGAATGTGATAAGTAGAAAACATTACATCTCGGAAGAAAATACGAATAAAGTACAAAGGCGGAAGTTGTGTTGAAAGTTACCTCTTCACAACTGGCACTTCCTTTGTGCCGATAGCCACTGTCCGAGCTTTGCGCTTCTTGGGCACAACGTCCGGCAGTGGGACCAGTTCCACCTCCTAAGAAAACTCTGGAGGATATCCCTTGATAGGAGCAAATTCTGACTTGGGGAGGTCGGCAAGCTGAAAAGAAGATAATATATCAGTATTGCAAAATAACTTAAAGGTGAAACACATAAAAAGGGTTTATTGCTAAAGCTTACCAGAACTACAGGGTCTTCCGCTGTGTGCATGTCCAGAGATACATCCGGAATATTTCTCTTGATCCGCTCCTTTATCAGCCATTTAATCTGTCTTATGTAGTCTTGTGACTTTAGGGCCTTGGGGCTGATGCGGAGGAAGTCTTGTTTCGACGCTGTGATGGAATGCATCAGTCGGTCGCCGTGGTGCTGGAGAGGCTGGATCCGGCGTCCCACCCAGCACTGGACCAGGTCGGATCCTCTTAAGCCCTTGTGCTTCATCAGGTATTCGATCCGCCTCTTGGCGAGGATCAGATCGTCACTGAGAGACAGAGGAGCCTCGTCCCAAGACGCTAGGGCCCTGGCGGCTCCATTGATGAAAGTCGGCAAAGCAGTAACTTTGTCGGAAGCAGGAATATCCGTATGGTAAAAGAAGGTGGCCGACCACTGTTTGACCGACTCACTAGCTAAAATGCGAGGATAAACATGCTCGTGTCTAACTGAAAGGCTAATCATGCTGGTAATATAAGGATTACCGGCAGTGATGGAATTTCTCCGGACATGAAAGTAAAACTGGAATAAAGTGAGACTCGGCCTAATGCCGAGGTATCCCTCACACAAAGCTGCATAAGAGCTCATCTCTAAGATGGAGTTGGGAGGAAGATGGTGAAGCTGAACGCCGTAGTGATCTATCACCTCGGAAAAGAATTCTGAGGGAGGGAAAGACAAACCTCTGTCGAGGTGGGTGCCGAAGTGTACCCGCTCGTCGGCGTGCGGGTTGGGGATGGTTTTGCCAAAACCGCTCCGCCAGTCGCTGGCGCGGAGGAGCCCTTCATTCTCCACGCCACGGAGCTTCTCGTCGTCAAGGAGACACGAGATCCAAACCCCACGGTTGCTTTCTTTCTCCGCTGCTGCGAAGCTAGCCAAGCCGGACGATGAAGATGAAGCCATTTCTCTGGTGTGCCGGTGACCTTGGATGGGCGGCGCTGGGAATCTGGGAAGCAGAGGAGGTCTATGCGTGGCGGAGAAGTTGAGGAGAGGAAACGGCAAGGGAATAGGTGAAGATGAGGAACAGGAAATCCTCACCCCTTATAACCACCTAACTACGCCAAGATTCGTGCAAATGGCACAGTGTAACCGCCACGCATCGTGGAAGGAACTGGGAAGGTCCCACGCGATGATTACGTCGCCTCGATCTCCGCATACGCATTGAAACGGCGCCTCGGTTCTGCGAACGGCGGACCCACCAACGGTCGTGCTGACAGGATGTTTGTCAGATGACGTAACTTGACCATAACTAGTGTTAGGTGACGTCAGAGACCAAGTTCCGACTTAGTTTGAATATCAAGCTAGAAAATCTGAATACTTATAGTTCCAACTTATTTTTAAGACCCGGATCATATCTTTTGTTTTGAAGTTTCAGGAACCCTTCAAGATTCTGCAAGCCGAGGATCAAGCTAGATGATGATGAATCCGACTGTGGATCTTGGAGATTTCCGAGGGCTAATGTTGGGGATATACTTTCCGGGTATCCTCACAGTTCCTCGCTGACCAGGGTGGCCACTTCGGGTTAGAGCTTTTCCTCATGGGCGGCCCAGTCAGAGAGAAGAGGCGGAGTCCAATCTGGCTATGGGAAGGCCCAGAAGACTTACCGACTTAGGCCCATAGTGTTACTTGTAGTTCAAGATGTACTCTATAACTGACTCTTAGTCGTAGCCGGATAGATCTCTCCTGTAAACCCTAGGCCGGATATCTATATAAGTCATCCTAGGGAGAGCCTTTAGGGCACCCCTTACAATCACAATCTCAACTTACATAGGTGAACCCTTGTAACCCATATTCCGGCTCTGTCATATTACTGGATTGCTAGCAGGAGTAGGATCCGTCCAAAGCCAGCGGATTTGAACCTGGGTAAACTTGTGTGCTCACCATCCTGGAACACCGTACGTCTAATACCCCTCTCTTCCGCACGCCTCGAGGACCCCCTCATGGCGTACTTGTCATCAATCCGACGACAACCACCAGTGTCATTTCATGTGTGTTCCTTTCCTAAACCACCACTAGTGTCATTGCATGTGTGTTACTTTACTAAACCACATGGATCCACCAGTGTCATTGCATGTGTGTTCTTTTGCTAAACCACAACTAGAGTCATTGCATGTGTGTTTTTTCATAAACCACTTGGATCCACCAGTTTCATTTCATGTGTGTTCTTTTCATGAACCACAACAAGAGTCATTGCATGTGTGTTCTTTTCCTAAGCCACCACTAGTGTCATTGCATGTGTGTTATTTTACTAAACCACATGGATCCACCAGTGTCATTTGCATGTGTGTTCTTTTCATAAACCACCACCAGTATTATTGTATGTGTGTTCCTTTCCAAAACCACATGGATCCACCAGTGTCATTGCATGTGTGTTCTTTTCCTAAACCACCACTAGAGTCATTTCATGTCTCTTCTTTTCATAAACCACAACTAGAGTCATTGCATGTTTGTTCTTTTCATAAACCACATGGATCCACCATTGTCATTGCATGTGTGTTCTTTTCATAAACCACCACTAGATTCATTGCATGTGTGTTCTTTCCATAAACCACATGGATCCACTAGAGTCAATTGCATGTGTGTTCTTTTCATAAACCACCAACAGTGTCATTGCATGTGAGTTCCTTTCCTAAACCACATGGATCCACCAGTGTCATTGCATGTCTTTGCATGTGTGTTCTTTTCCTAAACCACCACTAGTGTCATTGCATGTTTGTTATTTTACTAAACCACAACTAGAGTCATTGCATGTGTGTTATTTTCTTAAACCACTTGGATCCACCAGTGTCATTGGATTTGCGTCCTTTTCATAAACCACAATTAGAGTCACTGCATGTTTGTTCTTTTCATAAACCAGTTGGATCCACCAGAATCATTGCATGTGTGTTCTGTTCATAAACCGCCACTAGATTCATTGCATGTTTGTTCTTTTCATAATCCACATGGATCCACCAGTGTCATTCCATGTGTGTTATTTTCATAAACCACCACTAGATTCATTGCATGTGTGTTCTTTCCATTAACCACATGGATCCACCAGAGTCATTTGCTTGTGTGTTCTTTTCATAAACCACAACCGGTGTCATTGCATGTGTGTTCCTTTCCTAAACCACATGGATCCACTAGTGTCATTGCATGTCTTTGCATGTGTATTCTTTTCCTAAGCCACCACTAGTGTCATTGCATGGTTGTTATTTTACTAAACCACAACTAGAGTCATTGCATGTGTGTTCTTTTCATAAACCACTTGGATCCACAAGTGTCATTGGATTTGTGTCCTTTTCATAAACCACAATTAGAGTCACTTCATGTTTGTTCTTTTCATAAACCACTTGGATCCACCAGAATCATTGCATGTGTGTTCTGTTCATAAACCACAACAAGAGTCATTGCATGTTCGTTCTTTTCATAATCCACATGGATCCACCAGTGTCATTCCATGTGTGTTATTTTCATAAACCATCACTAGATTCATTGCATGTGTGTTCTTTTCATAAACCACGTGGATCCACCTGAGTCATTTGCATGTGTGTTCTCTTCATAAACCACCACCAGTGTCATTGCATGTGTGTTCCTTTCCTAAACCACATGGATCCACCAGTGTCATTGCATGTGTGTCCTTTTCATAAACCACCACTAGAGTCATTGCATGTTTGTTCTTTTCCTAAACAACCAGTAGAGTCATTGCATGTGTGTTCTTTTCATAAATCACTTGGATCCACTAGTGTCATTGCATGTGTATTCCTTTCATAAACCACAACTAGAGGCATTGCATGTGTGTTCTTTTCCTAAACCACCACTAGTGTCATTGCATGTGTGTTATTTTACTAAACCATATGGATCCACTAGTGTCATTTGCATGTGTGTTCTTTTCATAAACCACCACCAGTGCAATTGCATGTGTGTTCCTTGCCTAAACCACATGGATCCACCAGTGTCATTGCATGTGTGTTCTTTTCGTAGACCACCACTAGAGTCATTGCATGTGTGTTCTTTTCATAAACCACAACTAGAGACATTACATATTTTTTCTTTTCATAAACCACGTGGATCCACCAATGTCATTGCATGTGTAATCTTTTCATAAACCACCACTTGATTGATTGCATGTGTGTTCTTTCCATAAATCACATGGATCCACCAGAGTCATTTGGATGTGTGTTCTTTTCATAAACCACCACTAGTGTCACTGCATGTGTGTTCCTTTCCTAAACCACATGGATCCACCAGTGTCATTGCATGTCTTTGCATGTGTTCTTTTCCTAAACCACTAGTAGTGTCAATGCAAGTTTGTTATTTTACAAAACCACCACTAGAGTCATTACATGTGTATCCTTTTCATAAACCACAACTAGAGTCATTGCATGCTCGTTCTTTTCATAAACCACATGGATCCACTAGAGTCATTGCATGTGTGTTCTTTACATAAACCACAACTAGAGTCATTGCATGTTTGTTATTTTCATAAACCACATGGATCTACCAGTGTCATTACATGTGTGTTCTTTTCATAAATTACCAGTAGATTCATTGCATGTGTGTTCTTTCCATAAACCACATGGATCCACCAGAGTCATTTGCATGTGTGTTCTTTTCATAAACCACCACTTGTGTCATTGCATCTATGTTCCTTTCCTAAACCACATGGATCCAAAAATGTCATTACATGTGTGTTCTTATCCTAAACCACCACTAGCGTCATTGCATCTATGTTATTTTACTAAACCACCACTAGAGTCATTGCATGTGTGTTCTTTTCATTAACCACTTGGATCCACCAGTGTCATTGCCTGTGTGTCCTTTTCATAACCACAACTAGAGTCACTACATATTTGTTCTTTTCATAAACCACTTGGATGCACCAGAGTCATTGCATGTGTGTTCTTTTCATAAACCACAACTAGAGTCATTGCATGTGTGTTCTTTCCATAAGCCACATGGATGCACCAGATTGATTTACATGTGTCTTATGTTCATAAACCACCACTAGTGTCATTGCATGTGTGTTCCTTTCCTAAACCACATAGATCCACCATTGTCATTACATGTGCGTTCTATTCCTAAACCACAACTAGTAGTGTCATTGCATGTGTGTTATTGTACTACACCAAATGGATCCACCAGTATTATTGCATGTGTGTCCTTTTTATAAACCACCACTAGAGTCATTGCATCTGTGTTCTTTTGCTAAACCACCACTAGAGTCATTGCATGTGTGTTCTTTTGCTAAACCACCACTAGAGTCATTGCATGTGTGTTCTTTTCATAAACCACTTGGATCCACCAGTGCCATTGCATGTGTAATCTGTTCATGAACCACAACTAGATTCATTGCATATGTGTTCTTTTACTAAACCACCAGTAGTGTCATTGTATGTGTGTTATTTTACTAAACCACATGGATCCGCCAGTGTCATTTGCATGTGTGTTGTTTTCATAAACCACCACCAGTGTTATTGTATGTGTGTTCCTTTCCTAAACCACATGGATCCACCAGTGTCATTGCATGTGTGTTCTTTTACTAAACCACCACTAGAGTCATTGCATGTGTCTTCTTTTCATAAACCACAACTAGAGTCAGTGCATGTTTGTCTTTTCATAAACCACATGGATCCACCAGTGTCATTGCATGTGTGTTCTTTTCTTAAACCACCACTAGATTCATTGCATGTGTGTTCTTTCCATAAACCACATGGATCCACCAGAGTCATTTGCATGTGTGTTCTTTTCATAAACCACCACTCGTGGCATTGCATGTGTGTTCCTTTCCTAAACCACATGGATCCAATAGTGTCATTGCATGTCTTTCCATGTGTGTTCTTTTCCTAAACCACCACTAGTGTCATTGCATGTTTGTTATTTTACTGCACCACAACTAGAGTCATTGCATGTGTGTTCTTTTCATAAACCACTTGGATCTACGAGTGTCATTGGATTTGTGTCCTTTTCATAAACCACAATTAGAGTCACTTCATGTTTGTTCTTTTCATAAACCACTTGGATCCACCAGAATCATTGCATGTGTGTTCTTTTCATAAACCACAACAAGAGTCATTGCATGTTTGTTCTTTCCATAATCCACATGGATCCACCAGTGTCATTCCATGTGTGTTATTTTCATAAACCACCACCAGTGTCATTGCATGTGTGTTCCTTTCTTAAACCACATGGATCCACTAGGGTCATTGCATGTGTGTCCTTTTCATAAACCATCACTAGAGTAATTGCATGTGTATTCCTTTCAAAAACCACAACTAGTGTCATTGCATGTGTGTTCTTTTCCTAAACCACCACTAGTGTCATTGCATGTGTGTTTTTTTACTAAACCACATGGATCCACCGGTGTCATTTGCATGTGTGTTCTTTTCATAAACCACCACCAGTGTCATTGCATGCGTGTTCCTTTCCTAAACCACATGGATCCACCAGTTTCATTGCATGTGTGTTCTTTTCCTAGACCACCACTAGAGTCATTGTATGTGTGTTCTTTTCATAAACCATAACTAGAGTCATTACATGTTTTTTCTTTTCATAAACCACATGGATCCACCAGTGTCATTGCATGTGTATTCTTTTCATAAACCACCACTAGATTTATTGCATGTGTGTTCTTTCCATAAATCACATGGATCGACCAGAGTCATTTGCATGTGTGTTCTTTTCATAAACCACCACCAGTGTCACTTCATGTGTGTTCCTTCCTAAACCACATGGATCCACCTGTGTCATTGCATGTATTTGCATGTGTGTTCTTTTCCTAAACCACCACTAATGTCAATGCATGTTTGTTATTTTACTGAACCGCCACTAGAGTCATTGCATGTGTGTCCTTTTCATAAACCACCACTAGAGTCATTGCATGTTCGTTCTTTTCATAAACCAGTTGGATCCACTAGAGTCATTGCATGTGTGTTCTTTACATAAACCACAACTAGAGTCATTGCATGTTTGTTATTTTCATAAACCACATGGATGTGTTATTTTCATAAAGTACCAGTAGATTCATTGCATGTGTGTTCTTTCCATAAACCACATGGATCCACCAGAGTCGTTTGCATGTGTGTTCTTTTCATAAATCACCGCTAGTGTCATTGCATGTGTGTTCCTTTCCTAAACCACATGGATCCACCAATGTCATTGCATGTCTTTGCATGTGCGTTCTTATCCTAAACCACCACTAGCGTCATTGCATCTGTGTTATTTTACGAAACCACCACTAGAGTCATTGCATGTGTGTTATTTTCATAAACCACTTGGATCCACCAGTGTCATTGCATGTGTGTCCTTTTCATAAACCAAAACTAGAGTCACTACATATTTGTTCTTTTCATAAACAACTTGGATCCACCAGAGTCATTGCATGTGTGTTCTTTTCATAAACCACAACTAGAGTCATTGCATGTTTGTGCTTTTCATAATCCACATGGATCCACTAGTGTCATTACATGTGTGTTCTTTTCATAAACTACTACTAGATTCATTGCATGTGTGTTCTTTCCATAAAACCACATGGATCCACCAGAGTCATTTGCATGTGTGTTCTTTTCATAAACCACCACCAGTGTCATTGCATGTATGTTCCTTTCCTAAACCACATGGATCCACTAGTGTCATTGCATGTGTGTGATTTTCCTAAACCACCACTAGTGTCATTGCATGTGTGTTATTTTACTAAACCACATGGATCCACCAGTGTCATTGCATGTGTGTTCTTTTCCTAAATCACCACTAGATTCATTGCATGTGTGTTATTTTCATAAACCACTTGGATCCACCAGTGTCATTGCATGTGTGCTTTTCATAAACCACAACTAGAATCATTGCATGTGTGTTCTTTTCCTAAACCACCACTAGTGTCGTTGCATATGTGTTATTTTACTAAACCACATGGATCAACTAGTGTTGCATGTGTGTTCTTTTCCTAAACCACCAGTAGAGTCATTGCATGTGTGTTCTTTTCATCAACCACATGGATCCACTAGAGTCATTTGCATGATGTTCTTTTCATAAACCAGCACTAGATTCATTGCATGTGTGTTCTTTCCATGAATGACATCCATCCACTAGAGTCATTTGCATGTGTGTTCTTTTCATAAACAACATCCAGTGTCACTGCATTTGTGTTCCTTTTCGTAAACCACATGGATCCACCAGTGTGTCATTGCATGTGTGTTCTTTTCCTAAACCAGCACTAGTGTCATTGCATGTGTGTTATTTTACTAAACCACACGGATCCACCAGTGTTATTGCATGTGTCTCCTTTTCATAAACCACCACTAGAGTCATTGCATGTTTGTTCTTTTCCTAAACCACCACTACAGTCATTGCATGTGTGTTCTTTTCATAAACCACTTGGGTCCACCAGTGTCATTGCATGTGTGTTCTTTACATAAACCACAACTAGAGTCATTGCATGTGTTATTTTCCTAAACCACCACTAGTGTCATTGCATGTGTGTTATTTAACTAAACCACATGGATCCACTAGTGTCATTGCATGTGTGTTCTTTTCCTAAACCACCACTAGAGTCATTGCATGTGTTTTCTTTTCATAAACCACATGGATCCACTAGAGTCATTTGCATGTTTGTTCTTTTCATAAATCATATGGATCCACCAGCGTCATTGCATGTGTGTTCTTTTCATAAACCACCACCATTGTCATTGCATGTGTGTTATTTTACTAAACCACATGGATCCACCAGTGTCATTTGCATGTGTGTTCTTTTCATAAACCACCACCAGTGTCATTGCATGTGTGTTCCTTTCCTAAACCACATGGATCCACCAATGTCACTGCATGTCTTTGCACGTGTGTTATTTTCCTAAACCACCACTAGTGTCATTGCATGTTAGTTATTTTACTAATCCATGACTAGAGTCATTGCATGTGTGTTCTTTTCATAAACCACTTGGATCCACTAGTGTCACTGCATGTGTGTTATTTTACTAAGCCACATGGATCCACCAGTGTTATTGCATGTGTGTCCTTTTCATAAACCACCACTAGAGTCACTGCATGTTTGTTCTTTTCCTAAACTACCACTAGAGTCATTGCATGTGTGTTCTTTTCATAAACCACTTGGATCCACCAGTGTCATTGCATGTGCGTTCTATTCATAAACCACAACTAGAGTCACTGCATGCTTGTTCTTTTCCTAAACCACCACTAGTGTCATTGCATGTGTGTTATTTTACTAAACCACATGGATCCACCCGTGTCATTTGCATGTGTGTTCTTTTCGTAAACCACCACCAGTGTCACTGTGTGTGTGTTCCTTTCCTAAACCGCATGGATTCACCAGTGTCATTACATGTCATTGCTTGTGTGTTATTTTCCTAAACCACCACTAGAGTCATTGCATGTGTGTTCTTTTCATAAACCACAACTAGAGTCATTGCATGTTTGTTCTTTTCATAAACCACATGGATCCACCAGTGTCATTACATGTGTGTTCTTTTCATAAACCACCACTAGATGCATTGCATGTGTGTTGTTTCCATAAACCACATGGGTCCACCAGAGTCATTTGCATGTGTGTTCTTTTCACAAACCACCACCAGTGTCATTGCATGTGTGTTCTTTCCTAAACCACATGGATCCACCAGTGTCATTGGATGTCTTTGCATGTGTTTTATTTTCCTAAACCACCACGAGTGTCATTGCATGTTTGTTATTTTACTAAACCACGACTAGAGTCATTGCATCTGTGTTATTTTGATAAACCACTTGGATCCACCAGTGTCATTGCATGTGTGTCCTTTTTCATAAACCACAACTAGAGTCACTGCATGTTTGTTCTTTTCATAAACCACTTGGATCCACTAGACTCATTACATGTGTGTTCTTTTCATAAACCACAACTAGAGACATTGCATGTTTGTTCTTTTCATAAACCACATGGATGCACCAGTGTCATTGCATGTGTGTTCTTTTCATAAACCACTAGGATCCACTAGTGTCATAGCATGTGTGTTCTTTTTCATAAACCAAAACTAGAGTCATTGCATGTGTGTTCTTTTCATAAACCACTTGGATCCACTAGTGTCATTGCATGTGTGTCCTTTTCATAAACCACAACTAGAGTCATTGTATGTTTATTATTTTCATAAACCACTTGGATGCACCAGAATCATTGCATGTGTGTTATTTTACTAAACCACATGGATCCATGAGAGTCATTGCATGTGTGTTCCTTTCCTAAACCACATGGATCCACCAAAGTCATTTCATGTGTGCTTTTTTCCTAAACCACCACTAGAGTCATTGCATGTGTGTTCCTTTCCTAAACCACATGGATCCACTAATGTCATTACATGATTCAATGACAATCATTGGATCTTAACCCTAGAATCCAATGGTGGCCATGGGATGGGGTCTTCTTGAAGCCCGGAGCGGTTGCAGGTTAGTTCTGTGTCCTAATTGTTAGGTGTTGTTGGATCGGGGTGCGTGGATGATAAGGATGTCCTTCGTAAGGGAGATCCACGAGAAGTCTGTTCTTTGAACTGACTGGCAGTGGCAACCACGACTGGGCCTACGTCCTTGCCCGTATCCCCTTAACCTCGGGGCCGAGGTCAGATCGTGTTCCTTCATTGCCATGGAGAGGGAGAGGCCAAAACTCAGCTTGCACGAGGCTCAGATGTTTGCCCACTATGACATACTCATGCCGCCGCTCACGAGGCTTCTGGCGGCCTTTGAGCTCAGCTACACCGGGGTGCCTGTCACGCCGCTCTTGCGCGACAACGCGTTGGTGAGGCAGATCGATGAGCACCGCCACCAGCTGCCGGAGAAGAAGAGGGCGGTGGCCCTGTACTTGCGCACGAGCGCGTACTGGCCAAAGTTGTTCAAGAAGGAGTGGAAGGAGTTGATTGATCTGTGCGGAACCCACCGGTGGGAGATCCACCTGGATCAGCGCAATCCCGAACGGAGGCAGCGCTTCTGGGCAGTGCCTGGGCGTACAACCTCCACCATTATCGAGGCGGCGTGCCGTGAAGAATCCATGAGGAGGAGGATCGCAGCCGGGAACGCCAGCATCGATTCCGACGCGGAGGAGGCAGACGGCTACGTAGACAACGTTGTCGATGATGAAGCCAGCGGGAGCGTCATAGTCGATCAGGGCCACTTAAGCCTAAATTAAATCTATGTACGGTAGATTAATGCCCTCTTTGGATCATGGTCACTTGAGTCATAGTCGATTAGCGTCATAATATATATATTGGCCATGTTTTAGGTGTTTTTGTCTTTGAAACTAATCGAAAGTCGTCTGATCCTAAAAATAAACTTCGCGCATTCCTGGCATATCGGATGGGACAACACGCTTACTCTGCTCCTAGCACTTGATGGCACAGCCATAATTTGGAGTGCGCTAGAGGAGAAGGGGACGAGCGTGTTATAATAGTGTACTACTTCTGTCCAGATATAACTGACTTAGCTTTTTTAGATATTCAAATGTATCTATACCCAAAACATGTCTAGATACATACGAATCTACACAAATTCAAGTCACTTATTTCAAGACGGAGGGAGTAATAATATTTTTTGAGGAATAGTTTATGATGGCATATATTGGCCATGTTTTAGGTTTCTCTGTCTTTCAAACTAATCAAAAGTCGTCCAATTCTACACAAACAAGTTCGCGCGTTCACATCTGATGGGACAATACGCTGACTCTACTACCAGCACTTGATGGCACAACCATAATTTTGGAGTGTGCCAGAGGAAATGGGAATCCAAGGGAGATGGTAACTAGTAGTTGCATCCATACGCAGGTAAAAAATTACTCCAATGTAATAATATTTAAAAAGTTATAATCTGGTCCATCTAACCCATCACAGACACGTTGCATGCGCCAGATATAAATAAAGACGACACGACTAGTTCAGTTTAAATGATAATTCAAGAAATGATGTTACTGTGCCCGCTTCTTTCTGCTCCTCTTATTAGTCTGCTAGCCCACGCTGCATTAAGCAATAGTTGATGAGGATGGGGAAAATGATAAAATGACAAATAAAACAATTTTTAAGCTTACCTATCATCTAGAGAATCGTACAAAGATGAAATTGGCAGGGATTTATTATTTCTCTTGCAGTTAGCCGAAGTCCTCAAGAACATCCTCAACCCCCCCTGCAACTTTTTCATATTGTAATACACCTCCATTATTTTCCTTTTCCTTCCTGTTCCGCTTACCCTTTTGTTTCTTTTCACACCCTTTTCTCGCCGGGACCTCCACTTCTTCATAAATTTGCTGCTTACCTACATTTTCCTCTGAGTGCTCATCACCGTTTTCCTCCACCTGCTGCACTTCCTCAAGTTCTTCGTCTTTGCGCTTCTCTTCCTCCAATTCTGGTTGAGAAGCCTCATTTTCTGCCATCGGGGTGTGAACAGGGACAAGATCATGTGGAACTGGGTTTTTGCACAACCTCTTGATATGGCCGAATCCTCCACAATGTTTGCATTTCCTTTTCCTAGCTCCTAGCCTTGAACCTTTATCGGTGGAGGCTTTTATCCCTAGCTTTCTAGGCCTCCCAGGTGGCCTCCTAAGAACTGGAGGTTGAGTTTTGAACCCTGGATCAACAATCTCCCGATCATTTTCATCAGCCATAGGTTGTACGTTTTTTGCATAAGTTGCAGCAAACTTGTCCACGGAGAAATAGTTATCAACATAGTTCTCTATTTCAGCTCTGCTACCTCTAAGCTTTAAGATGAAGTACAGTGCATGGTGACATGGAAAACCAGTAATCTGACACTTCCTGCATGAACAAGTCTTGTTTCCAATGTCTACAGTGTACCTTCGTTTAGTTCCACGCTTGCATTCTGTATAAACCTCAGTCAATGTTCTAGAACTTCTGACCATCCTCATCTTTATCATTTTGATTGCCCCGGTTCTTGCATTCAGTAACATAATCACCTTTGGAACTATTTTATGGCCTAAAAAAATCTTGCACAAATTCTTTGCCTTAAATCTATCTTCGCCATTATGCAATGTCTTATTGCATCCAACAAAAAAACAATTGCAAGTGTCTTCATGCCCGAAATCTTAGCATTGAAACTCTCTACCAAATTATTGCAAATAAAATCCACCTTGCTTAACTCACCAAACTTGCTTCTGGCCCATAGCTTGGTGTGATGTTCTTCAAGGTATTTTTTTCACCTTTGGCACTACATACATGTTCTGCAAGTAAGTAGCATGCGTGCTTGGGGTGTATGTGTATGTTGATCCCCACAAGTCCTCTTCAAATATCTTTCCTTTGAACTTCTTCGTGAAGTTAGTAGTGAGGTACCACATGCATTCCCTATGCTCAACCTCAGGAAACATAGCATCAACGGCATTCCCAAGACCCTTGCATGCACCAGTGTGTATCACCAAGCCTTCAGGGTGACCAATTACTTCCCGTAGTCTCTGCATGAACCATGTCCAGCTTTCATTTGATTCACCCTCAAGACCAGCATAAGCTACGGGTAGAAGCCAATTATGCGCATCCAAAGCACAAGCACAAGCAACATGTCCCCTAAACTTCCCTGTTAAAGAAGTTGCATCTATTGCCAAGTATGGCCTGCAGCCGTCTAGGAACCCCTTCCAACATGCCTTCCAGCAGACAAAACATCTCCTGAAGCATTTCTTATATGCCTGCTTATACCAGATCCCCCTTGAGACCTTTTCTCTTCCTTTCATAACCTCGTAATCGATGTCAACAACACTACTAGGTGATGTTTTCTCTACCTCAGATTTGAAACTATACAACATGTGAAAACTGTCATTCCACTTGCCTTGAATGAAGTCTAGATCCATCTCCTTCACATCAAAGACTCTGTGGTAAGGAATCAAAACGTTAAACTTTTTGCTAATCTTTGCTTTGAGTTCAGCAGGTCCAATGTTATGATCCTGACTCACCCAGTCAAATACAATAGCAGCAATCCACTTGGTAGTTGCCGCTCTAAGTTTATCACTTAAAGAAGTATTAGGACAGTTGTGTTTCTTCGTGTTTACTTTGATCTTCATTCGATAAGAATCCAAATAAATTAGAGCTAATTAGCAGCAGAATAAATATGAGAGAGACTGAAACTAAATGTAGCTATTGCAACTTGAAATGGGTGTCCACCTCGCATTGGAGATGCATGTAATCTCCAATTACACATATTACTTTCCCTACAATGCACCCTAAATCTCTTTTGGTCCCTCTTTTCAATGATAAATTCGAACCCAACTCTAATTGCATAGGTGGCAACTGCATATCTGCAGTCCTCCATAGTCTCAAAGACAGTCCCCTCATTAATTGTAGGATTGTCCCTGTCAAAGTGTATCACTAGCCTATCCTCGTCTTCGTCATCATATCTACATCACATTTCCATATCTTCACATTCCTCTTCCTCATCAGTCTCATAGTCAGGCTCAAAGTTCGAATCAACCAAATATTCCCTACTCTCCATCCTATCAGGGTCCGCAGCCACATCTGGATATGATTTCTCATCATCATCCGGACCGCCACACATTTCAGTGTCTTCATGCTTGCTTGACAAAGCATCATGCTCAAGGACAAGATGTACAGACATCCTGCGGTTACCAACACATATCCTTGCCATTACCACGGGACTAGAAACGCTAATTGGGGTATGTAGAAAAGGAATCACGGTTCTTACCCTTCAATGAGGATGTATGACACCTTCTCTAGGCTCCATACCTCCAAAGCTTTGCACCCTACTTCATCTTCCCCTGTTTCGTTCTTCTCTGTGCTCTCCAGACTTGAAGGAGATGCGTGCTCTCTAGTCGTGTAGGACCCATATTCGTGTTCTTAAGCCGCACAGGATCCATCTCCGAGCGGGATCTGGATCACCAGCGTTGTTGGGCTCCTAACCCAACTGCCGACTCTCGGTTTTCGTTTCCAAACATGCATGGGTGGTTGACGATGGAAAGGAGACAGGGTAGGGAGGGGAGGTGAGGGGATGGCAGGGAGGACAATGGCATAGGGGGAGGACGAGAGTGGTGCACGACTGAACGGAGTGATGGCGGCATGAGCAGAGGAGCAGAGCGGAGCTGGTTGTGACAAAACATGGAAAATTGCACAATAATGTGTTGGAGGGCGGCACTAGTCCTCGAACCTGGGATGCACACCGTTGAAGGTGGAGGAGGCAGGCCCACCAGTCAGAAAACATGCCACGTCGTCATCCCCTGGTTCCGATGCCCTTTAAAAAAAGAAAATATGCCACGTCGTCATCTCCTGTTTCTGATGGTGTTGCTACAATTTGACGGTACATAGTGGCAAAGAAATAATATAGTATAAACATAAGGGCACAGTCGTCAACATGTTTAAAATGGAACCAGGTCTCCTACCTGTCCTAGTACATTGCCTGATGAGGTGGATAGCCATGACCGATCTTTTTAATACATTCACACTGTTATGGTGAGAAGGGAAATAAAGACTGAGCGGTTAATAAAATGAGTGTCCAATTAGTACCCTCTCAGGACATGGGAGATGATTATTTTCACGTGTTCCCGGAGTCCAAACCTACTGTCAGTCTATCACTCCCCTTCTTCGACAAACCACAGTTCACCTTGCATAGCTCCGCCACGCCGCACCACCTAGGGTAACATGGCCCCGCCTAAGCAGACGCAGCCGTCGCCACGACAGCTGCCGAAACTGGGGTATTTAGCCCCTCTAAGGCAGGCCAAGAAGCTCTACTTCAAGGCCGATCTCCCATTGCCCTTCCAGGCGAACGATTTCTCCGAATGTGCTGAATCAGCTGCGGCGGCGGTGACGCCGGCTGCGGCGAGCAGGACCAAGAGAGCGCTGTGGAGAAAGCATGCGGCAGCATTATGGCGTTCTCTAGGCAGGGGAACAAGGTACATGTCAAATCATTCATGGGAGCATGCCGCGGAGGGTACACACCCTCGAACAGGGCAGCGCCAAGGTCTAGGAACTCTCACATTCATGCTTTGGCGCGGGTAACCTTACCTTAGTGGGGGAGGCTGGGAACACGCCGTTTGTGGCAAAGACGCTCCATCCAACACACCGTCGGAGGCCTTACCGTGGCAATGACCAAGCGTCTACACTCATCATGTTGGATTGTTCGACAGCTGGAGCCGGCGGCGGACATCAGCTCAGCGCTGGAATTTAGGTTCTAGTTCACAGAGACCTACGATCCCTACAAGAAGATGCTGAATTTCAGGTTCGAAGGAATCGTTGCGGCGGCGCGGATGGTCCTACTAAACCGGGACTAGCGCAAGCAAAGCGGTCGTGCATGAATGATGCAGATTTCTTGTAGTTTGACGGGAAGGCAATAGATCAGTTTGGGTTAAATGATCAAAGAACTTACGTCCTCTCAAGGAAATTTGCCAGCCAACTTTTCTGGTGGAGATCTGCAATTTCTTCAGTGTAGAATAGTTAAGTCCAGACTAAAGAATGGCTTTTGTAGATGAAATGCCGAAGCATTGTTCTATAAACTAGTAGGAATTTTAGCCCACTTTTGTGCAGATATAAGACTCTTTTGTATGGAAGTACTACTGTTGTAAACAAATACTATCAAGTATATATTTTCTTCAATTACTACTCGTGGTTAAATCGAGTTAACTGCCATTTTTTATCCCAACAACAAATACTATCAAGAATATATTTTCTTCAATTACTACTCGTGGTTAAATCCAGTTAACTGCCATTTTTTATCCCAGACAGACAAAATTCAAACGATAGTTTATGTACAGATTTTGCATCTGTTGTCTGTCCTGTAAACTATTTTTCATTTGTCTTGTGTTGTCTGCAAAATGGTCTCGCAGTTCAACATGTTACAAAACCAGTAGATAGTGTTATAAGGATCATCAGGTAATATTCGTTTGAAACAAGATTCCTTTATTGTCTTCTGGATCGCTCATCATTTGGCACAATAATCTAGCTACCTTGTACTTGAAGAGGAGATGAACTACATTTTCATGGCATCCATAGAATTGACATTACTCATTGCCAGTCCACCCTCTTTTCACGAGGTTGTCCTTGGTTATTCACAGAAATTATAAAGCATGGTGCTCAACACAGATGCATTAGACACACATACTTCAAATTCATTACCCACACATACTACATCGATTCAAACTATTACATATTTTTAGTCTATGCTCTCCATACTACAAATTCATTAGCCACACATACTACAACAATTCACTAGAGCTCTGTCTTCACTCGAGGGAAATTAGAACCACCACCTTGTCCAAGCCCAGTCCCCCCACCAAAACTATGTGCTCTATCGCGAAACGGTGGTGGTCTTGTGCCATCGATCCTTCCAGGCCAACACTGTAGGCGACGAGGATGCTTTCTGGCCGCCTCTTCGGGGTCCTGAATGCCATGTACCAATTCCAGAATCTCCTCTAGGTGGATGATTACCGGGTGCTTCCAGCAAAGCTGCCGCCCTGCCCTGCTTGGAATCTGCACCTCGTACATCTTAGGAACAGTGTCAGGATCTTTCAGCCACACGTTTACCTTGATGACCCATCTGTCGCTCGGTGGAACGATCTCCACCAGCTCGCAGCCAAGGCTACTGACAACCTGCTTGAGGACCTCCGGCTCCCAAGCATCCAATGGGAGGCCTTCAAAGTCGAGTTTGGAGAAGAAACGAAGCTGCCCCAAGCGATCATCCCACCCACAAACATGATGCCAATGCATGAAGATCATTTTCTCCCCATAGCACTCGAAAGAACAGGAAGAATACAGAACACGCTCGATGTCTGAGATGTCCTCGAACTGGACGAAAAATTTAAATGGCGGTGCGCATACCTCAATCTTGACCTCATTTCGTCTAATCCCAAAACAAGACCTGAAAGCCGACATCAACTCTGTCGGCGACACGGCGGGATGGATTCCTAGCATGTTGGCCATGAGAGTGTGGTCGTCGAACTGTTGTGCTAGGGCTACCATGCCTAGCGTGCGCAGAAGCACGCAACTGCCCGAGGCCGGTCGCCGGCTAGGATCGCCCGACGGGATACGCTCTGTCATGCGAGAAGGACTAGCCAGAGGTGAGATACTAGTCCGGGGATGCGAAGCTCCGATACGGCAGACAATGTGATGGCAAAGGCTACGAGCTTCGATTAGGGGCGTGGGAGGTTGACCGGACATGGCGGGGACGCAAATTAGAGCAAGTGCGAGCTTTGATCTGAGATGAGCAGCCAGAGCTGAGCAAAGGTTATGGGGAGGTAAGCAGGGGAGAAGAGCAGAGCAGAGCAAAGAAATATATTTGGTCCACGCAGGGGTCAATGAGTCAATTACCACAAAAGATAATAGGGAATACTGATAGGGCGATCCAAGAAGAGTTGACCGAACGGCGGTATTTGAGTTCAACCATTTTTTTCGTCTAGTTCAAACGACCGTTTGGCTGTTAGATTGTATTCACCCCCATTTGGCCCCTCTGGACAATTGGGGATTCTACTACGGCCCCTTCGCGAGATTTTGGCCAACTCGGATACCAGGATGCACTCGCCCGGGAACTTTCGGGCCACAAACCAACAAGCCCTCCGCAGAGAGGGCGGGAACATCAAGCTCGCGCATGGGGACATCCCGGTGGGCACTGGGTCAGAGAGTTTGGTGGCACATTTAGGAAGGATGGGGATCACGGAGAGAGAGGTGAGCACCGCGGGCCGAAGAATGGTAGCATTGTCCTTGGGTTGCAGGATGCGAAGGTTGTCGGAGCTTGATGAGGTGGCTCGAGCGGCGGTCGGTGCTGGAAGGGAGAGGCCACGTGGTGGAGAGGCTCGCTGATGGCAGGAGCTAGCTTCTCAGGATGGTGGGTGATGTCCAGAGAGAGGGGAGATGTCGGGACAGCGCGAGGAGGAGAGGCGAGCGGCCATGGCAGGCGGCGGCTGGAGGGGAAGGCGAGGAGCATTACGTGATGGCGGCAGAGGTGTGCTCGAGGGAAAGAAGACGTGTAGGTGGGGAGGTGCTCTCGCGTGGGTTGTGTGCGTGTGTGGAGTCCTCCGGCAGGTGCGTGTCGTCGCGTGTGTTTCTGTCCGTGAGCGGTCGTGTTGGGTTTGGTCGGTGTGTGGTTCTAGGTATGTGCATGCGGGCTAGGTGGTGAGTGAGTGTGGAGTGTGTGGTGGTGCTAGGGGTGTAGGGTGTAGGTTGGGGATGGGTTAGGTAGGGTTTAGGTTTAGGCTGGGTGATAGGGGTTGGCTGGGCTAGCCTTGCCTCCCTAAAAACATTTTATTGTTTTTATTTTAAAACATATTTTCGTAAATAGTTTTTAGGCAAAAGAAAATATCTAGAAATACCAGGGTTTTAATTTGAAATTAAAGGAGGAGAATAATTAGAAAAAAAAAATAGGATTTTATCGAAAATAATTTAGGGGCAAAAATATGCATGATGTCATGATAATGCATAAAATAAAATTAAGAAGCAATTTCAACTATGGAATATTTTCTGGGCATTACAAATCGACACAACTAACAAGGGATCACGTCCCGAGATCCAACCAAAGACATTGATGGAAGAGAGGTTTGACTATAAGATCTTCTTGTGTCGGGTTGATGGTCGTGACACCACTAACAAGAATTCTTTCTCCATCTTGACTTGGTTGACACAACCAAAACGAAGGTCATATTCACATTCTTCAAGATAACACTCCGGAGAAGCAAAGGTGGAAGTAAAGGTTTGAAAATATAAGGCCACCTCTGCTTCCATGGAAAGAGTAAAAGCACACATTAATCCAGTTCAATGTACAAGAGCGAATAATAAGAGTAGTCTATATGGGGGCCAGTCCATCACGCACCCAAGCTATTAGTCCATACATGAATAGAAAAATTGTGCAACCCACTCTCGAAATTCAGACTAAAGATCTTGGTAAGCAGCATTCAGAAACCTTCGAAAATATGATATGAGATGTGCTGCTTCTTCTTTGTCGGATTAGATGAGGAGGTCGTCACCTCTGAAGTCACAACACCAGAAACAAACGAAGAGAGATCAGATAGAATGAAAACAAAATGTATGAACACCATTGCAAAAGGAAGGAACTGGATCCTAGAGGTACACCTGGTAACCCAACCACAAGAAATCCTGGACTTGAAAAAGGTAAGAGAGCAGAATCAAAACATGCAAAGATAAGGAGATAATAGCATAGGGGTAAGGAGTAAAAGTAGAGCTACTCGGATCTATCCAACCGATTTTGCAAAATAGTTTTTACACTCTACGTCGTCCATTAGCTAGGTTATCCTACAGGTTGGATGAGTGGGATATCATAAACCTTTGCTCTGATACAACTTGTAATGCCCCCGAATCAGGTATGTGAAGAAATAAGCATTCCTACCCAAATACGCATAGAAAAGATTCAAACACGCCCACCAGATACTTTCGTGTGGGTGGATTTTTTTACAGGTAGTTACATCACAACAGTTCACAACAGAACACACAAGAATCAGATATATACAACAACGAATCCAACAAGCCAAGAATACAAATGAATACAAGACAAAGATACAAATCACGGTGAAAATATTATATTATCTGAGTATGGATAACAACCAAATGGTACTAAGAGTCCTGAAGAATAACCAAGCGATGATGATAACCCTGCCCAGACCGAGCCAGAAGGGTAACCTTGCTAACATTGTCAATTGCATACCTGTCAAAAACAAAGAGGTGCCGACAAAAGGAAAAATAAAAATAAATAGAGCGGTTAGTATTGAGGTCAGTAGACGAAGAGTCTTAGAATTCAGCGTCTCTCTCCTACATGGGTATGGTGGGCTCAGTGGCATCAAAGCTTGCACTATCTATCTTATAGAGACATGCTACAACTTTGGCTATTAGAGCGGATTAAGGGAGCTCTATACGGTAATTAGAATAGAACATCAAACATAACCCACCCGAAGATTTCCCCCTCAAAAACTAGTCGAGGAAGTCCTCTCACAAAACACACACGTTACCAATTTTATTATTCAGGTATTTAGTTTATACGGCTACTTACTAGTCGAATTACAATGACTATGATTTAGTGTAAGTTGTCTATGATCATGACATTGTCTTGTGAGGCGTCCATAACCATGGACATGGCTTTTCAAAAATATTTAGCCTGCAGGGTGCACTACTGGTACCCAAAATCATGTTGAACCCTTTAAGCAACACTTTTAAAATAAAATTGTTTTATGTGTCTAGATATCCCATCAAGAACTGCCTCATAACTACGCGCATATCCAGGGGAGCTACAAACTGAGTTTTATCCAACCAAAAGGCACGACTGATTCTCAAGGAGGCACAGCGTTTGGGCCTATAGTCGAGCGGGGATCCTAGGATATAGAATTTCGGATTAGAGCCACTATAGGATGCCATTATACTCAGAGCTCTTTCGGATGCCGCCCAATCCATACCCCATTTATGTATGCAATGCCCGGGTTGTCCACGAAATCTCATATCACATCATCACACACTCATGTTCGAGGACATATTATGCATATGCACCAAACAGAAATCCAATTTCGTGGCATCCTATATATAGGAATAGCGTCGGTAGATTAGGAGGGGTTCCCAAATAGCCCCACATTTGGTTAGCACGATAGTCTTAGAATAGATGTTTAGAACAATGGGTCCTAGGGCGACACAGGCTGTTTGCAAATGTGCTCCATGTGACTACCTTATCATTAGGTGTAACCATAATCCAACAACAACCATCAATTTAATTAATTAGTAGCATCAGAAACTAATTATGAACATCCACATGTATGAGAGCCGGCAATAGACCTAAGCAGGCACTACAACTCACAAGTCCAACCTAACTACCCAATCAATAGGTAATAGGAAGACCTAAGCAGGCACTACAACTCACAAGTCTAACCTAACTACCCAATCAATAGGTAATAGGAAGTGGCCAAGGAAATATAAGCTGCAAGGAATCATATTGGAACAAAATCTAAAGCATCAACAATACAGGATAGCAGTAGACAACATAATGAAATAAAGAGTATAAATGCAAAATAGGTAGAAGGGGAGAATGCTCGCCTAAGAAATAGGTCGGGCATCTGAAAGCTTGTCGCATCAAGTCAACGTCCTAACTAGGAAGAAGCAAAACACTAAAAGAAGCCACGGATGCAATATTTAATACTATGGCAAAAGATCCGTTATGATCATGATATGATGCATGACACGGTGAGATGCGATGCAACTAAGCAATATTAAATGAGGTTGGGATTCCAAAAATTTATATTAGGTTCAAGTTATTTAGTTACCCTAAAATTTAAATGTTCTCTATGCAAATTTAAATGGAGTCGAGGCAAGACATAAATATCTCGCATATACACTCCATATTTAATTTAGGTGAATTGCTATTTAGCCCAAACCACGGGATCGGTTATGCAAGCATGAACAATTAATATGCAACAAGTTCATATGGCAATTTATAAAATAAGGACGGGTTTTGGGTCGCACACTTAGGTTTGGAGAACTTGGATTCGAAGCGAAAGAAGAGAGCATTGGGATTCGATCTTGGGGTTCCGGAAGAACTTCGAGTCATTGGATCCGTGTAGGAGATCTTGTCGTTCAACATCCTTTACTTCCATGTCGATGCACTTATGGGTTTCGAGTGTGAATTCTCGGTGATGAACTTGTACCAGCGCCGATGCGTCGGCGTCTTTGGAAGATCTTGGCGGTGATAACTGGATGCCGATGTAGGGCGTAGGTCAAGGATGGGTTAGGTAGGGTTTAGGTTTAGGAAAGGTGGTAGGGGCTGATGGGCTGTCCTTTGGGCTAGCCCAGTCAGCTACCTTCCTAAAAATATTTTATTGTTTTTATTTTTTAAACATCTTTTTGTAAATATTTTTTAGGAAAAATAAAATATCTAGAAAAACTGGGATTTTAATTTAAAACTAAAGGAGGGGCATAATTAGAAAACAAAAAAATGCGTTTATCGAAAATATTTTTAGAGGCAAAATATACATGATGTCATGATGATGCTCAAAATAAATTAACAGATAATTTCTACTATGGAATATTTTCCGAGCATTATAACTCGACACCACTAACAAGGGATCACGTCCCGAGATCAAAGCAAAGAGACTAGGGGAAGAGAGGTTCGACTATCAGATCTTTTTGCATCAGTTTGGTGATTGCGACACCACTAACAAGAATTCTTGCTCCATATTGACTTGGTCGACACGACCAACAAGAAGGTCATGTTCATGTTCTTCAAGATAATAGTCCAGAGATGCAAAGGTGGAAGTAAAGGTCTCAAATCAAAAGTCCGCCTCTCCTTCCATGGAAAGAGTAAAATCACACATTAATCCAGTTCAATGTACAAGATAAAATAGCAAGAGTAGTCGGTATGGGGCTAGTCCATCACGCACCCAACCTATTACTCCGTACATGAATAGGAAAATCATGCAACCCACTCTCTAAATTTAGACTAAAAATCTTGGCAAGAAACATTCACAAAGCTTCAGAAATATGATCAAGAGATGTGTTGCTTCTTCTTTGTCAGAGTAGATGAGGAGGCCATCACCTCTAAAGTCACAACATCAGAAACATACGAAGAGAGGTCGGACAAAATGAAAACCAAATGTAGGAACACCATTGCAAACAGAAGGAAGCGGATCCTAAAGGTATGATAGAAAACCAACCACGCGAAATCCTAGACTTGAAAAAGGTAAGAGAGAAGAATCAAAGCACACAAAGATAAGGAAAGAACAACATATGGGTAAGGAGTAAAACTAGAGCTACTTAGATTTATCCAATTGATTTTGCAAAATAGTTTTGACACTCTACGTCGGGCATTAGCTAGGTTATTCTATAGGATGGATGAGTGGGGTATCGTAAATCTTTGCTCTAATACCACTTGTAATGCCCCTAAATCATGTCTACGCAGATATCAGCATTCCCGCCAAATCTACATAGGAGTGATTCAAATACGACCACCGGACACTTTCGTGTGGGTGGATTTTGTTACAAGTAGTTACATCACAATAGTTTACAACAGAACCGACAAGAAACAAATATATACAACAATGACTCGAACGATCCCAAAATATAAATGAATACAAGACAAAGATACAAATCACGATAAAAACATTATAGTATCTATTTATGGATAAGAACCAAATAGGACTCACAGTCCTGAAGAATAACGAAGCACTTTTGACAAACTTGCTCGGACCAAGCTAGAAGGGTAACGTTGCTAACGTCATCAATCACATAACTATCAAAACTAAAGGGGTGCCAACAAAGGGTAAAAGAAAAAGAAAGAGAGTGGTCAGTACTGAGGCCAGTACACGGCGAATCTTAGAATTCGGCAGCTCTAGCCTACATGGGTATGGTGGGCTCAGCGGCAGCAAAGCTTGCACTATCTATCTTATAGAGACACGCTAGAACTTCGGCTATTAGAGCGGGATAAGAGAGTGATATACGGTAACTAGAATATAACACCAAACATAACCCATCCGAAGATTTCCCGCTCGAAAACAAGTCGAGGAAGTCCTCTCGCGGAACACACATGTTAACAATTTTTTATTCAGGTATTTAGTTTATAGGGATACTTACTAGTAAAATTACAATTAATATGATTTAGTGTAAGTTGTCTATGATCATGATATTGTGCTTGTAACGCATCCATAACCGTGGACATGGCTTTTCAAAAAGATTTACTTTGTAGGGGTGCACTACTGGTACCAAAACACATGTTCGACCTTTCAAGCAACACTTTTAAAATAAAAGGGTTTGGTGTTCTATCCAAATATCCCATCAAGAACTGTCTCATAGCTACATGCATATCCACGGGAGCCACCTAGTGAGTTTTATCCAACCAAGAGGCATGGACGATTCTCAAGGAGGCACAGCGTTCGGGCCGATAGTTGAGCAGGGCTCCTAGAGATATACTTTCAGGTCAGAGCCACTATGGGGTGCCATCAGACTCAGATCTCTTTCGGATGCCGCCCAATCTGTACCCCATTTATGTTGCATGTGTGTTATTTTCACAAACCACATGTGAACCCACTAGAGTCATTGCATGTGTGTTCTTATACTAAAATCAACACTAGAGTCATTGCATGTGTGTTCTTATACTAAAATCAACACTAGAGTCATTGCATGTGTGTTCTTTTCACAAACCACAAATGGATCCACCACTGTGATTGCGTGCGTGTTCTTTCCACAAACCACACATTGATCAACCAGTGGTCATTGCATGTGTGTTCTTTTCCACAAACCACATATGGATCAACCAGTGGTCTTTGCGTGTGTGTTCTTTCCACAAACCACATATGGATCAACCAGAGTCATTGCATGTGTGTTCTTTCCACAAACCACATATGGATCCATTTGAGTAATTGCATGTTTGTTCTTATACTAAAACCATAAACCAGCACTAGAGTCATTGCATGTGTGTTCTTTTCCACAAACCACATATGGATCAACCAGTGGTCATTGCATGTGTGTTCTTTCCACAAACCACACATGGATCAACTAGTGGTCATTGCATTTGTGTTCTTTTCGTCAAACCACACATGGATCAAGCAGTGTCATTGCATGTGTGTTCTTTCCACAAACCACATGTGGATCCATTTGAGTAATTGCATGTTTGTTCTTATACTAAATCCATAAACCAGCACTAGAGTCATTGCATGTGTGTTCTTTTCCACAAACCACCCATGGATCCACTAGACTCATTGCATGTGTGTTCTTTCCACAAACAACTTATGGATCAACTAGTGGTCATTGCATGTGTGTTCTTTTCACAAACAACATTTGGACACGCTAGAGTCATTGTATGTATGTTTTTATACTAAAACTAGCACTAGAGTCATTGCATGTGTGTTCTTTCCACAAACCACATATGGATCAACCAGTGGTCATTGCATGTGTGTTCTTTTCATAAACCACATGTGAACCCACTAAAGCCATTGCATGTGTGTTCTTATACTAAACCCAACACTAGAGTCATTGCATGTGTGTTCTTTTCACAAAGCACACAAGGATCCACCACTATCATTGCATGTGTGTTGTTTCCACAAACCACAAATGGATCAACTAGTGGTCATTGCATGTGTGTTCTTTTCCACGAACCACATATGGATCAACCAGTGGTCATTGCATGTGTGTTCTTTTCCACAAACCACATATGGATCAACAAGTGGTCATTGCATGTGTGTTCTTTTCCACAAACCACACACGGATCAAGTAGTGTGATTGCATGTGTGTTCTTTCCACAAACCACATATGGATCATCCAGTGGTCATTGCATGTGTGTTATTTGCACAAACCAGATGTGAACCCACGAGAGTCATTGCATGTGTGTTCTTATACTAAAACCAACACTAGAGCCATTGCATGTGTGTTCTTTTCACAAAGCACACATGGATCCACCACTGTCATTGCATGTGTGTTGTTTCCACAAACCACACATGGATCAACCAATGGTCATTGCATGTGTGTTCTTTTCCACAAACCACATATGGATCAAATAGTGGTCATTGCATGTGTGTTCTTTCCACAAACCACACATGGATCAACCAGTGGTCATTTCATGTGTGTTCTTTTCCACAAACCACACATGGATCAAGTACTGTGATTGCATGTGTGTTCTTTCCACAAACCACATATGGATCATAAAGTGGTCATTGCATGTGTGTTCTTTTCACAAACCACATGTGAACCCACTAGAGTCATTGCATGTGTGTTCTTATACTAAAATCAACACTAGAGTCATTGCATGTGTGTTCGTTTCAAAAACAACAAATGGATCCACCACTGTGATTGCGTGCGATTTCTTTCCACAAACCACACATTGATCAACCAGTGGTCATTGGATGTGTGTTCTTTTCCACAAACCACATATGGATCAACCAGTGGTCTTTGCATGTGTGTTCTTTCCACAAACCACATATGGATCAACTAGAGTCATTGCATGTGTGTTCTTTCCACAAACCACATATGGATCCATTTGAGTAATTGCATGTTTCTTCTTATACTAAAACCATAAACCAGCACTAGAGTCATTGCACGTGTGTTCTTTTCCACAAACCACATATGGATCAACCAGGGTCATTGCATGTGTGTTCTTTCCACAAACCACATATGGATCCATTTGAGTAATTGCATGTTTGTTCTTATACTAAAACCATAAACCAGCACTAGAGTCATTGCATGTGTGTTCTTTTCCACAAACCACATATGGATCAACCAGTGGTCATTGCATGTGTGTTCTTTCCACAAACCACACATGGATCAACTAGTGGTCATTGCATTTGTGTTCTTTTCGTCAAACCACACATGGATCAAGCAGTGTCATTGCATGTGTGTTCTTTCCACAAACCACATGTGGATCCATTTGAGTAATTGCATGTTTGTTCTTATACTAAATCCATAAACCAGCACTAGAGTCATTGCATGTGTGTTCTTTTCCACAAACCACCCATGGATCCACTAGACTCATTGCATGTGTGTTCTTTCCACAGACAACTTATGGATCAACTAGTGGTCATTGCATGTGTGTTCTTTTCACAAACAACATTTGGAAACGCTAGTCATTGTATGTATGTTTTTATACTAAAACTAGCACTAGAGTCATTGCATGTGTGTTCTTTCCACAAACCACATATGGATCAACCAGTGGTCATTGCATGTGTGTTCTTTTCATAAACCACATGTGAACCCACTAAAGCCATTGCATGTGTGTTCTTATACTAAACCCAACACTAGAGTCATTGCATGTGTGTTCTTTTCACAAAGCACACAAGGATCCACCACTATCATTGCATGTGTGTTGTTTCCACAAACCACAAATGGATCAACCAGTGGTCATTGCATGTGTGTTCTTTTCCACGAACCACATATGGATCAACCAGTGGTCATTGCATGTGTGTTCTTTTCCACAAACCACATATGGATCAACAAGTGGTCATTGCATGTGTGTTCTTTTCCACAAACCACACACGGATCAAGTAGTGTGATTGCATGTGTGTTCTTTCCACAAACCACATATGGATCATCCAGTGGTCATTGCATGTGTGTTATTTGCACAAACCACATGTGAACCCACGAGAGTCATTGCATGTGTGTTCTTATACTAAAACCAACACTAGAGCCATTGCATGTGTGTTCTTTTCACAAAGCACAAATGGATCCACCACTGTCATTGCATGTGTGTTGTTTCCACAAACCACACATGGATCAACCAATGGTCATTGCATGTGTGTTCTTTTCCACAAACCACATATGGATCAAAAAGTGGTCATTGCATGTGTGTTCTTTCCACAAACCACACATGGATCAACCAGTGGTCATTTCATGTGTGTTCTTTTCCACAAACCACACATGGATCAAGTACTGTGATTGCATGTGTGTTCTTTCCACAAAACACATATGGATCATAAAGTGGTCATTGCATGTGTGTTCTTTTCACAAACAACATGTGAACCCACTAGAGTCATTGCATGTGTGTTCTTATACTAAAATCAACACTAGAGTCATTGCATGTGTGTTCTTTTCACAAACCACAAATGGATCCACCATTGTGATTGCGTGCGATTTCTTTCCACAAACCACACATTGATCAACCAGTGGTCATTGGATGTGTGTTCTTTTCCACAAACCACATATGGATCAACCAGTGGTCTTTGCATGTGTGTTCTTTCCACAAACCACATATGGATCAACTAGAGTCATTGCATGCGTGTTCTTTCAACAAACCACATATGGATCCATTTGAGTAATTGCATGTTTCTTCTTATACTAAAACCATAAACCAGCACTAGAGTCATTGCACGTGTGTTCTTTTCCACAAACCACATATGGATCAACCAGTGGTCATTGCATGTGTGTTCTTTCCACAAACCACACATGGATCAACCAGTGGTCATTGCATTTGTGTTGTTTTCGGCAAACCACACATGGATCAAAAAGTTTCATTGCATGTGTGTTCTTTCCACAAACCACATGTGGAACCATTTGAGTAATTGCATGTTTGTTCTTATACTAAAACCATAAACCAGCACTAGATTCATTGCATGTGAGTTCTTTTCCACAAACCACACATGGATCCACTAGACTCATTGCATGTGTGTTGTTTTCCACAAACAACTTATGGATCAACTAGTGGTCATTGCATGTGTGTTCTTTTCACAAACAACATGTGGACTAGCTAGAGTCATTGTATGTGTGTTTTTATACAAAAACTAGCACTAGAGTCATTGCATGTGTGTTCTTTCCACAAACCACATATGGATCAACAAGTGATCATTGCATGTGTGTTCTTTCCACAAACCACACATGGATCAACCAGTGGTCATTGCATGTGTGTTCTTTTCCACAAACCACACAAGGATCAAGCAGTGTCATTGCATGTGTGTTCTTTCCACAAACCACATATGGATCAACCAGTGGTCATTGCATGTGTGTTCTTTTCACAAACCTCATGGGAACCCAGTAGAGTGATTGCATGTGTGTTCTTATACTAAAACCAACACTAGAGTCATTGCATGTGTGTTGTTTTCACAAAGCACACATGCATCCACCACTGTCATTGCATGTGTGTTCTTTCCACAAACCACACATGGATCAACCAGTGGTCATTGAATGTGTGTTCTTTTCCACAAACCACATATGGATCAACCAGTGGTCATTGCATGTGTGTTCTTTTCCACAAACCACATATGGATCAACCAATGGTCATTGCATGTGTGTTCTTTTCCACAAACCACACATGGATCAAGTAGTGTGATTGCATGTGTGTTCTTTCCACAAACCACATATGGATCATCCAGTGGTCATTGCATGTGTGTTATTTTCACAAACCACATTCGAACTCACTAGAGACATTGCACGTGTGTTCTTATACTAAAACCAACACTAGAGTCATTGCATGTGTGTTCTTTTCGCAAACCACACATGGATGCATCACTCTGATTGCGTGCGTGTTCTTTCCACAAACCACACATGGATCAACAAGTGGTCATTGCATGTGTGTTCTTTTCCACAAACCACATATGGATCAAACAGTGGTCTTTGCATGTGTGTTCTTTCCACAAACCACATATGGATCAACCAGAGTCATTGCATGTGTGTTCTTTCCACAAACCACATATGGATCCATTTGAGTAATTGCATGTTTGTTCTTATACTAAAACCATAAACCAGCACTAGAGTCATTGCATGTGTGTTCTTTTCCGCAAAACACATATAGATCAACCAGTAGTCATTGCATGTGTGTTCTTTCCACAAACCACACATGGATCAACCAGTGGTCATTACATGTGTGTTCTTTCCACAAACCACATATGGGTCAACCAGTGGTCATTGCATGTGTATTCTTTTCCACAAACCACATATGGATCACCAGTGGTCATTGCATGTGTGTTCTTTCCACAAACCACACATGGATCAACCAGTGGTTATTGCATGTGTGTTCTTTTCCACAAACCACACATGGATCAAGGAGTGTCATTGCATGTGTGTTCTTTCCACAAACCACATACGGATCAACCAGTGGTCATTGCATGTGTGTTCTTTTCACAAACCACATGTGAACCCACTAGAGTCATTGCATGTGTGTTCTTATACTAAAACCAGTACTAGAGTCATTGCATGTGTGTTCTTTTCACAAAGCACACATGGATCCACCACCGTCATTGCATGTGTGTTGTTTCCACAAACCACACATGGATCAACTAGTGGTCATTGCATG